>CM067346.1:3451479-3873979 GCA_034190875.2 Urechis unicinctus
AACGTCCTTGTGTTTCATATCGCTACCACACCTGGTGAGGTATACCCCCGGGGGTGGGGGGGACTTAAGTGTATAGAGGTAGTATATATGTGCCGCGCGACGGGGTATGTTTTTTCGGCCTCTCGACTTGTACGACGGGTTTTTGGGCCTCATTTTTGTACGACGGGGTATGATTTTCAGCTTCAATCTATACGACGGGTTATACATTCGCATAATACCTTGTACGACGGGGTATGCTTTTGGCCATTTTAACTTGTACGACCGGTACGGGTTTTCGAGGTCCCGCGGCACACCCCTATCCAGAATAAGGCCAAGTGCCCCCCCCCCCCTCCGGGGGTATACCACGTACCTAGTTCGATTGCAAGAGCGCTGTCCTTCGAAATTATTCTCGGATAATCTGACCTTTCTATGGCTGTTCAATGGCTCATTAAAGATTACGTGCGCCATCGTGGACTGAGACTACTTGTACATCGCGTCTGTATAGCCATCATCGCTCTCACCATTGTTTGCTACTGATTGTCGTCGCATTATCAAATCTGCCAGTATTTAGGCTTGCTGTGAATGGCATCGCCTGATTCATTGATGTTCCACATGACTCGAGTCTGGGCTTGCGCGGAAATAAGGGTAAGGATTTCCCTCATCTCAAGCGCACTGAACAGATTTGTAGGATTCACCTACTGCTCATAGTCGAATCAACTCAACAAACAACTGTGTGTATTTTTTATATGACTAGCTGAAATTGTGGTTGCTGCTAGGGTCATTATGTAACAAGGCAAGCTCGAGATAACACATCAACATGTTAGCTTTGCAACATCTGTATCAGTTGTCTCCTGACAGCATGACATTCTCTCTCATCTGCACCATCCCTCCACAGAAGGTAACAGAAATCGGCTCATTTCCCAGAGAACACCAGCCCTCTTCTACTGGTATATTTCTCTTCTGTAAGCTTCAGACTACATTTTCTTATCTGCCAGCACCAACTTCATCTTGCACCATCAATTCTCATCTGATAGCACCAATTCTCACCTGCAACAGCAGTTGTTATCTGACAACATCAATAATCTACTGACAGCACCAGTTCTTATGATCTAACACCAATTATCTCCTGACAGCAAAAGTTCTTATCTAACAAAATCAATTATCTACTGACAGCGCTTATCTGATGATATAACTTAACGTACTATACCTTCTCATCTGATATATTACATCACCTCTCTACTGCCAGAGTGCGTTTTCTTTTGAGGGCAAAAGTTCTCCTCTGGCTATATCATTTCAATGGTAGTATCAGTTCAATGGCAGTATCAGTTCAATGGCAGCATCAGTTCAATGGTAGTATCAGTTCAATGGCAGCATCAGTTCAATGGCAGTATCAGTTCAATGGCAGTATCAGTTCAATGGCAGCATCAGTTCAATGGCAGCATCAGTTCAATGGCAGCATCAGTTCAATGGCACATCAGTTCAATGGTAGTATCAGTTCAATGGCAGCATCAGTTCAATGGTAGTATCAGTTCAATGGCAGCATCAGTTCAATGGTAGTATCAGTTCAATGGCAGCATCAGTTCAATGGCAGCATCAGTTCAATGGCAGCATCAGTTCAGTTCAATGGCAGCATCAGTTCAATGGACAGTATCAGTTCAATGGCAGCATCAGTTCAATGGTAGTATCAGTTCAATGGCAGCATCAGTTCAATGGCAGCATCAGTTCAATGGCAGTATCAGTTCAATGGCAGCATCAGTTCAATGGCAGTATCAGTTCAATGGCAGCATCAGTTCAATGGTAGTATCAGTTCAATGGCAGTATCATCAGTCAATGGCAGTATCAGTTCAATGGTAGTATCAGTTCAATGGCAGCATCAGTTCAATGGTAGTATCAGTTCAATGGCAGTATCAGTTCAATGGCAGCATCAGTTCAATGGCAGTATCAGTTCAATGGCAGTATCAGTTCAATGGCAGCATCAGTTCAATGGTTCAATGGCAGTATCAGTTCAATGGTAGTATCAGTTCAATGGCAGCATCAGTTCAATGGCAGTATCAGTTCAATGGCAGCATCAGTTCAATGGCAGCATCAGTTCAATGGCAGTATCAGTTCAATGGCAGCATCAGTTCAATGGCAGTATCAGTTCAATGGCAGCATCAGTTCAATGGCAGCATCAGTTCAATGGCAGCATCAGTTCAATGGTAGTATGAGGTCAATGGCAGCATCAGTTCAATGGTAGTATCAGTTCAATGGCAGCATCAGTTCAATGGCAGCATCAGTTCAATGGCAGTATCAGTTCAATGGCAGTATCAGTTCAATGGCAGATCAGTTCAATGGTAGTATCAGTTCAATGGCAGCATCAGCACATCTGAGATAGGGATCATTATCGCGATACATTATATCCGCTCAACAACGAGATCATGTTTTCTACTCTGCCTGCCTTAATGTAAGATATCCAAAAATTGGATTAAGATTAAACTTCAGAATAAGTAGATTTTGGTGGAATTAAGAATGGGGTCTATGGTCCAGGACCACATATTCTTAGTGCTGCTAGAGAGTCACTGTTTATGGAAAGTAGAGCTATTCGGCACTGAGCTGCATCCCCTATTTGTCTTACTCCGCGAAATACGGAATATCCCGTCCAATGAAACATTTAACTATCCTTTTAAATATCGAACGTACCGTATGACTACCATTCGTAAGAAAATGTCCAAACATGGATTTCTGATTAATTGATTAATCAATAATCGCTGGTTAGAGTAGAAAATTTACAAATACCGGAACTACGAGTTGCTGCTTATTCGTATAAATAAATGCATTTTGATCAATCAGGTGTTTGTTCCGCTCTGTTACAAAGAGTTCTGAACACATTACATTGAACAGTATTTGACTTTCCCCTTTATCTTCAACTGATAAATGGTGAGAGGGACTTGTCGGTTGGTCTTTTCCCGGAGTGGATTCCTTTCAACTTGCGTCAATGGAATCAAACCAGGAATTTGAAGATTAACCTTTGTCAATATCCCATTATATCTAAATACGATTATTGCTAATCCATATCCAGAAATTTGATGGCTATGGAATGTCCATTAGAATAATTATGGAAAACAGAGCGCATCAGATACACGGTTAATAAAGTTTGATGAACTTCTTTGCCTTGGGGTTCAAATAGCTTAATGCAGCCAATCAAATCGGATATGAACTGCTTGGCGCGAATTCATGCAATCGTTCACTTCAACGAAGTAGTGTGTATCAACTTAAAAACAATTGTTGTGATTAGTCAACGTTTTTACGAATCAGAGAAACCAGTCAGATTAAGTTGTTTAGCCGTCATTTATGTGTGTAATCCGTCTGGTTAGCTGGTTAGCAAGCGGTGACTTAAACGCTCAATAAATCATATAAAATGTTACGACAAACGGTCGTTATCGCAGTAATCTAGGAGAGGGGTCATATAATTGTTTCCCCAGGTAGGACCGTATAAGTGATCAAGCTAACATGACAAAATGCTAATGTCTCAATCATACCTCATAGGTGAGTTTCAACACATAACCCAGGATCATTGCAACTTGCATAAATCACTTGAGGAGACAGGTAATTACTTGGCATTTACTGGGATCGAACAAAATATGCGCAATATTCACTATCTAAATGGCTATGGACCCCGGTTTGAAAAGGATATTGGGCGCACAATGACGTGTATAGATGTTGAATATCACGCGATCCACACGAGAATTCACAATCAGGATAACTACAAACAATACTAAGCTCGATAACCAAGGGAAACAAAGGCGACCGGTAGGCGAGCTATCCCAGCATAGCAAGTTCACGTGCCAGGCGATAATAGGGTAACTTGTTGCCATACTAAGGCTCACCCACCCTCCAGCCTCCCTCCACCCCTAGCCCCTCTGCACTCGCTACGGCCCACCTCTTCGTGCGTGACGCAGGCTCTTATGACTCATATTAAAGTACAGGTTAGCTTTAAGTCTTTGTTCGCCGACCATTTGACATTCGGCAGCTTGCTGGCAAAGCGCATCGATAGGTGGCAGCAACAGTGCAGCTTCGTGCGCGCATTCCGACAGCAGCGTCTTGCTTTCATCAAGGCCTGGAGATCGATACTGGCTGAATTGATACGTGGATATGCAGACAGTTTGCGCGGCGGAAGCGATGCCTTTTATCAGAAATTCCAGCCCCTTTCCTCACAGCAAGTGACACAATGTCCAAAGACTCTGCAAGCTTACTAATGTTGGCTGCATCAAGGTGTTCGGCTCAACGCAGGTATGGCCGGAAATGTGGCTCCGGAAGTAAGCCGTAGACGCTATTCGGAGACTCCATAGAATCGACATTGTATATGGGGCCTCATGCCAGTAAGACAGCTCACGGAACAATGGAGGAATGCTCGCTGGCCACTAACGCACGGAATGTATTACGCGAATTTGATGGAACAAATATGCACGACTCACTACCGATATATGTACAAATATCTATCTATCTATCTATCTATCTATCTATCTATCTATCTATCTATCTATCTATCTATCTATCTATCTATCTATCTATCTATCTATCTATCTATCTATCTATCTATCTATCTATCTATCTATCTATCTATCTATCTATCTATCTATCTATCTATCTATCTATCTATCTATCTATATATATATATATATATATATATATATATATATATATATATATATATATATATATATATATATATATATATATATATATATATATATATATAAGATATATATATATAAATATATATATATATATATATATATATATAATATATATATATATATATGTATGTGTCTATGCGTGTTTGTGTGTGTATGTTTGTGTGTGTGTGTGTGTGTGTGTGTGTGTGTGTGTGTGTGTGTGTGTGTGTGTGTGTGTGTGTGTGTGTGTGTGTGTGTGTGTGTGTGTGTGTGTGTGTGTGTGTGTGTGTGTGTGTGTGTGTGTGTGTGACCCGTTTACTTCAGATATCAAGGTTTGGTATTTGAGGGGGGGGGGGGGGGTATAATGACTCCACACTGGTTGACGACGCTTACTAGGGTTAATATATAAATCTAATTGATAAGGACGGTCACATATACCCTTCCTACACATTAGGCTTTACCTCAAGTCTAGAACAAATCGTTCACAAACAAATAGATAATACAAATAAAAGAAGAATTAAACTATACAATTAAACATTAATGACATAGAATGACAAAAAAAACATTAGCGGTAACAATAGTCTCTTTGACGACAGCAATGAGTGTGGCCAACATAACAACAGTAAGCGTTGATCATTTCTAGATTTCCATCCATGACTTCCGTTCATGACACTTGTAACTGTCGCTTGACTGTCCTGGACAAAACTGGTCTGGAGGTCTCTCAATTAATCGGTGAGAGTTTTTTTAGTCCTTTGCAACATACTCATTTGTTCGCGTTGTGTTCGATTTTCGTCTAGTAGCTTTTCCAGTTTTTCCGAAGCGGATGTGTTTTTGACCAATTGTCCTCGCAGCATACCTCGCACGTTTTCAAGTCCAATTTGGGCGTCTAGTAATTGGTCTTTCAATCCGCCAATCTCACTCAACAGGTCGCGTTCCTTCTGGTGTTGTCTTGGAGTTTCTCTTTTATGATGGATAAGGACGGTCACAGATGCAGCAAAGAGCCGCAGCTACAGTTATTAGATAGTAGTTTAGATGCTCAGCAACCATTTTTATTGAATGTGCCTCTACACGAGAGGCCATAAGGGATAGCGATAATAAGTGGCAGGAAGCCCAACTAAACTCTCCAACCCCGAGCAGGCAGTAGAAGATATGGGCAGAGGTCATTATACAACCTTAGATCAAAACGAACCAATAACGACCTGCGATAGCCAATAGATATCCTGCCTATCAAGCCAATTCCAACAAGCAGTGAGGAGAAAGCGACAGGACATGCAAAAGTAGATCCACTCATGAATGAGTTTAATCAACAACGAGATCAATACGGTTCCGTAAGCGTTCTTGGAAATGGTCTTGAAACATGAAATATTTTAAAAAGACAAAACATCATGGGTAGGAGAAGTGTTTAGAAGAAATATTACACGATGAAGCAATAGAGGTAGATTAAATACAAGACTAAAAAGAGGTGACTCAGGTTTGTGATTTGAAGATGAGTCATTCTACAGTATCCCACGGGATGGCTGATTGATGTCTATAAAAGTTAATTAAGTTAAGACGCTAATACATTCTTAGGAAATCTGAAACAGTAAGTATACAACAGCCTGAAGAATGCGCCTTAAAGGGTTAAAGTTCTGCAACCAAAAAAGCAAAACAATTAAACAATGATGGTTAAAGTGATAATGTAGACCACAGGCCCTAAGTGGACATCTTGGCCGAGCGGCTTTATTGATCTATAACATTTGAGAAGATGTGCCCCGGGTCAGGTTAATAGCCTGGACAGTCTCAATAAAGTGAATCGAGTGGTTCAGCGACGTCACCAGGGTCTAGTCCACAGAAAAGCTTGCACATCCTGTATTCTTATAGAAGCAACAAAGAAGGGTCTAAGAGTCTGTTTTGAGACATAAACAAGAGTGAAAAGAGAAGATCTCCCCAGCATCTGGAGAAAACAATGGATGTCATTATGAGCTTTTTACCCTCTGGCTGGATATTACTCCTTATCAAGTCCCTGGGGTTCGGCTTTTTAATCCCATATCCCTCAAACCTTACAAAAAAAAAGTTATGGCCAATGTGAAGAACTATCTAATGCGGGCTTCCAGGTCGGCTTCCCGCGGACGTTCAGTAACAAATCAGAAGTTGTTTTGTATTTGGATGCAAACGTTCACATAAATCAACAGATAAAAATGCAGTTTTTCACCCAATACATAATGTAGGCAGACATTACGACCTTCCTATTTGGAATAAACAGTCCTTAGTTACACCCAGAAAAGACCAGCTAACAGACGACTCTGTAGAAATGGGTTCGTCATGGTTAAGTGCGACAACCACAAGCAACTTCCAGCTGCATGAAGAGGGCTAGACACCAAAGGTAACGTACTATTGGCTCTACCAGCTTGACACACGAGGACAGTAGGCCTACTTGTAGATTTGTCAACCTTGCTTGGCATGTCTTCTCCTATTCGGCTGACCTCCACAAACATATTGGGGTTTTTTGGTTAAGGATTAACAATCACGAACCTACTTAGCAAGGGTCTGCGATACAGACTTTGTCATCATTCCATATCCGCTTAGCAGGTTTGGGAGGCTATATTGTGGATGAAAAGTATGCATGTACTTGCCTCATGGCAGATCACCATCAAGCTTGTCATCTTTCCAGATGCACGAAAGGGTCTGGTAGACTTAATATCACACCGTGGTAGAGAGAATTAGTGTCTTTTGTGACAATTAACCACATTGGTTTCTGCTTGCATGTTGGTTCTGTAACAAAGTGTCTTTTAACCTCATCCAATATCAGCAAAGTAAGCATCCCCTCTGGATATTTTGGGTTGGTACACCCTCAATGATCATGGGTGTAATATTATCCAGCACTGGATTGCCTACTATAGAATCACCAGAATTGGTCATGGCATAGTACCGTGAAAGAACAAAAGCAATAAAAATGTGGACAGACGTATTTTGTGGGGTCTACTGTAGCGCCTCTTAAACTGGTGTTTTTTTCGATAAGATCAAACTCTCAGTGAACGAAACGCACTCTAAGAGGAAGGCTTCATAAAATCAGCGTTTTTACCACAGTCGGCTCATTGGTGTTGGCACAGACAGGCATTAGCAGCACCAATCAACCGTTATCAACCAAACATTTCACAAGGGTGAATAAACAAAGCAACCTTTGAGTTAGTGTATTGAAGAATATTTTGAAATCATGAAAGGATTGTACCGTATCGACGTAATTCATATTGAAGCCATGGCATCCTAAATATTTGACTGGAACCTACTCCATGATGAGTATATAAGACAACTACCAAATACAGTAGATCCAGCTTAGAATAATATTGCCCATACATATTTGTCTCCATTTAATTCATTTAACTGAACAATACCAGCTCATGTGAACTCCTTGACTTTTCAAGAATAAAAGTTACTAGCATTGAGTCAATTATCACCATGAGAAGACATTATGCTGGCTGCCATTGCCTTCTGTTGCGACTCCCCGAATTCCCTGGAGATACCTTCATACCTATTGAACTTGAATATATTAGTAGCCACGCTCTGGTTGTCGCATCGAGACATCTCACCCACGATTCTTCCGGTATGGTAGTTTAGGTTGACGGTAAAGATGACCTTGATAATAGTTTCTGATGGTACTAGGTGTTCGCCAGACAACATATTGCAGGCAATTGTGCCGCACCACGCAGCAAATTTGACGCAGTGCTGTCAGAACTTTCCTGGGCTGGATCTCCGGTTTTTCACAATGTAATGGGTTATCTGTAGTTCAAACGTAGGTGTGTTGAGGTGCCAGTATTTTGGTTTAGCTTGCACCTGGATGATGAGATGGGTAAGCTGCTCAGTCATTTCACATACTCGATACATACAGCCGGTGTAACAGGTCTACCACCACCCCCCCCCCCCCAACCCCTCACGCAAGACTTTAAACAGGTATAGTCTGGCCCATGCCAAAATAAACCCCGTGGTATATAGCCCAGGATGTTTTATACCCCAGGTTATATTTTGGTCCATAATTGCGTACCATTTTGGGTACTTTAGAACCTGGTATCATCGGAAATACAGTCTGGTTGGGAACGACAGTCTGGTTGGGAACGACAGTCTGGTCGGGAAAGACAGTCTGGTTGGGAAAGACAGACTGGTCGGGTAAGACAGTCTGGTTGGGAAAGACAGTCTGGTTTGGAAAGACAGACTGGTCGGGAAATACAGTCTGGTTGGGATAGACAGTCTGGTTGGGATAGACAGTCTGGTTGGGAAAGACAGTCAGGTTGGGAAAGACAGTCAGGTCGGGAAAGACAGTCTGGTTGGGAAAGACAGTCTGGTATGGAAAGACAGTCTGGTTGGGATAGACAGTCTGGTTGGGAAAGACAGTCTGGTCGGGAAAGACAGACTGGTCGGGAAAGACAGTCTGGTCGGGAAAGACAGTCTGGTTGGGAAAGACAGACTGGTTGGGAAAGACAGTCTGGTTGGGAAAGACAGTCTGGTTGGGATAGACAGTCAGGTATGCAAAGACTGTCTGGTTGGGATAGACAGTATGGTCGGGAAAGAGAGTCTGGTTGGGATAGACAGTCTGGTTGGGAAAGACAGTCTGGCTGTGAAGCAGCATCTATCCGAGACAAGAGCACGAGGTCGGTGGCACATTTCCTCTACTCAGTCATATGTCGAATAGCCTACACGGATAGTCGTATGAGTGACCTGGGTCACGAATTCCTCAAATTAGTTATTGATAAGCTCATATACTTCTTTCTGACTGATCCCTGCAAAACTCTTCTTACCGTTTGCCTTTGCTTCAATGAAGCGAACGCTCTTAGAGGTGATGTATGGCTGCACTGCTAAGCTGTCCATCGACCTGAAGTCTGCCGAATCAACCAGCCCTGAGATTCAGCAGACGATTCACACCAGTCGAAGGGACCTCTCTTCCAAAGTCTCCAGCAGCATCGCCCATTCACAGTCTCGCCTGGAGGAATGTTATGATCGAAGACAAAGCAATCATCGCAGAGTCACAGACTGACACTGTGTCTAACATAGTCCTCGCATCCAATGGATTTGATCCAAGTTCCTCAGCAAGGGCTATGTCAAACTTACAACAGAAAGACTTACAAGAGCCTTAGTAACCAATACTGCGCCAGCAATCTTGAGCACCCAACCATTGACTTCATTCCTGAGCGCCCCTGTGACACACCGAAGGTCAGACCCAGCAACCCAAGAGATCTAGGCAAGAGGACAAAAAGAAAAAAGGAGAACATCAGCAAAATAAATGAAGTCGACCAGGATGTTCTCTCCACTCTTCAATAATGCTCGGACAATCCTCACAGCAGCAATGGGTCTTACATCAAAGAGTTTATAGCTTACATCTTCAAAGTCCGTATACTTTTGCCGACCCTTTGAACTATGCTAGCCTAGATGTGCGTACAAAACAAAAAAGGTGATGGCAACTGCTACTTCCGATCCGCAAGTTTTATTCTCACAAGATCGGAGATGAACCAATGCATCATCCGGGATCGAGTCGTGGATCACATCAACTATAAGGTCAACAAGATACTGCCGTAACCAGAGCGCGCACGATTGTGTAACAGTCTCTGAAATTTCACGGAATGATGTTTGGGCGACTGATGCTGAAGGTCGTGGTCACAGCCAGTTTGTTGGGATGTGATATAGCACAGTATACCAAGGTTGAACAGTCAATGCAGTGACCAACATATCCTGTCATATTGTTTCTTGAGAATTTGTTGAAGCACTTTAATAAACCAAAAGTTAAGGATAAGTTGTTCGTCACATTATTTTAATTGTATAAAAAAGTCGAATCACCGAAGTTGTTAACCGTGTTGAGCTTATTCGTACATCAACGCTATTAAAATAATACATTTCAGTGAATAAGATTGTTTCATCATCGTGTACATAAAATAAAAAAATGAAGCCTAGTCTGAGTGTGTGGAGTTAAGTCGGGCCTAGTGGGGTATAGAATGGCTTAGCCCAGATAATACCCTGGGGTATTAAATGGACTGACCCAGATATACCACTTTAACCCCTTGTAAAGTTAGGACGGATGCTAGTAAGCCTTTCAGATGGAGTTTGGGATCTGTTGGGTCTTGTTAATTATCGTCTCAATGATTAGTGGCTAAGATTCTAAGATACAACCAACCCATCAGCTTTTAACACTAAGTATACTATTGATGTTTACATTGATCTGCGCTCCTAACACAGTTCTCGAAGTTGTGAGTTTGTTCATATATTAACTACAATCATTTCCAATCCAAGATGGAATAACAAGATAATAAGGGCAACCCGATAAACAACCATGATCTTCCTGTGAGCGATGTTATTGAGTTTACCAAGACAATATGCGCGTGACAATAAAAAATCGCAGTGTCTATGGATCTCGAATAAGCTGTAAAGAAAACCAATGTAGACGTAGCGGTCTTCCAAAGAGAGGCTTCGACGGGGGATACCACGACTGCATGGCACCTTCATACAAGTAGTAAGGGTAACAATGTACTTGGGTTGATAGTCACTATATTTCCCATAAAATGAAGTATGTTGATAGATTAAAAGCTCATAAAACTTCCACTCATTACTGCTGGGGTAGATGAAAAAGGGTAATTGACTAACAGGTGGTAATGTGATGACACGGCTAGTGATCAACATCGTGGTTATCCAAAGTTATCCTCTCGAAGGGTTTTGCATAAGTCGTTATCTACTGTACTGAATTCAGAGTCTGACCTTTTGGGCGCAGCCATTGAACAATCCTCCAAAGACCCGTTACTTCCAAGTGTTGTGATATGAGCCTATATCGCTATCGGTGTACTTGGATTGACGTCATTACACATTAAACAACGTACCTGACTTCTCGATGATGTCTGTGTTAATATTAATATGATACCAGCATATTACACCAAGGACCAATGTATCGAATGGTATAAACTGGGTGGCCGAATCAACTGTAGATCAATCGAGGAAATACACTGCTTATTGCATTTTGTCAGTAATAATTTGAATGATAAAGACCTTAACAATCCCTAGAATATATATATATATTCCGAGTTGATCCTAAATGAGTCTGGTGGTTCTGTGGGTCGTCCATACTAGATGAGAGAGATTCGCATTGATTAGATATCAATGGGATATTAAATCTAGTACGCTATATGGACTCTTTGAATGTATGTCAACATGTACCTTGGAGGAGGATGAGTCAGTGATGATTATTATAGTCTTTCCATCAATTGCCTGTGCTTAAGTCATTTGTGGGGGTGCTTGCGGACTTCGTTGTATGTCTGGATCATTTATATGCCACCTTCCAGTCACCCCTGATAATGATGCCTGCTCATCGTGGCCAGGAGGCCATCAAGGCCCCGAATAAACTCACTACCCTACCACCGAGGACCCGAATAAACTCTCTTCCCTACATGGAAGAGGTTATGGACCGCCAGGTATCACCTTACTGTACCCCGCATAAATAGGCGAGAAGGTTATTTTAGAAGAGCAGGAGGGTGCACAGGTATTTTCCAAGGAACCACCGGTAAACCTCGAATCAATATTTACCTACAGCGAGTTCAGTAATTGATAAGCAGTATCGCAACATTTTATATACACAAGTTATATACAAAAGTACCTGCTTTGGATTCGTTGGGTTTTTTTTGCTGGGAAGTTCTAAAACGCTTCTTTAAAGCTAAGGTCCAGTGCACTTTATATATATATATATATATATATATATATATATATATATATATATATATATATATATATATATATATATATATATATATATATATATATATATATATATATATATATATATATATATATATATATATATATATATATATATATATATATATATATATATATATATATATATATATAAATTTATTTATAACTGTATGTGGATATGTGTATACGTATGTGTATGCGCGCAGACGCGCGGAATGGATCGACTGGGATGTCTGCGCTGCACACAGTAACGGAACGTGTAGGCGCCTCAACATGGACAATAGCCCTGAGCCCGAGAAACTGCAAGCCCTCTAGGTCTGCGTATAAATGTTGTGTCAATCAGAAAGAGACAAAGAGCTAGGAGGCCCAATGATTGGCCTCTATTACCTGTCTGAGGAGGGAAGTCATACATCAGATTGCCGCCCAGAAATGGCAGGATCGGGTGCCGGGTCGAAGGTCCTACTTCCTCTCGTTTCAACACCGCGGCCTTCCCCTGTTTCAAGCGCTTATAGTACCTCCCCGGGATCGGACTAGTTATGGGGCTTCCATTTCGTTCTTCGCCTCATATCCTCATTGTGCCAGCAATACTCAATCTGCGCAAGCCGTTAGGCGTGGGCTTTTAATTTTTCTTCAAGATAATGTGTTACTTGTTTGTGAATAGCAATTATCTATAAGCCAATACTGAGTGCATTTTTATACAGAATTCTTTCTAAAAGAATTAAGGGAAGACAATCATCATAGAATAAAATAATCAAATGTGTGTCGGTTTGTCTGGGGTCTTGATCCGATAGATTGGCGATGGGAGTTTCATAATTGTCGGAAGAGAAAACATAAATTGACATTTTTTTCACAGGTGTCTCCGTCTGCATTGTGTCATTAAGTTTCCGGAGACGGTGCTCACCTTGAAAGTGAAGTCAAGTGATGGTCAAGCAGTGCACATGAAGGCAATCTGACTCGCAGAACCAATCTTGCCACCTCCGAAGTAAAAGTCATCCTATCATTACTCAAAGTATCTTTGCGCATCATCTGCCTTCTGGATAAAATAAACTTCATTTGATCCGATCCACATAAACCCTGCTGTATCTAGTGTGTGGTTATTGAACTATGCTTAGTTTGTAGTACCTTTACTGTTCCTAGAGAGGAGTCACTTTGATGTACCTGGTGGTTACTTTAGGGTAACAAGTAAGTAGTAACTTCAATGTACCTAGAGTGAAGTAACTTTATTTTACCTATTGTGGTAACTATACAATGCATAGTTTACAGTAACTTTACTTTACTTAGTGTGTAGTAAAGTCATGGTGCCTTTACTTAGTGTGTAGTAAAGTCATGGCGCCCACGGTTGAACCTTCATTGTTCCTAGAATGAAGTATTTTCGCAGTACTTGGTTACTGCACCTAGTATAGGATAAGTTTATACGAATCATAATACGTAGCAACTCTACATTACCCAGTGTGAGAAAACACTGTATCCAGTGCGTAGTAACTGTACTATACTTAGTGTGCAATAATTTTACTGTGGCTAGAGTGGTATATAGCGACTTTGCCGTACTTTGCGGGGATAGTTTACGGTGCTCAGTGTGTAATAACTTTACGTTAATTAGTGCGTAGCAACCATACTGTTCCCAGTATGTTATTGTTACAGAACCTAGTGTGTAGTAACGACACTGAACCTAGTATGTAGTAACGATACTGAACCTAGTGTGTAGTAACGATACTGAACCTAGTGTGTAGTAACGATACTGAACCTAGTGTGTAGTAACGATACTGAACCTAGTGTGTAGTAACGATACTGAACCTAGTGTGTAGTAACGATACTGAACCTAGTGTGTAGTAACGATACTGAACCTAGTGTGAAATAACTTCAATATACCTAGATTGTAACTGTTCCTAGGGCATGGTAACTTCACTGACCCAGTAACTAGTGTGGTAACTTTACGTTACCAAATGTGTAATGACTTTACAGTACCTAGTGTGTAATAACTAAACTGAATCTAGTGTGTGATAATTTTACTGTACGTATGATACGGTAACTTCACTGTCCCCAAAAACTAGTGCAACTGAGCTTGATTAGAAATACTTGGTATTTAGTAACGTGATATGTAGCGCGGTCGCCAATCACAATCCACATCACAACGAACTTCCCCTCTAGCGGTCTTCTTTCAACGAGGAGCGTTTCAATGGCAGCTAATACATGAAATAGGGCTCACATTTTTGCAGGAGCACTGGTAAAACATTGGGCTATGTGAAGTTACCATAGCAGGCCAAGATGGCTGTCATGACCCGATGTGTGAGGCCATCTATTTATTGCCACCTCCGCCAGGCACTCTATTTTTTCTTCCGTGTCTGTAATTCCATCACTCATCTTTCCGCTGGATATCCTCAAAAAATATCAACGTATGTTGATAAAACTTTCGAGGAAATTAGAGATTTGTAGCTCGGGGTTTTCTTCATCGTGCGGCGAGAAGTAATAAGTTGTAATTGACCGAAGATCGCAGAAACATATTTTGGTGTAGGTTGGGTAGATTTACAATAACACTTCAACAGCCGCACTGTTTAAGAAAGAGAGAGAGAACGAGAGATGTCGAGAGAGAGAGAGAGAGAGAGAGAGAGAGAGAGAGAGAGAGAGAGAGAGAGAGATGGAGAGAGAGAGGTCGATGGAGAGAGAGAGAGAGCGAAAGAGAGAGAGGGAGAGAGGAGAGAGAGAGAACGAGAGAGGTTGATGGAGAGAGGTCGATGGAGAGAGATAGAGAGAGAGAGAGAGGAGAGTGAGAGAGAGAGGTCGATGGAGAGAGAGAGTGAGAGAGGTCGACGGAGAGAGAGATCGATCGATGGAGAGAGTGAGAGTGAGAGAGAGAGAGTCGATGGAGAGAGAGATAGAGGAGAGAGAGAGGTCGATGGAGAGAGAGAGGATAGAGAGCGAGAGAGAGAGAGAGGTCGATGGAGAGAGAGGTCGATGGAGAAAGAGAGAGAGGAGGGAGAGAGAGGTCGATGGAGAGAGAGAGAGAGTAAGAGGTCGATGGAGAGAGAGAGAGAGAGAGAGAGAGAGAGAGAGAGAGAGAGAGGTCGATAGAGAGAGGGTGAGAGAGAGAGAGAGTGAGAGGTCGATGGAGAGAGAGAGAGAGGTCGATGGCGTGAGAGTGAGTGAGTGAGTGAGGGGAGAGAGGAGAGAGAGAGAGAGAGAGAGAGAGAGAGAGAGAGAGAGAGAGAGAGAGAGAGAGAGAGAGAGAGAGAGAGAGAGAGAGAGAGAGAGAGAGAGAGAGAGAGAGAGAGAGAGAGAGAGAGAGAGAGAGAGAGACACACACACACACACACACACACACACACACACCGGGCCGGCCCATTTTTGCTCAAGAGCGAGTGCCTTTAGGTGAGGTTATAGGTTTCGTCATCCATTCAATGTTATTGAAAGATTAACATGATTATTTTCCCCCTAAATTTTCCCTTATGGGTTCTAAAAGGGTTTCTGCTATGTGTTTACGTCACTGGCATTACTTCCGGGACGCCACATGTCGTGGTGAGACTGTTGTCGAGTTGTTGGCGTGGATCTTCTTCCCAACATGGTTTGTTCATTTCTTAGCTTCATTTGACATTGAAGATATGATCACTTCCATCGCAATGCAGAGTTTCCGAAAAAAGGTCCTTTTCCAGTCGTTCACTCGGTTACAGATGATTAAAGTCAGAGCTTAGCATACTAAACGGCTGTTATAAATCCAAACCTAAGCGGCCTCAATCTCCCGATACAAGAACTGTTAAAATAGGGAGTATATTATATAGCGAAATAATACAAAACAAAAATGAATTACAGACTACTTTCGACATGAAAAATCGCTCACACTCAGTTTATGATGGGCACGAAATGTAACTGCAAACTAGTGGTTCGTGCAGCAAGTATCAGTGGTACGTGCAGCAAGTATCAGTGGTACGTGCAGCAAGTATCAGTGGTACTTATGGTCACGTTTATGATTTTCGGTCGCTTCTTAATGTATGCTAATATCTCTGTGTTGAACAATGTGATATACGTTCGTACAAGATGCGTCCATCGAAGACGATTTTCCAGACGTCTCCTTTTCGCTGATGTGAATTCGCATTCATGCTTTGATCCTAGAAGCAGATCTAAGGAGTAGCGAGATAATACGCTCATACAAAGTTCTGTTCATATCTTTGTTGATTAGCAAGTGCTAAGCAGAAGTGCAATTATGCTCGATCTGCTGGTACATTCGCATTACAGCATATGTTCACTCATTGCACCGAGGTTAGACAGTTATTATCATCTCTGCGGGCTTTAATAGTTTTTGTTGGAAAACCGCGTCCCTGTGAAAAGAGCAGTTTCATAAAGACCGCCTCTTGGCCACGCTGATTGGTGCACGTGATGCCGCCGACTACAGAGGAAGTGTACACAAAAGCACCTCCAGCTACAAAAGACCTCCTCACAAAGCGACCACTGGGCTGCTCTTCTTGCATTCAATGCATATCATAGCAGAGGAGGACCCAATGAGCTTAGTCGAGCTAATTTCACCACAAAGCAGGGCTCAGATTAGAGCTTGTTAAAAACCATGTCTCTCAGTTGTTGGGGTACGGACCAAAGATCATTTGATATATTGAATAGACAAGATTACAGGGCAAGGGAGATAGGCGAACGGCTCTCATGTCATGGAAATGCTGCTTCAAAATCTAAAGAGGCAAATATACCCTCATTGTACCGGTTTGAGCTGGACTTGGCTTTTCAACATGGCATTCCCATTATAGAGGGCTCGAGGTTGACCGATTCTGGAGGTAGTGATAACTTGATCCCTAGCATGTGCGCGGTAGGATTTTCATTAAAGATAATGAATGTTGTATTGGTGTCTCGTTTCATGAGAATTCACACAATGAAGAACATTTCTTGAGGCTTGCTTATAATCATCGTTAAAAGGATGGTAAACGTGTGAAAAGAAGTGCAATCGCTTAAGAATTCTACACACTAACAAGCTACATCATAATATAATAAATGAGCATTCCGCTGAGCTGTATAAGATACTTACGGATTTGACCGAGACCTAAAGGGTGAATTAACTTGAGCCAAACACAAATGTTTTGCAACCGAATATCCAGAATTATTGTGAAGGTATCTCAACATAACTGCGGTAACTCTAACAGATATATATATATATATATATATATATATATATATATATATATAGATATATATATATATATATATATATATATATATATATATATATATATATATATATATATCTCTCTCTATATCTATATATATATATATATCTCTATATATATATATATATATATATATATATCTATATCTATATATATATATATATATATATATATATATATATATATATATATATACACACATACTGTCTGTGAAAACACACACACACACACACACACACTACTGTCTGTGAGACAATAAGAGAGAGATTTTGTCCGCCTGTGTGTTAGGGGTAAGAAATATGCGAGCTGGTTGGAAGTTTGGTTGCGATTGCGCCGTGCGGTAGCATGCTACACTAGTACAGCTTCAATTAAGGAAAACATAAAGACATAAATGTCATGATTGGTTCATAGCGAGATATGATACAGCTCTTTATACACACACAATTGGTCCAATCACCGATCGCATATAAAACAAACAGATCCGTGCGAGTTGCCAACTGGACTTTTGGGATCCAATAATATACCACCATAAAGCCTGGTCGCATGCAGATTGTACCATCCTGGATAATTAACACATTCAAATAATATGTATGACAGACTACATGTAGTGATGTAGTAACTACAATGAGACGAATCTACACTTAGAAAGATCTGACGATGAAAGAAATACATTGCATTGTTAAGTTGCTGCAAGCGAGTCGTGTTAGGTAGCTGTTTGATACTTACTGATTAGTCTGAGTAACATAGATTCTTCACAATAAGAACAATATAACCCCACAATAGAGGTCTTATATTTCAAAAAGTCTAAAATACGCAGGTGAGTTTATAATATCATTAAGACATACAAAAAGTATACTAAGGCATGTGATCATGTGTTTAGATGGTCTCTTCCTAAGACAAGAATGGGGTTAGTAGCACTGCTCCGAATCTTAGGTCGACGGGAGACGAATTTGCATCCAATGTTTCTTGTGTCGCTATGGAAATGAAGACTCGCTGCTGTCTCCGGTACAGCTATAGTAAAATAGTCGCTTTCAAGTCGCCTGTGTCCTGTGGTCCTGTGTAGACCAGCTTGGCAGCCACGTTGGAATGATATCCATTCCTTCTCGAGTTATCACCGAGGTGGGCAGTTGGTGTCTGGAGCAGCGTATTACGGAGCTTTAGCACCAGTGGATGGGGAAGGTGTGGTGTTAACATGGATAGCTTGCTGCTGCTGCATCTGCTGCTGCTGCATCTGCTGCTGCTGCATCTGCTGCTGCTGCTGCATCTGCTGTTGCTGCATCTGCTGCTGCTGCATCTGCTTCGTCACTGACTTTTTGGACTTGCCGAACGAAAGGCGCCTTGTGAAGGAAGAAGATGGGCTCAACGTCTCCCCACCTTCACCTGAAGAACCAATCAAGCACAACGAATACTTCAGTTATATTTTGAAAAGAAAACCCACAAATATTTGTTTTGGTTTTTTTCAAATTTGTCGTTGAAATACGGGAAACGTAGGAATGTTTCAATTGAAGTCTAAATGAAACCACATCGGCTCTTCAAGGAGCTTCGTCACAAGAATAAATTGTAGGAAAGATTATACGATAGTACCCCAAGGCACAGACGGTATCATCCATTGGTAAGCAGCAAAATCTATGTTGGGGAGATAATAACAGCGGTGGTGTAGAGTCGGGGTAAATGGCACCTGTTGCATACAGATGAACCTGCTGAAGGCAGGTATCAATGAGAGCGGAAATAGTCACCGCAAGTGACGTCACTACCGCCAAGCAGACGACACTTATCTGCCACCACCTGGCGGCGCTTTTTGCAGGTCAAGTAGTCCTACGACAGCGCCGCGTTGTGGACGCCTGGGAAGATAAGACGTTTGCCGCTCTGGCCTCGGGGAATGCTGAGCTCAAGTTACAGAAGCTCAGCACGATTTACACGAGCAAGCGTCTCATGCCTTACAGGCATATAGCTTCATTCTGCATACTTTGATCACACGGTGTGGACGTGTGAGAGTTAACGATCCGAGATAGTGACTGAGAGAGACAGGGAATGAGGGGAGTATTCAGGGAACAATTCACAAGGAGCCATGCCGAGTTCGAGATACATCACAGCGATCGCGTGAGCTACCCTAACAGACGACACACTGACGCAAGTGTCTGTCACGAGGGTCACCATCGTATGGGCGCGCATCGACCTTGTGACCGATAAACGGGGATGATCTGACGAGCGAGTTTCTGAAGGCTGTTCGAGCCAAATCAAACGTGATGCGTTTTACAGCGAATAGCTGAATGTTTTAGCCATACATTCGCCGAATAATCACCAGAGAAAAACTGCAACAAGTTTATTTCAGTTGCCAGGTGAAGCTGATGGATGGGTTAGTAAACCCGATGAAGTTAAATGGGTTTTCTTTGGTTCGCTCATTCCGCAACAAGTTGATTCTGCCCAAAAAGAGCCACATATTTAAAGAGATAATCCGTGCGTGTCATGTCACATTCAGCTGTCTTACAAATAGGAGAAATAATGTGCAAAAGATCCGGAATCCTGGTCGGAAACACTCAATCGATTTACTAGGTGTGCTTTTAGAGAAGAGGAATACCCCAGATGAATGTAGGTAATTATTTAAGAGATGAAGACGAGAAGAGTATATGAAATGGCAGACGACCAATGAGAGGAAATGCTGACTTGTTGGCGTATCACCTTAAGCAGCTCAACGAGGTCGATTAGCCCCAACCCCATCCCCTTCATACCCCGTGCCGGTACGATTCAAGATTTGTCCACAAGAGTCTGAACTTGATTCGTAAGGGTACCCCGTAACTGTGGGATCTGTGGCTGACATGAGTTGTATAAAGTAGAATCGCATAAAGAGAAGCATACCTGAACAATCGCCAGCTCAGCTGGACACAATTCTTGTGAATAGTTTACGAATCGTATTGTGCGTAGCATAAAGCAATATCCAACGAAAGCAGTAGTAATCACGGAGGCGATTCTTACACTATGTATAATTTGTCGTAGACAACATATAAAGAAGCAGGAAATGTGCATTTATTGACAAGACTGGGTGGCAGCATGGGAGTGAAAAGAACCAGTATAATATTAATATAAACTCACACTGTAGCAAGCGGCAACTAATGACATATTTTCGACGAGCAATGTCATATATATATATATATATATATATATATATATATATATATATATATATATATATATATATATATATATATATATATATATATATATATGCATATATATACATATATATATATATGCATATATATACATATATATATATACATATATATATATATATATATATATATATATATATATATATGCATATATATATATACATGCATATATATATACATGCATATATATACATGCATATATATATATATGTATGTATATATATATATATATATATATATATATATATATATATATATATATATATCGATGTGAAGAAAATAATCATTGGTGCAATATATGTCAAGTGTTGCATAATTTGTATCGTTTAGGTTTAGAGCTGAATTGGGCTGTTGGGGCATGCCATGTCAGATACGGTATATCGAAGTTCGTCATTAGCCGTTTTTGAAGGTAAAATTGTCTTGTAAATACCCCATTGAAAAACTACGTCAGCCCGTCCAGATCTAATAAAGGAGTCAACAAAATACACAACGAACAACACCAGTAACAGTGCACATGCTCTCAACAACAACAACAACAACAACACTGACAGCAAACATATACCTGCCTCATACCTCACAGTTCCGTCGATCGTTTCCTTAAAGTACCAATCACAGCCGGGGGCCAAACCAAGTATGGTTTTTCCCCAATCACTGGTTTGGAAGGTAAAAATGCATGTTACAAGACCAAAGAGTCAGCTGATGGTGTAGAAACGGCTAGTTATAGCGCTATGACGACATGCTCTTCCCGACCTCATATGCATATCATGCCACACATTCATCAACGACTTAATTAGCAGAACGCCTGAAAATGCTCTTTACGAATTTTGGCGCAACGGGAAGGTTTCCCCTGACTGACATGCGGAATTATCTATCATGCCTTTATAAACATTCAGTGACGACTTCGACTACCCAGCGAACTTTCTGCTGCTGTATACACCTGTGCCTATCTGGACCGGCCACAAGATCTCCTTACCTTTATTGACCCCCTTGCTGCCTGTCACCTGCGTCGATGTCACCTTCTCAGGGCCAACAGCAGGGAACTTAGACGATGAACTGTTGTGTTTGACAAGTCCAACTAAGCCATCTGCCACGTCACCTGAAGCGAAGAGAGGAAAGTGGCCTGAATGGAGAGAGGAGTCGGGCGAGGCTGTTCTACAGGTCGCAGCTCTGGCCAAAAACTCAGGAACGGCTGTGTAGCGAGCGTTGATGGATCATGGCACCATCATCGGTGTTACAATCATGCCCCCGAGTGTTTATAATGGGTAGATTGAGGCAGGGGAGATGTGTAGGTGGTCCCAGGTGGTGACATCACAAGCGGTTGCATGAATGCGGTGGGCAGGTTGTTCATGCAGCGATCAATGTAGACGGATGACACATGCAGGAAGGGCAACAAAAGAAGACGCGGTAAACAAAAAAGAAACAGCACAAAATAGTATATAGAAAATAAATAAACAGAACTTGACTTAGTGTCTAAAACTTATTGTTAATGGGTAATCATATTACTTAAGTTCCCATGCATGGAAACCTCAGCAAAAGCCCTGTAGTTAATTAAGGCGGTGGTAAACCAAACAAAAAAACGGAAAAAAACCATCACCTTTATCTTAATATATATATACCTGCTGAAATGCCCTTATTCGATATAAAAGCTTCAGGCGACATGCAGTTTCTTAAACGGATCGCGAAGAGTTGGGGTGAATGAGGAAAGAATGGGTGGCTTGGGAGAGGGAGCGAGTGGGGGTGGGGGAGTGCACTGGAAGCTAGCCACCGCAGAGCAGCTGGGTAGGGTCATTTGCAGCATTGTCGAGTCGATTAAGCAGGGAGACATAGTCGTAAGAATTTCTGTCGACACTAGTAATTGTCTGCTCCAATTAGCCCGGCATTACCATCACGTCGAACAATTACTCGCAGCGTCAGCCGATGGTACAGCGCGTCAAACAAGCCACGTGACTCGAGGTGACAAACGGATGAGAATCTGAACGAGACAGGTGCATGGAGGATCATTGGAGAAATGAAACGGCACTGCCCTTCTCCATGGCATCACACTTCCCTGTTAGCGATACCGCACGCGCTTCAACTCGGTCATACCAACACGGCCTTATCGCCTTCGTGGCTCAAACGACGCGTCACAATCAAACGACGCGTCATAAACGATGTACAACTTACCTGGTCATCTGTGTTATAGTGGTTACACGTCCTGGCGGGATCACGATGACACAGACGAGGCATTATTCTCAAGCAATATCAGTCAATACGAGTCAGAAAACCACACCAACCTTTAGGGAGCACGGGAGAAAATACGTTAGCGGCGAAGTCCTCGAATGTTGTGGGTTGCTTGTGGTGTTTGATTAGTGTATCCAAACAGCGGGCTCTCTCTTCGTAGCTGAGGTTGAAGGTTAAGGTCACCAATGCATTATAATATTCAGTCCAGATCATTGGCAAATAATAATTGATGAATTTTTTTAACATGGAATCTTAGCATTTTCTAGTTGAACATCAAGTCAATTAGATTAAACACGAATCCGGTGGGTACTATATAAAAAAGCAGTACTTGAAATGCAGGGGTGATGACTAATTAATCATCAACCGAATTTAACTCAGTCACCACTTATCTGATCCACTGATCTAATAATAATTTAAATTTAATATATTTCGATTACATCAAATGATAACCAGCGTCTTAGGCCGGACAAAGTAACATTTCCGGTTCTCGACGGGGTACTGCTGAAGAATTAGTGCTATACCGCTATTATTATTATCATCATAAGTGACATATATATTCCTTCGACTATCTACGTAAATTATCATCGGGTGTGCACCATATGAACCTTTACGACCTTCATCCTGATCCTGGGCTACTGTTGTTGTGAGAAGTCAAACCGTTATTTACACAGGACTAGAACAACAAATATCCATGTTAGCGAATGACGTCTAACGCATTCAAAGCATGGGGCTAGTTTAACACAGACATCGGACTCCGAACGATAATCAATGTATTTTCCGAATTCTCGAACCTTAGCTGCCGTCAATGTCAGCGGACATGATTGTGATGAAGCAGTCAGAGCGGCTAAAACGCTGACACTGACCTCATAGTCGCAGTACGTGGGCGACGACACAACATCATTCCCAGTATTGAGTGTCTTTAAATATATATGCATAAATGTCCATGATTCGCAGACAGCAACGAGTCTAAATGGTCTTAGTGACGCCCCATTGTTACACTTTCTACACACAGACATCTTTCCACGCGGTTCGCGCTCTGTGAGAAAATGACAGTGCAGCTAGGAGACTCAGTAGGATTTACAAACAACTAGACAACGGCTTATTACAAAGTAAACACAGGATCCCTTGATGTTAAAAAATAATTGTGATGTTTTGGGAGGAAAAAACGTGATGTGAGTGCTAGCGAGAACCGATATTGTTTTGTTTGGCTTTAAAGGCGGGGCTTTGATCTAAATATATTTGAATATGATGAATGAGGTTGTACCGTGTTGGCCACGTGTTGAATATCTTAACACTGGAAAATAATTCCAGTCTCCATAAAACCTCACATCGCATGCAACAACATCGAGATGCGATTTCTCATATTAGTTATCAAGGTTTTCACCTGGTTATTGAGAAGGAGGAATATATATCCACCTGCAGTGAAAAACTTCAGTGAACAATTCACTACAACTTTTGAAATGGATATCCGTAAAGAGTCTAATTGGTTACCCTGGTTACCTACATGGGATTTAGATATATATATATATATATATATATATATATATATATATATATATATATATATATATATATATATATATATATATATATATATATATATATATATATATATATATATATATGGGAGATCCGACTACTTTTGTTTTCTAATGAGCTTATATTGCGAATAACATTTACAACTGGACACCCAAAGTGGACTGAGTTTCGTAATAATTAAAACAAATGATTTAATTGCACATGCGTAACTAATCAAGCCGATCGTCAGAATACTTTTGTATGTATAGTTCGAATGTTGTTTTCAAGGCACCGATATCGATGAAGTATCAGTGACTGGATGTTCCCAATATCAAGAAATGACCAAAATGAGTTTTGCACACACAAAAATACCCTTCAACAAATTAGACAAATAAAAAGTCTTTTAAATAAGTGTAAATATGTGAGTTCTTTCTGATGATAACACATATCACCACTTCATGATATCGGGCGTATCAATGACACTCCTGCTTTTATCTGCGTGACTCCGCCACAGTCGTTTAGTCATTTAATGGCTAAGGCAATCAATACAATCCCAACATAATGGATTAATGTATACGGAATGTAGAAACTCGAACAACACAATGCAGCCGTCTTTTGATCCAAGCAGACACGCCAAATGAGCGCGATTTTTAAGCAGGCGTTTTGATTGGTGTGATATAATGGCGAGATAATGGCAAGCCTCCCAGAGTACACAAGTAAGACTTCCGCAAGTGGGACAAGATGTAACCGTTCCCGGCACAGCCCCGGGGGACAGGAGCAGACGCCCTGTCACCGCTAACACCACGCAGCATCGCGCATTCAAAACGGATAACAGCCGCCATTGAAAAGATACTTCAAATGTTGTCAGAGCTTCCGTGTGGCTTTTAAATTAGCGAGAGAGACCTGGGAGACATTGCGCTATATTGACCGGGATTCCGCTGAACAAGAGAGCAAGATAATTGATCCCAACTGAGTGACACACCGTCGCCTCGCTAGCAGGTATTCATTTCCGGATGGAACCAGGACTAAATCAAACATGCTCCTGCATTAACAGTAAAAACACTTCATACCGAGTAGATACAAGTCGCCAGGCATTAGTTGTAAATACGCCTATACCAGTGGATATATGGTTTTGAAATGGATCTGGAAAAATTTCCCTAACTTATCTGGCACAAACCCAAATATGTGATCGGGGTTTTCATAATTCAATGAATAATAAATTAACGTCATTTCACTATATGAATTTGAGATTTTCGTGATGTTATACACAAGAAATTTTACCTCATTCAGATGGCATTTTCAATCCGAATGACTTAATCTAACTCACCTGGCATCACAAGTTCCCCCTTCACTGATGAATGACATATTAGCCCCAATGAATGTGACAAATTCACATGACCTAAGAAAGGTTTAATATGCCAGCTGACAAAAAGATCAAGAATAAGTGGGAATAATGCACTAACTAGGCCGTGCATATGCAGGCGGTGTCAAAAAAACCCGTGCAGGTGCTCACAGGAGACTTGGATACCAATGACCAAACAATCACACACATACTTCAAATATCCGACTGACTTTTCAAGTACTGTATATATTATTTACTGAGGGCGCTTCGAAATAAAAGCATGGTCTTTCAGCCTCGAGCACCTAGCGTGTGTTCACCTCGTAGGTGCGTGTATGAATGAGCCTCCGCCTGATGCACCAACCAGCCTCCATCAGATGAACTATTTAACCTCCACCTGGTGTACAAATATACCTCCACCTGATACACAAATAAGCCTTCATCTGACAGGCCAATTACCCTCCACAAAATGCACAAATAAACTTCCACCTGACGTGTCAATAAGTCTCCACCTGGTGCACAAATAAACCTCCACCTGATGGGCCAATAAACCTCCACCTGATGCACACCTAAACCTCCACCTGATGGGCCAATAACACCTGATGCATCAATATACCTCAGCCTGCGGTGGGGGCATACCTCACGTTCGACAATAAAATACCCCACCTAATGTTTGCGGGAATGATTGCAAAGAAATGCAGATCAAGCCATTTAGTGCACGGTGAATCCTCTTAAACAAGAGTTGCAAGAAAAAGCTGAAGCTGATCTTTCCGTAAGCATGCGCACACCCCACATCGCCCTGTGCCCCGACCTACGCTTCGGGGTCGTAATCGTACCATCCCGATGCAACAAGCTTAAGCCCCTTATTATGATTGTAGTCCGCCTCAATGCCTGCTTTGTTCTGTGAAAATGAGCCTTATGGGCATCGTTTGGTTTACTTGAGACCGCCTGGCTACTAGCTTGATGGCGCCTATCCTAAGTGCTGCTTGCTGTCTTCCCAACAAACACAAGGCACAGCATGCTATTAAAATAGTGCCGAGCGAAGCCGCCCCGCCCCGCTCTTCACTGTGCCATCATAGACCCCGTGGCTTCAAGCTAAACGCCTCTTGAGGCCATTCTACCGCCGCTAGGTCGCATCATCGAGCTCTATCTCCGACAGAAAGCGCCCGAGATGGAACTCCGTGAGTTGAGATGGTCAGCGTAATCCCCCTTTGGACAAAGCTCCCGTTGAGATAGCTCTCGCGTAGGAGGGGTATTAGTCGATTGTCTTCTTACCGACACCGGCCGGGGCTTTCTTTATGACTTCTTGTTGCCCGTAGCCGTCCATCCTGGTGACGTGACATCCATCACGACGCTAAATTACTGCTGGCAACGCCAACGGAAGACGGGAAAGTCGAGCACCCAACTTGTTGAAATGACTAGTACTTGCCGCGAACTATCTAGCAGCGGGCGTTGACACGATACCTTGACACCGTTTTCCCAACACCGGAAACACGACGTGATCCACCACTTGTCATCAGCCGCCATCTTACCAGCTAAATAATGATCGTGATTCTTGACACTCACACATTATCGCTCTGCCATCTGAACCTCACTCCAACTCGCGTCATTAGTTACAAATCTCTCTGATACTCCCCCACCCCCCACCTATAGCAATCCATTCCATCCACCAGACGAGCTCCTTATGAACAATCTTGTTGATATTGATAACTGGTTAGGATGAGCATTAACGTGTTGTGACATGTCGGGTTATGTAGAACGGAGTTGGTAGAGCGAGTGGTAGATGCGGCGACTGACGGCGGCGGTGATGTGTGTGTTTGTGTGTGGGTGTGTGTGTTTGTGTGTGGGTGTGTGGGGGGGGGGGGGGGTGTACATGGGGGGAAAGAGATGGTGATGTGGGGGTGATGACGATGGCGATGTGAGGCGGTGGTGATGTGGGGCGATGACAGTGTGTGTGGGCAATTATGGTGTTAGGTCGACCACTCCTGCCCAGTTCATGCATTCTGATATTAAGTGCGAATCAAAAGAATCGTCGACTGGACTACACAGAATAGCCAGCAAATAGATCAAACATGGAAATGCATGGAGAAGCGGACAATAGACGGGCGCTCGCCAGATATCTCCACACAATACAGGCAGCCAAGCAGGGGCTCATTAGGCCTGGTCAGCAGCAGGTGTCACGGGAAGTATCACCGACAGGTGGTGTGACAGTTAGGACAGCAAAAGCCACTTGCATTGAGCCCGCAGCATACGGCAGGAGAGTAAGAAAAATGCAAGAGGCCGACGTAACCACAGTAGCTCGGCCACAGATGTTAGGCGTCCGAGCGGCTAGTATTTTCCATATAATTACGAGTACCGGTAAGTCCGCCTCAAAGACTTAATCCACGCAGATCATATTTAAGGCAAGCACGAGCCATCTCACTGGAGGGGATGTAACCTCCGGCCCACATCCCCAACCCACTGACAAACACAACTATATGCGGAGCCGTCTGAAATGCAAACGCTCAACATCGTGTCAATAACTGGCTTTCCGGATGTGATGAATAATGGTATTTTATTCGACCAGGACCGAAACAATACCGTTGAAGTTTTTTTTTGTCTTAAACGCTGATCGAATATCATAGCATCATGGCAAATAACCGCCTTAAGCTTAGCGACCAATGCTTGTCAACATTTTCGACAAAACTTTTTTTTTAACAATCAGGTCAAGCTATAGATAAGGCCATTACTCCATGATATAAGTCCGTGATAAGCTTAGCCAAACGGCGGAGTTTACTCCTTGCATAAATATAACATATATAGCACACACACACACACACACACACACACACACACATATATATATATATATATATATATATATATATATATATATATATATATATATATATATATATATATATATATATATATATATATATATATATATATATACACACCTTGTATATAATATTATAGGCCTGCCTGTCGGAAGCAGGGCATCGGGACGGAATCGAGCTGCAATGGGCGTCAAAAACATGACGCGCTGGGTGGATCTGTGGATAGGGGTGACAACAAAGTGACAAAACTTCGTCGGTTTCACTGGACTCGCCGTACAGTACATAGCCGAATCAGTCTGATTCTCGCTAGAATATTATGACACAGCAACTTGTTCAGCAGGAATTATTACCATTGTGTAAGTGTGTGTGCGAGTACTTCTGCGCGCGAGTGCGTGAACACATACACGCATAACCCCAAGCCACCCCCACCACCCCCCCCCCCCCCAACACACACACACACACACATGTAGCAAGGTACATCAGCGGAAGCGAGAAATCATTTATAACCACGGAACGCCTACACTTTGATAAACCACAGAAAGCCTCCATACACGGCCCAACCGGATCGCCAAGCTGACCATCAACACCAAAGCACGTTACGAAAGACACATCTAGAAAGCCAACACCTGTTTACCGCCCACGGCAGGTCCCTACGTAACTACACGTCATCAAAAAGTGCTACGGCTAACGGTAATGAGCGGGTTTAACCCACAGTAACGCCACAAGACCTCACGCTTGTACCAGTACCACAATGAGAGCATGTGATGGAGACTGCCAACGCGCCATCTTCTCAAGTCGCCGACCACGCTTCACATTATCCAGCGCGACCCGTATCTACCTGCCTCAACAAAGGATGATTGCGGAAAGCGGAAAGGTGCTTTGTCAAGCCGTGAATAGCCGTACGAACCTAAAGGAAAACACAGACAATGCCACAACCACTAGCATTTTCCATCAAAGAATATTAGCCGTTCATGTCCACCAACTGCATCATACCTGCTTTGTTTGCTGAGCTTGTGGAGCTAATCAAGGCTGTCATACACAGCCAGGTAAGAAAAGAAGCCACTATCTGTGTATGTATCCCAATGCTAACCTTCTGTACCATAACGAACATATACAGTCGCGGTATATTGACAAGATTAATGAGTGCATACCGCAAACCTTATTAGGTATATAAGAAAGGGTACAGAAACAGATATGGGCAAAACAGATATATTCATAAGCTCTTAGATAGTCCCCCCCCCCAACCTTGGTCAGTTGATCTCTCCAGTGATAGCCACATTTCATCACAATAACACTAGAGTCGTACTGCAACATTCTGACACAAACATACCACCAGACTAAGGTGACACTCAGTAATTTGCCTACAATACTAAATGGTATTTTTAAATATATAAATACCACATTATACCTCTAAAAATTGAATTGTCTTATTTTTTCGAAGTGCAGCATTGAATGGTTTTACCTGAATCGTGAATTTTGCATCTTATTCCGATATAAATGCTGAAATAGCGATTTCTAAATCTAACATAGCATCTCAACAGACACGTGAAGCATTCCAACCTATTCAAAGGGCGGGAAATGGAAAATCCATGACAAGCACCTATAGGGCAATTATAAATAACATCAGTTTTGACACGCCCAGCTAAAATAATGACGCAAGCACGCAACCTCAACAACTTCGTCTGGTGTATAAGGAACCCCGCCTATTTGAATGAGCTGAGGTGAAGCTTACAAAGTGATACAGGCAGCGATATTTAGAAGTTCGCATGCAGACGACAACAGTAACACAATCAAACAAGGTACTCCGTCAGGAGACATTATCATGATCTACAACACCGGATCTTGATGAAAGATTTGCGCATTGGAAATTGCTTGACGCAGACAAAAACATGGATGGAACGAAGACATTCCATTCAGTAGAAGTGTTGACTTTGCCTTGAGGCTAGACACCTGAAGGAACTCGCGATGCCACGAGGCTCTCTAACTAATTGCCATCCTCTCAGATAGGGCACAGGGAATGGTGTCCACGCCCAGAATACAACACCGCGAATTAACCCTCGCGGCTAAGATTAGGTCCACACTGGCGTCGCTCAGCACGAATCGCGGATCTTTACAGGAGTGACCACCCGACGCGCATGCGTGGCGTGCAGGGTACAATGCTCTAAATGCCAGAGAAAAGATGGGTGAATGAGTGGCAATTGACGGATGAAGTTACCAGTGCTGCGCGCGATGCCGATAAAGGTAAACGGATGGGCAGCGATGGAAGGGGTGGAAAGTAGGTGGGGCGGGGCGGGGGTGCTGGTATGGTAGGTTGGTTTAAAAACGACAAGGGAGTTACAATACATGCCATCACATCATGTAAACACAGAATATATACATTTTCATTTTAAAAGCTGTGGTCAACTCTCTCCGGGTTAGTAGTGAGTCGACATACAACATTTTTACAGGCTGGATCAGTCCTAGACTATATCACCTCAGCCTCCAATCTAATCCCGGAAGATGAACAGGAGTAGTAGCAGCAATAGGCCTGGGTCGTCTATGAGGCTAATCTAGACAAAGACATTCCAAGCGTTCGATTTCGTATGTAAATGACTTTTCAAAAAGATACAAGGTCATGTAGTAGGGCTTGGTGGTTCGAAGAGTGCGGCTGGCGTTGAGTGCAGTAGCTCGTACAAGTCCCGGCAATACACACGCATCCAAAATGGCACCGTCAAAAAGTGGACCAAAGAATACCACCTTATTAAAACACACGCACACACACAAACGCACATCATATAACACAGCGTGTAACAGAGTCTATGTTACAAGGAGCAGCTATGGGGAATAAACATTAACATTTTTTATAAAACATAATTTATTCAACCATGACAATATGTTACATTTAGTAATAACGCTTATTCATAGAATAATTGGACGAGAATTCAAAGCGAGTGGGAGTTATTCTGTCACAGGTGGCTGGAGATATTGGTGGTGGTGTGAGCGTGTGTGTGTGTGTGGGTGGGGTCGCTCTGGAGTGATAATTACATGAGCTTTGCTCAGGATAATGACTAATAGAACGCAGAAATTTGAGCGAAAGGTACTAGTAGGCTTGAATATCAGTTGCCTAACGCGGACCGTGTTGGGGATTGTGACGTAACTACCGTATACGGGCAATGAAATGGGTGGCCACACACCAGGCATTACCTATCAACGCTTCATATATCAGCACGAACACACGGTATTTCCAGTGCCACATGGCTGCAATACAAGGTAGCTATTGCGATTACTTGTTGGTCAACAAAAACCACAGGGCTGAGCTCACGTGAACACGAGGGAGATGACTATTCACCTAAGTGGTAGCTCAATGAAAAGTGATTAAGAAAATAGTCAGGGGTCTGGTTATTAACACATCCACTGAAGTAACAGATTTTTTTAACGACACAGTAATATTATTGCAGCATGTGGTAATGCTATTTTGCATCAGTTTGTGTCATGATAATTTTGTTTTGTAACATCAATGTAATATATTCTTAAATAGTAATTTCATTAAGTGACATGGAAACTTTGTCTTGAAACATTGCAATATCAAAGAATCATACAGAAATAGCATCTAATGACACTGGTTTGGTTTTCAGATGTGACCAGAAAAGATAGGGAATGGACAGAAAGTAACATTTTGTGGTAATGCTAAAGAATTATTAATTCAGATAGTAATATTTTGAATTATGCAATGATATTATTTGGTGAAATGTCCAGCAGTGCAATCTAAAAAAAATGGAATGTCCAGCAGTGTAATCTAAAACAATGAAATGTCCAGCAGTGTAATCTAAAACAATGAAATGTCCAGCAGTGTAATCTAAATCAATGAAATGTCCAGCAGTGTAATCTAAATCAAAATGAAATGTCCAGCAGTGTAATCTAAATCAATGAAATGTCCAGCAGTAAAACAATGTGTCCAGCAGTGTAATCTAAAACAATGAAATGTCCAGCAGTGTAATCTAAAACAATGAAATGTCCAGCAGTGTAATCTAAAACAATGAAATGTCCAGCAGTGTAATCTAAATCAATCAAATGTCCAGCAGTGTAATCTAAAACAATGAAATGTCCAGCAGTGTAATCTAAAACAATGAAATGTCCAGCAGTGTAATCTAAAACAATGAAATGTCCAGCAGTGTAATCTAAAACAATGAAATGTCCAGCAGTGTAATCTAAATCAATGAAATGTCCAGCAGTGTAATCTAAATCAATCAAATGTCCAATGTAATCTAAAATGTCCAGCAGTGTAATCTAAAACAATGAAATGTCCAGCAGTGTAATCTAAAACAATGAAATGTCCAGCAGTGTAATCTAAAACAATGAAATGTCCAGCAGTGTAATCTAAAACAATGAAATGTCCAGCAGTGTAATCTAATCTAAATGTCCAGCAGTGTAATCTAAAACAATGAAATGTCCAGCAGTGTAATCTAAAACAAAATGTCCAGCAAATGTCCAGCAGTGTAATCTAAAAATGAAATGTCCAGCAGTGTAATCTAAAAAATGAAATGAAATGTCCAGCAGTGTAATCTAAAACAATGAAATGTCCAGCAGTGTAATCTAAAACAATGAAATGTCCAGCAGTGTAATCTAAAACAATGAAATGTCCAGCAGTGTAATCTAAATCAATGAAATGTCCAGCAGTGTAATCTAAAACAATGAAATGTCCAGCAGTGTAATCTAAAACAATGAAATGTCCAGCAGTGTAATCTAAAACAATGAAATGTCCAGCAGTGTAATCTAAAACAATGAAATGTCCAGCAGTGTAATCTAAATCAATGAAATGTCCAGCAGTGTAATCTAAAACAATGAAATGTCCAGCAGTGTAATCTAAAACAATGAAATGTCCAGCAGTGTAATCTAAAACAATGAAATGTCCAGCAGTGTAATCTAAAACAATGAAATGTCCAGCAGTGTAATCTAAAACAATGAAATGTCCAGCAGTGTAATCTAAATCAATAAAATGTCCAGCAGTGTAATCTAAAACAATGAAATGTCCAGCAGTGTAATCTAAACAATGAAATGTCCAGCAGTGTAATCTAAAACAATGAAATGTCCAGCAGTGTAATCTAAAACAATGAAATGTCCAGCAGTGTAATCTAAAACAATGAAATGTCCAGCAGTGAATCTAAATGTCCAGCAGTGTAATCTAAAACAATGAAATGTCCAGCAGTGTAATCTAAAACAATGAAATGTCCAGCAGTGTAATCTAAAACAAAATGAAATGTCCAGCAGCAGAGTAATCTAAAGCAATGAAATGTCCAGCAGTGTAATCTAAAACAATGAAATGTCCAGCAGCTAAAACAATGAAATGTCCAGCAGTGTAATCTAAAACAATGAAATGTCCAGCAGTGTCCAGCAGTCTAAAACAATGAAATGTCCAGCAGTGTAATCTAAAACAATGAAATGTCCAGCAGTGTAATCTAAAACAATGAAATGTCCAGCAGTGTAATCTAAATCAATGAAATGTCCAGCAGTGTAATCTAAATCAATGAAATGTCCAGCAGTCCATCACAAAGAGAGGCTGTAATGTCGTTTGGTTTATTAGCCGCCCTATAACGTGATAACGTGTCATCATATCGTGCAATAATTTCATGGGTATTCGCGTATTGTGTCTGGATTTCGCTCCGAGCGACGAACAGTCAACATGTCATAATGAGCCGATAAAAACAGCTTGCCGAAATTGGACGTCATGACAGCAGGATGACACTGGGTTGCATTATGCTGCCATCAATATATAAAATGCACTACGTCCAGCACGAGTTTCGTCAACCGGGACAGCCTACCGACTAGTTCGCCTGGCAAACAGAGCAAGGCCGTTTAGGCAGCGCCACCTACGTTCAATGAAGTTACTAAACACATTGATTTATTGGTTACTAAACACATTGATTTATTACCACGTGTCTCCCACAGCCATAGACGAAAGCAGCAGATTCAGTGTTCTATGGACATTTCGTTTACTTCATCGCACGCGGGAGGCATAGGCGGAAGGCATAGGCGGAAGGCATAGGCGTCCCGCATAGGCGTCCCGCATAGGCGGAAGGCATAGGCGGAACCCTGGGGCGGATGTCAAAAGTAGAACTAGTTCCCAGGGTTGTATTCATGTGAACGTTGTTCGTTTACCTTAGTTCTTGGGTTACCAAGTAGGGAAACAGGCGACCATAGAGATAGGACCAATGTCTCTGCTCATTACTTAGATATTGCACACAACGTCTAGGGCAGCCACTTCAATGAAATGTCTGGCATTCTGTTAGCCCAACAAGACGTCTTACCGTTCAACCGCAGCTTGCATTCTGCCACCATTATAATAGAGAGGCAATTAATATTAATGGTCAAGTATGTAAGCCAAATAATAACTGTGGGTGGAAAGGCAAAGTAGTTGAGCACTTCACAACAGGGACCAATTTTGGCTACCACAAAACCAGATGATTTGCCAGAAGAAGTTTCACAATGCAAATGTGTGATTTTGGTATTTTAGTAAAGGATGCTCTTACCAAATATATATATCTCCACATTATAACCATTATAATCATGCCAACATATATTATTAACTAATTAGTGGCGGAGGTTTGTGGTGGGGGGGGGGGGGGGGGGGTGTAGTTGTCAAAGCTAAGGTTCAAAATAGTTGTATTGGGCATCACTGGTAAAGTAAGGAAGATAATTTGCAAACCCAGACTTCAACTCAGAATACATGTGTCAATATATATATACCAGTTTATACTGCTTAAAGGCAATATGATGATAAGCTTGCCATACCTCAGGTTTCCTGTTTATCTGGATACGAAAAAGGCCATTCTTCAGTGGATATATAATGATGAGCACATCTCCAAACTCGGTGGAGATGATTCCCCGTCGGTAATCCCTGGTGTGCTCCGACCAGATAATCTGTACTTCATCATTTCCCAAATGTCGAACCTAGCGCAATGTGAAAAATCAATTGTTACCAACATGTGTTTACTGCTCAAATGGAAGTTGGATGTTCAATGGGTTCGTATCGCTGCAACTACCTTCCTGTTCCTGTCTTCATCTGTTGCAGACGGCATGCGGGTGGCCACATGGAAGAGGACTTCCCGTGTTGACTGGGCGTAGTATGGCGCTGACCTCCCGCAGGATGAGGCCTGTAAACCTCCACGGAATCCAGCATGTGTATCTAGGTCCACCTGTAGCAATCATCCACAGGTATTACAAGAATGTCATCCCAACAAACTACACCCCACAGAATGCTTGGTATGTCTGATGAGTTACCCACCTCCCAACCCAGTCCGGCCACAAAGTCCTCATATGCTCTGCTACCGCTGGTATTGTTGAGAACGCTGAGCTTGTCTTCTTGGCCTTCTGCTACGTAGATGACAGCTATCTTGTGGGTTTCACGGCTGCAAAACCAATATTATTGCTGTAGCTCACACTGGGACAACAAGCATTAAAAGCTCAGCCCTTCCATGGGTGTAAACCCTAGTTTCTATAGAAGAAAACACCAACCATTTCTGACTGTCAAGATGTTTGATCTCTCTGAGCAATTTCTCACTCTTCTGCAGTTGGTCAAACTGAGCTCTATGGTAACATAAATCATACACACAAGAGTAAGGCACTTGTGTATCCCCAACAACAAGAAAGTCAGCATTACTGCATAGTTCAACAATGGCACAAAGTCGCTTGTAGGTGCATCCATAAATTCTTAAAGCCATGTTGCCAAAAAGTGCCATCAAATTGAAATTGGTGTTACAAAATGTTTACAATTCTGTTTCACTGATCCCCTCTCTAATGTAATGCCTCCCTAGACTAAACATTTGGAAGGAAAGGTATGTCAGTAGGTGTTCCGACTGCTAAGAAATTGAAGTTCTAAAATCTCTTTGGTCTTACATTACCCATGAATTTGTTTTCATTTAAATATTAATTACTTCAATAACCATTTTTCACAGGTAAAACAATTTTGCACGAAAAGAGGCGTATGTATGATATGGGGCTGTTAGCTTGCTTGATAACAAATTGAAAACTGAAAATAATTTAACAAGATGCTCAAATGAAAGGCTACCCTGAAACCATATTACAACCAAATACATTTTTCACAAGACAATTCATGTTACAAGATTTCACCTCTTTTCCCAGTGTGTGAATCCCAGCTGATTGAGGAACAGACGGCAGAGTTGGAATGGTGACAAGGGTTCCCTGTTGTCTAGAGGTAGCATGGCGGGGGCAACAATACTGCAACAAAACCAACGACTCTATCTGTTAATGAGGCGCTTACTTGGATACAACAGCAGGAGGCAATAATGAGAAACCTTGGTGAACGAGGGAGAAGTGTTAGAGAGTGGTGTCACCTGGTATCTACTTGGTGAAGGTTGTGATATTCCGACTCATCATCACCTTGGCTACAGAGCATATCCAAGGCGGTCTGCTGAGTCTTCATACAGAGATCCTCAGGGTGAGGTGAAGGAATGTTAAGAGGGTCATTGGGCCACAGCAGACATTCTGGTGACGTATGACCTATGTACTGCAACAGCTGAAGTCAAATCAAAAGATATATTAACAATGTACATTTCAATAATAATGAAAAGGAATGTTAAATATTTAATTACTGCACTTGAATGACTTTAAGTTTTGCATTTGTAATATATGAAACATAGCTGACCTGATTAAGACCATCATGTTGCTGTTTATAATGAGTGTATTTAGGAAGGTTGACGGCAGCATTTCTCGGAACAGCTATTGATGACTCAGTTTCCTCAGTCTCTGATGATGCCCCAAGCTCTGCCTCCATCCCGGCTGATTGGCTGCTGCCATCCATATCAGTGCTGCTCTCCCCCAGCAAGTCAATATCTTCAAAGATATGAAGCAGAACTTGTGGCTCTGGAAGAAATTAAGGTGAAAATAAGACATATGCCAATGAATAGGTTATCTATGCTATGTTATGCATCACACAGTTAAACATTCAATTAGCAGTTAGACTAACTGATAATCAAACAGCTTATTTCCATGAGGCTGGTCTTTTACTGCATTGCAAATCACAATTGCTAACATAATCAAATGTTATATGACAACACAGGAAAGGCTCCAAAGGTTACTTGGTCCAGTTTCTATAACATACATCAAGAACAAGAAGCTGACAATGCAGTGCAGTAGAAGTCAACCTTCCTAAACTATGAATAAGACAAAGTGAGGGAGGTGCCAAGAAGCATGTGATTAACAAAAAGACATGTTTGCCACAAGGACAACACAATATAGATATAGATAACTTGAGTATTGTAGATCAATATTTGTAAGACTTATTCTAAACAAGGCAGTTAACCCAAACACATGTCAACATATTTACAACAAGGTAAATGAAGTACAGTATGTATAGGAGCGACATTTCAAGAAATTAATGAAAGATCTGATAGAAATGATAATAAGGGACCCATTCTACATATCCTCTTGATTTAAATATTGAATTTGCATTTCTTCATCAAACTTTCAAATTTTCTTCCATTCAAAGATAATTGCACAAAAATGCTTGTGAGATGACCCCTACCTTTTACTTCATCGGCATGCACCATATGGTAGTTTCTTTTTCAAATAAATATTATTTGCAAAAAGTCTGTGTCCCCCCCCCCTTTCAGTTAGTTTATTAAGTAGAAACTATTGGTCAAGATATAGAGATATATTTAACAATAACAAATCATGTTCAGACTAATTTTGTTGCATTTTAGATATCCCGCATACACAGACAATGATATCAGAAACTTTGACATTTTTCTCCCATCAGTTATTAATTAACACAATCTGCCGCCTTCAATCAGTATTCAAACATATCTTGCAAACCTAATCATATGAACAGCCTGATCAAAACGGCCCTTAGGCAGTTGCCAGGTGACTCATTACAAACACACACATAATAACAGCAAATACCATGTAATCAACTTTAACTCATGACATATGCCTGTATTGCTCACACAGGACTGAACTGTGTACTGACTGACCTGAATGTTCTTTAAGTGGGTTCAAAGTTCACATTATCCCAGAAATACCATAGTGTATGTATACATAGCAGATAGCGGCCGACAGGCCAATGCAAATCCCTGTGGTGTTGCACTTAATTATTATAAGTGATTCTGCACTTGTCTTTATTAGGCACCGCCTATCATAAGGTGAATCTATTGAACTATGATATATATAAACAGCGACCTTGTTCGTTTCCAATAATGATCACAGCTCATGATCGATTGCACACAGAGAATTTTGATAAAATGTCATGCAAACAGATGCACAAGTGGCAAAAGAACAGGTGGAGTTTCATTGGCTTATTTAACAAAGTCAGTGACAGAAACAGACAGCAGGGAGGCTGTTTCACACAAGGTTGTTTTATTTCGAGTGGAGTAGGGGGAGGTATTGCTTACCTTATACATGCTTCAGTCGGTGCCCCCATTGGAAGCCATGCTCATCATTGACAACACACGCCAGAAAGTTAGTCAAGAAACAGACCAATCCTCTGCTCAATAATCAATCTTCACTCAAATCATGCTAAAGCTTTACTACAGTGACTTTCACCGAGAAAGATACATGGCATTGTGCAGTGAGACGTCGATTGGTACGAACCCATGAGGTATGTATAGAACTTACCAGATTATCTTGTACAACCCATGCACACCTTTGTTATTATATTGTACATAACTTTGACCATCCCTTAACCTCCACCAAAACTTCAGAAGCCAACCTAGCACTAACCTCAACAGGCCTAGAAAGGAAATTCAAGCGAATATCAGCTATTAGTGGACACTCTGGGCGTGTCTACAATAGGCTGATGTCTATACAAGCTAACTCTCAGTGATAGATATAATCTGCACAGGTGAGTCTTGTGCCAAGAAATGCTGGTTTTCATTTGACTCAGGTGTCAGCCTAGGATTGACACTTACAGATTATAAGCCTAGAGACAAGCAGAAAATCCAGAGCCATGTTTAATTGTGCCAAAACCCTATTGTTTATGAGGCAGTACCATGCATGTCCTACACCATGAATCTTATCAAGAGTATGTAGTTTATACCTGCAGGGTAGGATCCAGCACGGCATTTAGGCGGGCCGTACAGCACAGAGTTGTCCCAGCAGAAGATGCCCGCGTTGTTGCGTACAATGATACGAGTAATAGTTTTACTTGTGGTGAGGCCTCCAGTGACACCCCCACCTGGCAAGTCAGTCTGCAAACACCGCAAATAAACCATTAACTTCTCAAAACAATAAGACGACCTTTATGCTATGTGCCAAAACATAAATGATGGTTCATAGAGCTGAATCATGATAAAATTCAAGGACTTTCCGATGCAGTCGGTACAAAACATATAAAATGCAATGAAATGTTCTCTTGTTCTAGTCCTTTCATGCAACAGTTTGAATTAGATTTTACTGCGGCCATGAGAGATGATTTCTGTCATGGGCTTCAAAACAGCTTGCTCATTAGTTAAACAGTTCTCTGTAAATGTCTTGGGACCTTTCTGTCAGATAGATCAATTGGTAGCAGCTGGCCAGATTAAATGGACTTCTTAGAGTTGCAAGGATGCAAGCACTTTTCAAGGACTTTTTAGCACAAACAGCCTTCTCTCAAAGACTGGGAACATTTGTATTAATTTTTTTTCAAAGACAGGGCCTCATATCAAAGAACATAGGCGTCTTGATAAAAATACAACTTACTAAGGCTGGAACTTCCACATAAGACACCAGCGTGGATTCGTTCATGACAAAGAATTGTACATTAGGTGCAGCAAAGATATCAGAGCCAAGCTGGTCCAAGTCAGCAAACTCAGGCAGGTCATGGTGCTCCTGCACGGCACTGTTGAGCTGCGAGGCTCCTATTCCCCGAGGAAAATGACCCAACTGGTTGACTAGATGAGAAATCATCTGTCATCAGCACAAAACACACACCGACCTCTACAGCTTAGCAATGTTATACACATATATATAGGCAACCATAATACCCAGAATGTCAGATATTGTGAGGAAGCTATTTTGCGTGTGTGTATACTAAACTGTATTAGCTGATAGTTTCATGACGAGGTTGGCAGGGCTGTCAAGTACAGCAGGCGACTCAGCCCGCCTGGGTCTTGTTGATGAGGCACTGAGTGAAGTGGGTTTCTCTTTGTCCAAGTCTGCACTGAGTGAGGTCAGCTGGTGCAAGGAATTAGGCGTATGTGGGAGACCTGATGGGTCATGCACTTTGCTGGATTCACTGTCACCGTCAGTGTTAAGTGGACTTGTATGTAAAGGATTCCCTTGACCCTGATTCAGACTGCCTTGTGCCACCATACTATAGACCTGAGAAAATCAGGAAGAGAGAAAATCAGACAGAGGTACATTCGGTTTTGAAAATATCTTTACCGGAACAATTGACAATGTTTCCATGATGCAGAGTGGTAACTCACGCGGAAGACCTCGTGCAGGAAGGTTTTGGAGCCATGTGTGGGGTATTCTAGGAGCATGACCAGTGGCACACACATGCACCACTCCATCAGGCAGAACATAAGCATTATCAGCAGCTGTGACATACACATGATAAACACACAATACATCAAAATTAGCACCCAAATGAAAAGCAACATTTTATACAACCATACAACACGCAAACATACACGAATGAAAAGCAACACATAAAGAGCCCCCAAGGTCAGAACCAGACAAATATATGAAGTTGATATTAAAGGAGCTAAGCACACACATGGGGGAATACATATACTACGGCCATACACACATATGGTAACATTCTAAAGAGAATCACACCAAAAGGATGAGGAACCCCGTCACACATCACCTGACAAATGATGTCACAGTACTCGTTAAAAGAAATAGCACATTTGGTAACACTTAAGTGTGTAAAAAGGAGATATAAATGTACCTTTTTACTAACAGCTTCAGTGGAGTGTTTAACAGATGGATACAGAGTTACTATAGTAACTGTAAATTCCTGAAAAAATGCAGCAATCCATTTGTAAAAGTAACCCCTCAAAATATATAATTATCAAATCAACAAATCCACTTAGCAATTGCTTCTGAAAAATCTGTTGACAGACCTGTATGATTTTTCGAGGCAGATCCGGGTATTTGTTGAGGAGAATGTGAGCATGATCACAGAGCAGACTTAGCATGTCACAGGCTACCATGGCAACCAGCTTGTTGTTGTGCTAAGTCACACAACCAACATATAAGCCAGTTGTTATATAAACTGAGACTAAAACATGGAAGACAATCGTAAACATAAAACGCCGGGTGTTCACTAACAGTGAGGGATGAGAGGAGAATGCAGACTGCTTCCTTGACCTTTCCATGGTGAGTGTCATGACTCAACTCCTCATAGAGATAGATTCCGATACTGCAGAGAGCAAGGCACCTGCAAACACAAACAATATTGAGAAACTGTCTGCCCAAAACATACCACACTAACGGCCGTTATACCCTGTCATTTTGTACGGTGCTTTATTGTTACTCACCTGGCCAGACCTGCTGGCTCCTTCTTCCCTGCCCGCAGTAGAACTGTTATGACATGGTCCTGAAAGGCACAATGTAGCCATAAAATACACTTACAACACAATGTGCGATCACACCTGATCATCAAACACTTGTTATACCTTGAGATGATCACAGTTTTTAACTGTAAGTTCATGTATGGTCGGCTGGAAGGCAGGGAGGGGGCCCAGTTGGTTGGGGAGACAGAGGAGGGAGCCCAGTATACACATGGCCTCACATCGTGGAGCCTGCAAGCAATGGTATCACCGTTACCCAGTTGTTACAATCACCCCACATTCTCTAATGGCCTGTACTGTAGCTCACACATTCACTCACGTTTTTAATGTTTTCACTAGAGGCAATCGTATCAGCTGCATGTACAAAGTCGAGGGCGAGTAGAGTGGAGCCTGGTAGTGGCATGGAAAAGAAGGCCGCCCCACAGTGCCTCACCAATGTATTGATAGTTTCCTACATCATAACGTTCAAATAAAAAAAACATATATATAAGTCAGGCAGATTCCAGATACTCTTAGATTGAGTGTGTTATTTGGGGACATGAAGCCAGGCAACAACAGCTTTATCATTTACTTGATCTCACCTGATTATCCTGTATAAGGCCTGTGTGTAGCATGCGATAGAAGCGCACCAAATGATCGGCAGGAAGTTCCATGTCTTGGCGCCGAACACTCGTCATACACAGCAGCTTACACGCCAGTAGTTTGCCGCTCTGATACTCGCTGCCAAGCTTCTGAGCCTGCATAATCATCAACAACACATGTTACCTCGGAGCAGCCAGTCACATTTCAACACGATAAGATCAGGTATGACTTATATATACAGGAGAATATTGATCATCAAGCTATTGACCAAAAACACCCACATGTCCACTTACACCAGATCAATACAGATGGTTATCAGATACTACCAAACATCAAATAAATAGATACATGGGTCGGAAACTTTCAATCATATTGCATCAAGTAGTATGAGATACTGAAAGTGAAAGATGCAAAAATGATTGCTTAGTTATGTATTTAAGTAGTATTCATCAGCCCGTGTCTATTCACACTTTTTACTGAAGGGGCATGGCACTGTTCTATTCTGTAATTATGAAACACTCACCTCAAACCACCATGAGGTAAGGAGCAACGATGGGGGTATAAAGCCAGGGGGAGGGGGTGATACTTTCTTGTCACTGGTCACTCCTAAGTTGTCTCGGATCTGAAATCAGCAGAGGAAAAGGTTTAAAAAGATATACAAGCAATAATATCAAATACATTAAAATATGGATGCCTTCCATCCATGCAATGGCTTGACCATTTATTAAATATATAATCTATGGTATTGCAAGCTATGACTTTCATTTTTGTAGCAGATGGTTTTGATATGGTCTCCAAATGACACATACAGTTTTTATTGAACAATCTACTGGCACATCTATATTCAATCATTTTCAGAACACGGTCCTCATTTGAACAGGAACTCACCTTTATAAAGACAACCATCAGGTCACATAGGTATTCATACACCTGGGCATGCATCTCTGGATCTTTAATTGCATTGATATCACCTAGGATACCCAGAATCCGCCGCCATAATAACACAGCTACATCCGGGGTCCAGCCCAGGATACAGCCACCAGCCAGCACACTGAGGGCTGTTCCATCTTGAGAAGGCATTCCGTTTACCCATGTATCTGCATAAATACACATACACATAACTGCACAAACAGGCACACAACGAAATACACACAAAATGCTTCCAACGACACACACAGACACAGATCCACAAGTACAGCTTTGGTCAAAGCAAAACAATATGATTGAAGCAGGTTAGAATATGCAAATGATATGTTCATTGAGAGCTGATATTGATTCCACACATTGTACCATTTTTGGTGTGAATTGCTGTGTCCACATCATCCAGGTGTATACTTTCCCGGTCTGGGGTGGGTGAGTCTTTGAAGACAGACTTTTTGAGTTCTATGAGAGAGTCAGTATCTCTGTCTCGGTCGTCATACTGACTCTCCCGGTCAGCTGACACCTCCCCTTGTTGGGAGGCATTCTCTGACGTTGAGATTCCGTTGGATATAGAAACACTGTTGATGGAGCCTGTGTCTTCTGTTGTTGCTGGAAGCAATGTCAATACCTGATCAACCCATCTGACAATTTTCATGCCACTACATCATACAAACATCAAAGAATAGTGGGTAGTGTATGTCAGTAGTTCTTCAACCAACCCATCCACCTCCAGAAGCAAATATTTGATAACCAAAGCTCCCACTCATTATGACATACTCCATGAACAACTCCCACCCGCAAATGTGGGATTATCTGTCCAACATCAAAGAATAACAAATATACAGTTCCTCACCTAGTTATCATTATTGCCTGCATAGTTTGTACATAGTGCACATGAACATTGTATTACCTGTGGGAGGGGTGGAGGTATCTGACTTGATGTCCCCAGTGAGAGGGACAAGACTAGCAGAGGATGCCTCATGGGGAGGCAGACCAAAGTGGACCTCTGAGCTGGCCACACTCACTGTGTCCCCGGTGAGCGTGGAGGATGGTTGGCTGTGATTCACCAGACTCGACTCCTCATCACACGAGTTCTCCACTAGGTTAACTGAATACATAGCCACACACGCACACTCACAAATAGATTGGTAAATACATAATTTCTGATATCTGAGAAAACAGGACAGGACTGCAGGCCAGCCTTATGCAAAGAAACGAAATTGTTGGTGACACTGGGGGATTTTACTATGCCAAATGGTGGAAAGGTGTTAATGTGTGTGGAGATGTTGGTCAAATCATCCTGGCAGCAGTTGGCAACATAAGTGGCTGGAACTACACTAAAAAAGGCAGGAGAATAAAAAAACCCATGGAAATATTGGGGTTAAGCATCACTTTTAAATTACCAACATCTCAGATAACATAGCTTCAGTGAATAATTCCATTGAATGGACAACACAAGGATACTGCAAGCACCGACCAGGAAAAACCATTTACACACAACAGACAAGTCCACCATGATACCTGAGACACTGTTAGTTGATCCATGGATTGAAGAACTTCACAAATATGTATAAATAAGGAAACATGGACATACCAATCGGCATGTCCTGTGTGTGAGTGAAGGCAGCTACTGCCCCCATGGACCGACTCATGGGGATAGACCCAGTGCCTACGGAATCCATGTCCTCATGAGCACTGTAGTACATACCTGTCAAGCATCACAACAATCCTCGTCAATTATTATACCTGACGAGGCATACATAGAGGTCAAAAGCAAAATTTAACAAAACCAAAGAATCAAGACTTGGTATACTGCATATGTGGATGTGGTGTCAAATAGCAATATTTTCCCCATATGAATGCTGAGTTTCTGTTTTGTATTTATTATATGTGGTTATTATATCAGCAGCTTCTTTAGAGCAGTTGCAATTATTTACTATTTTATGGCATTTTGTCAAGAATTGACGTCATGCATCAAGACATAATCTACTACATTGACTACTGCATACCGTCTTAAGATAACATCGCACAAACAATAGAATACAGAAAAGCACAGAAATACTATCTGCTGCCTTCCATAAAGAATGCAGGAAAGTCATATCATGCTTTCTCTTAAGGTAAAAAGTTCAGTCAAGTCTACAGATATATAGTATGTTTGTCTGAAAAGGGCAAAGACCCAGGTTATTACAGAGCATGTTGACACAAAGATAATGATACTATATCGCAAAAGTCCAACAGTTCTAATTGCAAAAGTCCAACAGTTCTAATTGCAAAAGTCCAACAGTTCTAACATATTCCCAACTTTTCCTTGGCCATCACACTTTGCCAAGTCATTGTATAGGTTCTAACCAGGCACAGCTAAACTATTATGGCATAACAAGGTGGAATCCAGTAATAAAGACTGAAAGGATAATCTGCACGTAAAGAGAAAGAGAAAGAGAAAGAAAGGGAAAGAGAGTGAGACAAGAGAGTGAGGAGAGAGAGAATAAATGAGAAGCTGACAAATGGGAATAAGAGAGGAAGTGGGGCAGTGAAATGTGGAAAATGTAAGACAACATAAGGCAGAGGTCAAGTGGAGGGATGCGGGGCTGAGTAGAGACATGCAGCAAGCATGGACGGAGCTGACAGAAGGACAGCTGATGCTCAATACCACATACTTGACTGGGATTCATCAAGAGTGCTTGAGCGCACTAAGGGACCCAACTCCTGGTGGGCAGAGGAATAGCTAGCCTGAAGTGAGTCTACTATGCCATCCAGATCATCCTCCTCTTCATGGCACACTAAACCACAGCAAGAGGAAGGATTCTACCAACTCTATATGATCCTAGGTGCTTGAATTCATTCACTGATCCAACAAGTAAAAGGACTCTGTCAAGTTAGGTCCATAAGAGTGTGTCAGGTGAGGACAAAGATTAAGTGTGTCAGGTTTGGGCAAAGACTAAGTGTGTCAGGTGAGGGCAAAGATTAAGTGTGTCAGATGAGGGCAAAGACTAAGTGTGTCAGGTGAGGGCAAAGATTAAGTGTGTCAGATGAAGACAAAAATTGTGAGTGTGTCACTTCAGGCAAAGGAATGAGTGTCAGGTTTGTCCCAAAAATGAGGGTGTCAGACAAGGCTAAAAAACGAGAATTTCAGTTAAAGTCAAGTATGAGTGAGTCAATAAAGATCAGAAAAAAGTGTTTCTATGGGCTGAGCACACACTCATGGTGCTGTGCAAGGTTTACATACAAGTATTTGATCTTCATATGTAATGCGTAACAATCATATGTAATGAAAATCGCAAGTTCAATCACCAGATGCTCTGTCAAACAATCATACCTTATAACATGACTATATCTTGACGTTTATAGTTTTCCCTTTTTTCAATAGCACTATTTAAGGCTGACCAATCCCTTAAATTGTGTCATATTGACCTAGTTACTGAACTCTATGAGAATCATGCAAAAAGGTGTGTGCAGGTATAACATTGCACAAGCAATTATTCTACATACTAATATTGACAAATCCTGCCATCTCAATGATTTTGCTTCATACATTCCCTTTTTGTGGCTGTGTCCTTGAAAATAGGGTCAAGGTCATTGATTACATCTCTAATCTAATCTCTATAAAATATGACTGGGCTGAAATAAATTACAAAAGGTCTCCTGATTGCTATGAAACCATTCCCAATAAGGTTTATAAAGAGTGAGAAAGTGTGTTCTTTCAATAACTCAGGGGTCTATATCAGAGAGAGTTGATTTGGACATAAGAGGTAACCATGTATGATAAGAGCCATCAAAGTTTAAAGCAGATGACAGTCTGACGAAGGGCAGACATCACAACAAAGAATAACATCAAATGAATGTCATGAAGTTACAGCAATTAATGATGGTTACAAAACAGGCCTTTCTGCAGGTTAAAGAGATTGAGAATCAGGTTAATGACAACTGGGGAGTGGGTTATGAGCAGTTCATGTGATTATGGACTGCTGAGAAATAAGTTTAAGGTTTTGATAATTAAACTTTTAGATTGGTCTTACAACCATCAATAAAATTCTGAGAGAAGAACATTTTTTGCAATAGTGAAACCAAATAATGTTGTTTTCATATTGGTAAAGTCACCAAAGTATTTTCCAGGTTTACAGAATATATTTAACAGCATCACAGTTCCTGTAGAAGAGTTTCTGGTTCCTACAAGCGATATGGCATCAACCCCGCTGCTTAGATCTCAAAGGGAAATGAACTGGTTGAAGAGACGAGAGTTTCCCTGTTTCACATCGCTTTAACACCATTAAGTGGGGTGGGGAGGAGTTGATCCACAATTCCAGAAGATATCATCTTTAAGATGGTTAAAAAAAGGCCCGAAATATTTGAATGTTGAAACTTGTATTTCAAGTTCAAATCAAGCAGTGCAGTGTATAAGTTATTAGAAGCAGAAATTACACCAGTAAATAGTTAGTCTGCAATGATCTTAATCAGCTAAAAATAGGGCTTTTGTTGTTGCAAAGGTTAATGCAACACCACCAACAACATCTCTATGAGTTAATTATAAAAACACTCACCCATCACTTCATCTACAAGTGATGCATCTTCAATGTACGGATTAATTCCTGAAATTGCCAAAATTCTGTTAATAGAAGCCAGGTAAGTAGAAGTTGTTAATCTATCACCAATTCATTGACAATGAAAACACTTGCCTTTCGTCTTGTCGTTATCAGGAATAAACAAACTGCTGTCACTACTGCTCCGCAGTAAGACCCCTGGCAGAGGCAATTCAGAGCCACTCATCTCAGACAAATCTTCCCTGCTTCTGACCAAATGGGTGGTGGACTGATGGAGTGGGGATGTTTCTTCCCCGCTCCGTGAGCGGTGCCTACCAAGTACTGTTGCTGAATCAGCCTGTCTCCGCATCAGCCTAGGACTCCGTTGCATCTGCTGGATAGGTGCACCTGTTGCCAAATATGGCAAAGCATTCTTAAAATGAGTTATGCACATATATGCATATATATAGATATGTATGTATGATATATATATATATATATATATAGATATATATATATATATATATATATATATATATATATACACACACACACACACACAAATATATATATATATATAGATAGCTATATCTCTCTCTCTCTCTATATATATATAGATATATATATATATATATAGATATATATATATATATATATATATGTATATATATATATATATATATATATATATATATATAAATATATATATATATATATATATATATATATATTTATATATATACATACATATATGTATATATATACTTAATAGGTTTGCAAGGCCCAGTAACTAAACAGAAGCCGCTTCACTCTGTATTTACAATGTCTCTAGTTGTCTCGTCACCTGAGGAGTGAGAGGGGGGTAGCAGGTTGTGCACGCCTACAGCTGGCATATTGTACAATTGTGAACGGAGATTCTCAACTGCATCATGACGACTCCAACCACGTGAGAATGTCCGCTGGCGTCCCAAACGCGGGGATGCTGCAATTGATAATTGATTTCAAGCAATAAAAAAAACCATAAAAAATATTTAGCAAATTTTATAAAATGCTGTATGTACTCTATTCCGCAGTGGATAGACAAGCTAATAGTGACATAAAGGGTAACTAGACAACAACATACATGACGTATGTCATTTGTTCTAAATAGCATGCTATTTTCTCACAAGCTATGTTATAAACCAAATTAGAGGACATTGGCTACAATAAATAATTCAAAATCAAAGCCATCTTATATACAGGATTACAAGCAGGCTTTTCTTCTTGGCTAGTTGTTGAGTAATATGCAACCAGCTTATACATTACATCATTGACCTTTTGTATTTAGCACACATTATATATTTCAATCAAGTATAAATTCAACGTGATACAAGTTTCAGCACAAGGTCAGTAATAATTGTTGAAAATGCTGCTTCAGTTATCACGTAGAGGTGACATTATCAATAACCCACAAAGAACATATACTGTGAGGTGTACTATAATTACAGGTTATCAATACTAAACTGAAACTGGATGGGTAAACTACCTTGCATGGGTTTAGAGCCTATCCTTTTTTTGGCTGCTTTCTGCTCGCTGAGACGATCAAGGGGCAGATCACCAAGATCCAGCTCGTACACGTGACGGGCCAGGACTCGCGTCAAGGTGTCCATTGTTCGCTACAACAGTTTTTACCCTATCAATGTGCATCAAGAATCAATTCATTTTCTCTTGCAAAAATATTCATCTATCAGCCATATTTCATGAATCTAGTTCTGCTGCCTCGCTCCCAACACAAGCAGCAATGGCCCGAGGATCTGGCCAGTTACACGAATACCCTCCCAATGGAATGTTTGGAGAACAATGAAATAAAACCAGCCACAACCTGACTGTCTAAATGCAATGTGCTATCATAAATATAAGTCGGTAGTAACTTACAGCCCATTCACGAATGAGCTCGACCCAGGAAGTGAGGGATGAGAGTGTAGCCAGCAGCTTGTCCCACAGCTCACAAGACACTTTGACATTCAGGTTGGCCTTGATCCAGGATACTATTAGAGTCTATAACACACACACAGGTCACATATATAACCGATCATATGCTAGTGTTATGTTGGATGTTTAACCGCAAACCACAACAGGCATATAACAATCCTCTTAAATGAGCCATATATACACATATGAAACAAATGTCAATACACAGTTTAGCTTAAGGTAGGTGAACTCCAGCCAGTAATCTAGAATCTAGAAGGAAAGGGAAACATTGCTAATATCATCAGTAACATTCTCTGAACACCAAGATGTTCCTGTAAGCAGTACAGCCACGAAGGCTGTTTGATCAGCATTAACCTAAATCACAGAAATAATGTATAGACAAAATGTCTCACCTGGAAAATAGGCTGAGCTAATCTGCCAGCCAGGGATTTCTCTTTGTATTTAGGCAGGACTGAGCCGAGTACACCTGTGCTTATTCTCAGCAGAACCAGAAGAAGTTGTTCCCTGATAGCACATACAATATACATGTTAAGTAGGGTCAGGCTGGGTCCAAATGGCAGGCATGAGTATGCGGTAAGGAGGTGGTTAACGTGAATTTGACAAAAAACGGGAATGCATATCATGTAACTGACCAGGTGGTGGGAGAAAGCGTGAGTTTCATGACGATGCTGCGGTACAGGTTGAGCACACGCTTACACATATCCACCTGGAATAAAGCAAACCAATACAATATCATATCCCTCCTTACAGTGATAGAAATAAACAATAAACAATGGAAATAGACACATGAGGATTAAGTAAGTGAGGTAACTACCTGCTCTTCAAGTCCCATTATTTGGATGGCAGACCCAGGTCCCAGTTTACTCAAGTCAGTAATCGAGGGCTCCATGAGGAAAATGTTGGCCGAGTTTGTGATGAACACCTGAAGTACTTTTTGCAGCCCTGCCTTGACAGGAGCTTTGTTGTGTATCACCTTATGACTGCCTGCCATGGATGATGCATCAGTTGGTGATGATTCCTGCGGCAACATTCATCATAAAACTATGAATTTAGAACATTGTGAGGTTAATTATCAAAGTTCAAATGATTGTTCCACTGGGCTTTCCATAATAGCTACTACAGACGAGATTTATTACGGTGAAATTACGACTAAATCATCATAATAATATTGAAAGGATAGAAAGGATTTAACCATCTTAATGGTTGAGTAATGACTGACATGGGTGTGTGACGCATCTACAGAATCATCAGGATCCTCCATGAAAACAGGACGACACTCCTGACAACAAAAATCATAGGTAAACCGATTCAAGTAATTCATATCAAACAGTGTATGGATGCAGGTGTAAACAGAGCAAGACCTACCTGCAGCCATTCCTTGTACACGGAGATAACTTTCCTCATCGCCCCTGCCCCAGGTTGATGAAATGGCAAAAGATATGCCTGACACAACATACATGGTAATTATTTTCAAATCAAGATAGAGACATACATACAAACAATGGTATAATCATTATTCTGAATACAAGATATATATTCAAGTAGAGTTGTGGTGCAAGTACTAACCTGTCTAAACACCTCATGTACAATGTTGATATTGCTGCGATCGGTGAAAAGTATCTTCCTGACTATTTCATACTCTGTGACTGCGTGCTCTTCGCTAGACAAGCTTGATGTACTAGAACCTTGCTCCGTATAGGTGCTGGACATTGTACTGGTATTGGACCCAATTGAGGGGTGCACCTCGTTATTGTTGGAAGGATGTGAGGCACTGTGAGGGTCACCTGGCCCTGATGGAGGCACATCTCGATCAACTGAGTCAGTGGAGGGTAATTTTGTCTCTTCTCTGCAGAAGAAAAAATACCAATGAGATTTGATGTGTACATCAAGCCATAATTATATTGTGGAACAATCAACAGTTTCCTTATAATTTGCTTGATTTCATTATAAACATTGTAACTTTATGCATATTTTTTCACCAATGTTAACAAATAATATGAATAGACATAGTCATAATTTCTGCAAAAAGAAATCATTCAACAGAATATTTAACTGAAGTTTATATTATGATCCTCTAATGGACCTAGCTTTACTCTATTATGAGGTCATGGAGGTTAATACATATGTATCATATAAGGACTATCAAATTACTGCATTATGGTTTGATTTGTGAAAGAGTCTACACTAAAAAAAGCCACTGACTTCTGAGAAGACGATTCATCTTTAGCCATATGAGTGAAGTTGGCCACCCATCTCACAACAGCCACCTGGCACAGAGCTAGAGTAGATATGTTGGCCAAGCTGTCTGAGCTGTCTGAACGGCTCTCTGGTAAATCTGGTGGAAAGAAAACAAGACACACCAATTATTGCACACTATATATCACAATGACTAGTTTGTTGGGATGAAGCATAATTTTGATAATTGCTAATCAGACTAGTAAGTGATGTCTTACCAAGGCATGGCTCATATATACTTAAGGCTTTGAAGTCAGGGAAAATCTGACACAGATAAAAGCTCTTGAATTGGTTGAAAAGGAAGTTGAAGCTGAACTCATGAGTATCTTTATTAGGCCATTCTATCTTGTTGACCTGAAAACACGTCATCCAAGACTACAGTTTTTGGAATTCCTGATGAACCAACCACAAGTTAGGACAAAGCAGCAAAGTTATATTAAGAACAGGGGTGTTGACACATTAATTATGATTTCACAAACCTCAGAGACCATGAATGTGAGCAGAGCTTCGAGAGTATATTTGGAAATATTATCTGGTGGTTTCTCTGCCATCTGGGGTAGTAGCGGTGTTACTTCCATTGGGTAAACCTTAGCTATTGAGTAAATCAAAAACATTAACATTTTAATCAAAGCAAAGATCAGGTGCTGTGAGAGCAATTTGGATTCAAAAGTTATGAAGATGACAACTAAAACATTCACTGAACATTAGGTTAAAAAGATTATACAAGAAGGTTACTGACAACTGTTGTTATCTCGCACAGTGAAGAGATCTACATCTTTGGCCTGCCCATTGCACAGATGAGGCACCAAGCTGCGGTAAGTCATGTGACAGTCCTCCATAGCATTGTCCATCAGTATCTGATACCATATGATAAACAGCCGTATTCCATCTCGCTGTAGCTGTACAAACATAGAGCAGTGCATTGAAGTTTGACTGAAAATTCTACACAAGCACATCAGATGATGTATAAAAAAAAGGATATATTCAAAATAGTTTACCTTTATAGAATTGTCAGAATGCAACAATTTCTTCATTATATGCCCTGGACACAAATGAAGATGATGGAATCTACATATATGATTGTTAGGCCTTTACTACAATATTCACTTCAGCAGTAACAGGCTCTGTATATAATTGATTCAAACAGAAGGGTGAGGTAAACTAAAGGACACAAATATGACAAAATCTATTCAATAATTGCCATTTTTTCCCAACTTGATGATTTGCTAACTTTAATCACAATTTTATACAGTCACTTGTTAAGTTATATAATACAAGGCTCAACTCAGAGGGTACTTGAAAATAACAGACACCAGCATATAATGGAAGAATACGAGGTTACAATTTCTGTTGATGTCAATCATCACACCAGGGGCGATGCTGCCATTAACCGACATTTTCCTATGATAATTAGTGTTTTAAAATAGGTGTTGATATTCAATATGTAAAATTTTGGTTTTGACAAAATAAAAAAGACCACCAATGATATAATGTTCCCATGACAACCTGGTCCCTGCCTTGCTACATGGTATTTGATTTTAAAACAGCAAAATATTCACATTGCAGATATATTGAAAAGGACAGCCCACCTATGCTGTGATATTGCCATCTCTTGTGAATAAGCTCAGGCAACAAGGTCAAAATTTTCTGGAAAAAAAAAAAAAAATAGGATCATGCTTATATTAAACACAAGAAAAGCCAGCATGTTTAGTTCATATAACAAGTATGTCGTAATTCTTACCAACCTCAAAAATAAATAGGACAAAATCCAGCTCCTCTCTGTGAGTTTTGTTAGCTATCAACAAAAGGCAAATAAGTAGGTGAAATTAGCAAGAACAGAGACAAATAATGTTATAATCGAGCATGTTTACATAATTTATAAATCTAATATTTTACCATTCTATATTTAAATCCTACAAACCTCTTTGTTTTAAGTCAGCCTCCACATTAGTAAATACATCATGGAACACGAAGTAAATGTAAGAGTAGTACTGTTCGAAGAAAGCCTTGGCATCTTGTACCTCGTAAGTGTCTGCACAAACACCAAAGAGAAATTAATCATATCTAATCATGGTCAATCAAATGTATTTTACAGAAATGGCATCAACAATATTTAACAAATCTGCACTTTATGAAAGGACACACTTGTTTTATTCCAATACAGAAATTCTTAGAAGTGTAACCATCTAAAGTTTTTAAGCATCTGCCTATCTAAGAATAACTTGGTCTGTATATCAGAAGCATCAGCTGGGCTAGCTAATCATTCGGCCATTTTTGAGGTTTTACTTCATGCTCTGACAATTTGGACTCATACTAACCCCTGTATAAATTTTACAGGCTAGAGCCTTTCCCTTCAACCTAATGAAACAAATTACGAGTCAGGGTACAATATGTATAGTGCGGTGCAAAGTTTTAGAAAATGCAATAGCCTCTTTTGAACTCTTTCTTTGGATTACCTGAATCAAAATTATGTTGAACCATGTTGGTGAATGCTAGCACATCTCTAATAATGGATGTAGCCCTATTTCCATCACTTATTCAATGTTTACTATGTCATGGTGGAAGTGGACCAGACCGTATTTTCTTTGAGAAGCATTCTTTTATTGCCAATGATAGTGCAATGTAATGATTTATGGGTGATTTGTGTATTGGGTTATACGGACAGTGAACTAAAACAATGTGGATCGTTTTGTCTGCATGAACTTAGACAAAGGTTGGCCACTGAACTAATACTGTCCCTTGATATTGAGGTCACAGGTTTCAAATGGGCATCAGCAACGTAAATTATTAACCTGTGTATGTTTCATAAGGCCGAGAATTGAATACTCATGCACTTTTAGAATGTTATAAATCTCGACTCCTCAGTCATAAAGCATCCATTGGGGGCCTCTCAATTAATCACGCCTCATAAGTCATAACAACAAGAAAATCAGCTTTACTTAGAACATTTTTTTCACCTCAACGTACAGACAAGTATTACAAATTAACGTGAATGCGAGATTAGGGCTAAAAGAATTAGGCCTCATTAATAGCTCGTGCATTTTCAATATTTGATACAAAAAACAGTCAATATGTGTAAAGCTTAAAGCAATTTAATGACTTATATAAGTAAATACAACATTCACTCATTCTGAATTTCAGTCATTCAGTAGCCAGGTAGCCTGAGTTAGTGAGTAGGGTAACTCACCCAACACGACTTTCAAGTGTTTCAACCGAGTGACGGTGTCTTTTTTGTGGTCCAACACCTTAGTGGCCGATTTCTTCACATCACCGTGGCCTTTTCGCCCAAACATTACTGTCTGGAATTCCAAAACACGACAATTTATGTAAAATATACAAAAATAAACAAATGTTTACTCGGTCGGAAACCTCTCCCACTCTTTGACAGCCGGAAATAGTCAATGCGCTTGCGCGTACGGATACATCTTGATGGCTTGCTCAGTCGAACCAATGTTTTTGAGGTTCTTTACTGAGCAAACAAGAAATAGTCTTCTTGGTGTTAAAACAACTCTTCAAATGTAACTCCATGACATATGGTACATAATTATATTTCCTTTGAGTTTAGTTCTGAGTTTAAGTACAGTATATATAGCGAGACGATCACATAGTGAAGATCAGGTATTCGAGTGATCACAAATACCGATCGATCCGACTTTGCAGAACTCATACCACCTTTCTTGTCATGTGAGATCATGTGAGTGTGAATTTTCCGGCTTATTATTGTTAGCGCGGTTGTGGCAGGGAACGACTTATCAACACTAGATTGAAGAACAATTAAGACCAGAACATAATGGCCGGAGCCCAAATAGTCACGAGTCTGTGTGTGCTTTTTGTTGTTGCGAATGCGAAAACTCCTTTCAAAGACTGTGGTAAGTTAAATACTTTTCACTCGTTGAGCAGTTTACCTAGCCCAACAGACCAACATTGTTGGCAACACTCGATCGGGCACTCCCAAGAGGGAGCGCAAGCTCCACTTGGTTCAAAAGAGGTAAGTTTACCTACTGGAGCACTGAAATGAACAGCCCAAGCCGAGCGATGCATCGGTAAGCAACAAGGGGTACGACTACGATTCGCACTACGAGTCAACTCTTGCACAGACCAACGCGTACCCAGACCTTGTTGTTATCAAATTCAGTTTTGATCTCCCGTGACATGTCCACATTACGAAGGCGAGTCGTGCTACATGCCAAAATCCACTTAGAGAACACAAGCAGGTTTGCATGAATTTGGTAGTTACAAAATGGCGCGGGGGTGGGGGTGGGCACTTAAGTGTATAGAGGTAGTATACATGTGCCGCACGATGGGGTATGTTTTTTGGCCTTTTGACACGTACGACGGGTTTTTGGGCCTCATACTTGTACGACAGGGTATGTTTTTCAGCTTCAATCTGTACGACGGGTTATACATTCGCGCATAATACCTTGTACGACTGGGTATGCTTTTGGCCATTTTGACCTTGTACAACAGGTACAGGTTTTCGAGGTCCCGCGGCACACCCCTATCCAGAATAAGGCCAAGTGCCCCCCCACCGGGCAAAATGGTCATTGTCAGAAAAGCTTTTACAGAAAAGAAATCAACATAATAATTTTGAATCCTGTACATCCCCCGATGTAGAAAAGGTAAGTCATGTTAAAGCTTTCAAAGGGCTTGATTTGAATTGTGCAGACCACTTCCTTGTTACTGAAAGCTATGACCACACAAATTCAGACCATGTCAAATGGGAACGCCAGAGAGTCTGATTGAACACAAGAGTGGTGATGAGGAAGAATATATAAAACTTATATAAATATATATATTATATATATATATATATATATATATATATTTTATATATATATATATATATATATATATATATATATATATATATATATATATATATATATATATATATATATATATATATATACATGTATTTACACAGAGATGAACGAGTGTGTGCGTGCATATCATGATAGAATTAGTTGTTTGTGTTTTACCCCACTGGTATTTACTTAGCAGTCAGACCTCGACCCCATTCACATTCCCTACTTCCCAATCAAAAACCAATAGGACTAATCACGTTGTCGTCAGGGCACATGAGTGAAATGAGGTACCTAATTCTATCCAATGCATTGCTTTATGTGGTGACTTTAGCTACCACAACTTGCTCAAATGAGCCCAAACAAATTTCACAATAGGATTTTGATGATTTTTGATGAAATTCACATTTAAGATCAACATTGATCCCTATTGCTATTTCTGTAGAAGGCTTCTATGTACAATATTTAGAAATTGGACCAGGTTAGCAGTCATGTTGTGATTACCTGTTCATTGTCCCAGTTCATATTTTCAACATAGCAAACATGTGGAAAAAAATTAATGACAATTTGAATGTTCATTCTGATATTAGCACTTATCTTACCAACCATTCTTTGTAAAGGTGCTGATTTAAAAAAAAAATCAACCTTGTAATCATTTTGAGCATTCAAAATTGGGGCTTTAATCTCTGTTTCAAAATCATCCTTTGAATATGTATGTGTAATGAATTGGTGGGGCTTTCAAATTGATAAAGAGTAGATGAAGAATTGGATCTTGATTAACCTCTCCACCAAGTTTGGTTTAGCATGGGGTTGGCACCGATTGTAAATCTAGCTCAACTCTTGACAGTGTAACTCATCTACATTCAATTGCAACAAGGGAAACTGGTCCAGCTTCAGACAACAAGCTCAACCATGACTGCATCTCTTACCTGAATTCTGAAGAGGTCAGGCCTTGGTACCTTGGGGACAAACTTACGCTATTGACAAATGTCAAAGATCATAAGAGCAATTTTTACCATATTTGTCCTAAGGTGACCCATTATGGACTGGATTCAGCATATATATTATGCATAACATATCAGGAATACACATATGAATATAATAATGGAAGATTAATGATCAAATTTTTAGAGGGTAAACACCAAATTACCTAAAGATGGTCTTTTATCAGCATTTCCTATTGATGTTAATAATTGCTGAGTACCCCTGTTCACATCATTTCTGGGTAAACTTTATGAACACTGTTTATTTGGTTCAGCATAATTGCCAAATATAGATAAGAGGAGTTATCAGTGATCTTGACCTTAATTGCCAGGTCACATCCTCGAATAGGAAATGAGTAAATCTGATACATCATGTTCGCATGTTATGTAATTGCACCTTTTAGAATGTTATAAATGCTCTCACAAGCTGCATATTGCTTGTGGTTAAATTGCTGAGTCAATGTAATATGATTTTTTTATCTCATTACAAACTTTCAATCAAGTTTGCATGACCCTTAGCCCCTGTGCTATAATAGAACAGCAACTTAAAAAGATCTCATGGCAAATGTTAACCCAAAGTGGATATGGAACTATGTTAGTAATGATGTTTGTCCTATTTTGTCATGTTGGGATTGAGCATAAATCCTCAGTTATCAGGAATGGGAATCACTTATAGAGTCATGGGCTACAAAGGATACTTTTCCAGTCAGTATTTCGTAGCTTCTATGGCTATCATTGTCTTTTTTTCAACAAAGTTGTCAGTTTCAGGAATTAAACATTTAATTAAATGATACAAAATTAGTAACAGGTGTACACTTAGTGCAAATCAGTCTGTAGGATTGTAGTAACTTTAAGTAACAACAGTCAAGTGCTATCTTGCTTAAATATATTGTTTCATTTGGCACGCGTGCTACAGATACAAATGAACAGCAGTGCATACTGAAGGACAAGTTTTATCAGAGTAGCAGGCGTGCATCAAGGAAATTCAACAACCCAACAGTATGAATACAGTGGCAGGCTGCAAGCGCAAACTTTACTGGCCGCAGTGATAACCTTTATGGCTGGTGTTTACCTGCCCAGAAAAAAACACTGACGCATTGTCTTGAAGTTTGCTTGTTTGCAGTGGGGGGTGGGGTGATGATTTCACCATTTACTCGAGCAGCTAACTAGGAGAATGCTACTACCAATGATAGTTGATCAGACCCTGGGAAGCAGCCTATTCAATACAATACAATACATGTCTTGTGGTCTGTGGTTGTGTCTCTTACCTCGTACACAGCCACACACCGCTCACTCACTGCTTGTCCTCGCTCGTGCACCATTTGCAGCCAGTATGGATATGCATATGTGACCCCAGTGCTGCTGTCACCTGCCTCCTCCTCATTCTCCCCTTCCTCCACCACCACATCTCCCTCAGCCTGCGACGTGTCATGATGCTCCTCGTCCGCATGCACCCTCGACCAGGAGCACAGACCCCACGCACCATGACATCCTCCGCAACTTATACGATCCGTCTTGGGGCTCACTCCACCAACTTGTTTGACAAAATAAATGTACTTAACCCAAATGTCTTTTTTCGTGGCATTCAGTTGACCGATTGTGGCGTGGGAGAGGTCATGCCGTTACACATATGGTATCCAAAGGTATATCCTGTCTAGATTGGAAAGAAGAAACCCAAAATAATGGCGTGTTGTTGAGCAGAACATGCATACCAGCATGTGTGTGCACTATATAACGATGCCTTCACTCACACCGGATCAGTTGCTAGTGACTACTGCAGTTCCCCTGCGGCTTCCCTAAGCACCAGACTTGGGCTTGTGAGGTTGTGCGCACAACATAACTCCTCCTCTCTTGAGTTGTAGGCTCTTTGACTTAGTGGGTGAAAGTAGAAGTCGGACGCAGCTAACCTTACTGGTGTGCTAAAGGCAACAGGCTTGAGTGCTACCACGAGTTGTCTCACCCTGTAGCACTATCGAATGTTAATTGGCCGATAGCAAGCTAATCGAAACCCACTCTCTTTTTATCCTTGCCTTACCGTCATCGCGAAGCATTGATTTCATGTATATGTTAAGACACGGTGTTAGATAAGTGTCTAAGAACAACAGAAATAGTCTCGTAAGTGAAGAAGGTTTGTAGCATCTAATGACCTTACGCCACCCAGCCTCTCCGTCTGGAGGCTAATATAATGATTCCGGAAGCTGTGAAACTCGAATGGTTAAATTCCGACATTGCCTATTGAACAGAAACGGGGCTTTTGAAGAACTATTAGTTGCTCTGTGGATGCAGTAGCGCTACTCTATTAGTGTCTGTTTTTGTTGTTGCTCTGTGGAAACAGATGGACGACTCATTTAGTACCGAGGCGTGTGTTGTTCAGCTGTGTTGATTATTTTGATGCAATCTCTCAAGCGGTACTGATGCTGAGGATATAATTATGGGTGTACAATGTAGGCAGCTGTTATTGGCGGATTAAATATGAACACTGTTCGCGTATTCTACACCCCCATTCATAACCGTCACGACTCGCTCAGCTAACTGAAATCGAATCCCAAGAATATAGCATATGTAATGTCTTGTTCCATATTTGACGACAACACATGTCAGCCAAATCAATCTGACTGCAAATCCTAGATTCGGCTTCTGTATCAAATATGCCTTGGATAGTCCGTGTCGGAATTAACAGCGAGTTTCCCGAAAGTTTTCCCCATGTACATTCCACAGGTTGCCTATTTCAGTTGACAAAAGTAACACGATTGAACCTTACTCCTTCCGTGGCAAATATCTCACGTTTAATGACCAACACTAGCACCGCTCTACAGCCTGCGCGAATGGCTCCAAACATATCCTTAGTATGGTTGGAGGAGCAGGAGGTCATTTCTATGGCCTTATTTTCTCGTCATCTCGACGCTTTTATATATATTTTTTTCTAGATCTTCTCATTTTATCAAACCTTCCTTATCAACATCCACCTCCCCTCTCCACATCCATCATCCTTTTCTCCACATCCATCTTCCCCCTCTCCAATCCACCTTCATTCTCCACATCCACCTATCTTATCCACAGGAATTCGTATCAGAAGGTAGGTTGAAGATAGAAAGATATATATTCATCGTTCTATGACCCCGATAGATCGAAGAACGAAGAGAGAAAGATTTATACAATGTATCCAATGACCCCGCTACTACTCAAAAAAAAACAAGGGAAACAACGATCGGACGCATCACCGGTGGAAAACTTCCGAAAATTACTCCCAACCCCATGTCATCTCACTCCAAACAGCTCGATTCGGTGGGAAAACGTCCATATTTATTCTCAACACACTCGCTCGCCGTGAGCAGACCCTCTCAACGCATATTTGACCACTTTTTCGCAACTTCAGCCAGAACTACAGAGCTCAGTTTACGGAAGTCGCCATTTGCCTCTATCTTTTATTTTTTGCAGAATAACCACATATACGCCAGCCAATGGGAGCACGGGACCAAATTTGCCGCGGGGCAAATGGCGACTTCCGTAAACTGGACGTAAATTAAAATAAATTAAAATAAATATGGACGTTTTCCCACCGAATCGAGCTGTTTGGAGTGAGATGACATGCGTCCGATCGTTGTTTCCCTTGTTTTTTTGAGTAGTAGCGGGGTCATTGGGAATTGTATAAATCTTTCTCTCTTCGTTCTACGATCTATCGGGGTCATAGAACGATGAATATATATCTTTCAATCTTCAACCTACCTTCTGATACGAATCCCTGTGATCTTATCTGCACCAGAGTTCGTTTCTTTACGACCGATCTAAAGTGCCCAAACTTTACAGACCAGGACTTTATTTACAGACCGAACGAAAATTAATCATTTTGCAATGTCTCAAGATAGGGATATATTCTTCAGCGAAGCCCAAGGCCAAAGCCCGCGAAAATCTCGATGGTTTCGAAAGATGGATGTACAGTCCTACTCTTTTGATATTGACGAAATAAACCGGACAAAATGACCGATGGAAATGGCTTTATTTACCGGACCAAAGAGAAAAATACGGGACATGTCCGATGTCCGACGGTCCCCTCTGCTGCACTAACCCCCCACCCCACCCTCCTCATCCATCTTCGCTCTATTCACATCCATCCCCCCCCCCTCCCACCAGTCCATTACCATCGTTGCTTATTGAGGACGCGACGTATACTATACCAAATATGGCACGCGCTAGTCGCTATTAGACACTCGACTTGACCGATAATACCGCAGCATAATTTGATTGTGCACATTTACTCGGCCCATCACCTACTAGTGTGGATATTTTTGCAAACAAAGTTCAGAGGCGGTTTTTTCCTGGGCGTCAATATAGTAAATTTGTGAATGATTTGATGAACGCAATACCATGATGAGGAAACAACAACTTAATTTTAGGAACGAGTATAAATCGGGAACAAAACAAGGAATTGCACGCATTGATTTGCATCCAAAACAGTCGTTTCAAAGGGAGATAAAAATTAGTTTGGGTTGCAAGATAAATGAAATGTTCACATACCACTGTCGACAAATCAGCGATGGAAGACCTGCGTCCGTATTTTCTGTCGTCGACGCCCTGGTAGCGTTTTGAACGGGTGATATCTCCATGTGTTGGCATCTCCCTGGGATCATCTTCAGCCATAATCGGTAGGTGAGTGTTTGATTCCACATTGCGTCCTTCCGGAATCATACTGAGTCGTTTTGATGAATCATGACGTTCAGAAAACGCCACGTGCTTCTTTGTCCTTGACATGGAGGAAGGTGGTAGGGCGGTAAGCCGCGCAGATGGTAGTATCATGACTGCTTCCTGGTCGACGTCGATGTCAAAAGGCCTGCATTCAGCTGTGTCACCGTCGACGTGGCTATCTTCGTCACTTTGAGAAGATGGGTCGTCATGGCAACTGAATATTTGGTCCTGGAGCGTCATTGGTTTTGGAGAGCGAGTCTTAGAGTCCACTCTACGTGAAGATCTGCTTGGCGAAGTAATTGCTCCTTTGTCACTTCTTGTTATGAAAGACTTAAGCACAGAGTTTTTATCCGATTTAGCGTAGTGATCCTTTTCAGGTGTAGATAAGAAGCGCAGCTGTAGTAATCTGGAGAGATCGGAAGCATCTCTGGGACTAATGTCGGCAAGGCTGCGGGAACGTCCCCGCTTTGATGAGGTTGTGTAGCTGTCGTGATGTGGGAACCGAACAGATGACAATGGCTTTAGTGGACGTGGTGATTTCTCCTCGTCTGCCACGTTTACTAATCGGCTGTCCATCATCAAACTGAGTTCATCGGTGTGAGGCTTGCTCAATTGGTGTTTATCTGTGTGAGGGGCGAGTTCGCACGATGTGGTTGTTGGGTCGAGTTCGCACGATGTCGTTGTTGGGTTCTCCTTCGCCGTTTCCTCCGAAACTTTCACGTCTTGTGTAGGAAGTGCTAGGGATGACGTCATATCATCTGTCATCTCGGATTTGTCGATGCATGACGGAGTAATGGAGCTACCCGTGCTTTCTGTTGGCATCTGAACGTCTGTGCTTCGTCGCCTTTTCGCTTCAGTATATTCCAACATCTGCGTAGCTTGATCTGTGGCACTGTCTTGACGTGCGCTCTCTTTCTCAGTGACCCTGCTAATGTCAGGAGGCGTTCTACTCATTTCAGGTGTCAGACTTTCCTTTATTGCCCCCGTCACGTTACATGTATTTCCCATAGCGTCTGAATCAATTACATTTGCAATGTTTTCGACAATGTCACTATCTAGTGAACGGTCTGGATCACGCCTAGCTCGGCTAGCTTTGCTCAAGAAAAACCGAAAGAAAGACCCTCTTCGTGAACTTTTTGGTGATTCCGCTTTTGGTACCTTGTCTTTTCTCGATGAGAAAACACTTGATCGAGTAAAATCTGCGTCGCGCTTGAGGAACTTGTCTGCACTGTGTGAAGTCGTGGCGCTATTGAACGACTCTTCACTCGCCACATAGTACCCTGCCAGCTCCCCGTTAGACATAGCAGCGGCCGTCAGACCCGTGTCACAGCACAGCACGAGCACCTGACTACATACTGAACCCTTAGGATGTGTATTCCGACAGGAAGAGGTGGTCTCTTTAGTGGAGTGAGCGTCTCCTGCTGTCAATGACTGACGCGTGGGCGCGGCTTCTAATTGTGATAACCTCTCTTTACTCCCACTCCAAGGTAAACTAGACTTGCTAATATTGCCCTCGTCGCTGCCATTTACATGTTTATCGCCGCCGCTGCTGCTATCAGTACCCCTCTGACTTATGTCCGCGCCAGTATCAGTTTGCTCTCTCTGTGTGTGTGGTGGGATCGATATCAAAGTATCAGGTTGGGGAACATTGCATGTAGGTTTTATTGAGGAACTTGCTGCGCAGAACCGTTTACTTGTTATCCGCTTAGAATTAGCGCCGTTGATTGGTAAGTTTTGCACCGTCGACACGCCTTCTAGGGGACACGTGGTAGGTTCATCAGTGTTGAGTGGTTTTGGTGCGACTTGAGTTGGTGCGACTTGTGCGCATGGATGTTCTTCTGGAAAGTCTATGTCTGTGGTTGGGAATCTGTGCAAGACAGGATGCTGACGGGGCATTGCTTCAAACACCGCCAAAGAGTCGAGGATTGCCTTGTATCCGTCCGGTTCGTCTAGTGTCACCGTCTCTCTGGCTATGTCCGTGCTATCGCTAGGTGTATGCACATAGTAAGCTTCAACCTCGCTGGCTTCCCGATGACGTGTTCGTAAGTGATGATAAACGATTCCTGCGTCGTCTGGCGGGTGATAGCCTGCTTCCTCCTGCTCACAACTGGTGGCAGCATCTTCTGTGAAGTCCATTCTCGTGCTGTCATCGAGAGATGTCTTGATGTTTCGACTCCTGGATCTATTTGTTTTCGCAATTTGACCGATCCCTGGTGAAACGTGCCCTAACGTGCTGTGACTTCTGGCGAATAATGGCTGCTTGGACTATGGCTAAGTTTATGACCAGTAGTATGCATTCGCTGTATATATTGGTCTTTGTTCAGGCACGTTCTTCAGGAAGCTCGCTCTATGCCGGGTTGTAACTTAATATGTCACTTGTGCTGGGCCCGATATACAAACACTTGCAATAGACTGAGTTATCCAGAATTATTGCGGTATACTGCCAGCTCCTGCTCGTTGTCTTAATAAGTCGCCTATAACATTTCTGAAATGAGAAATTAAGAATAATGATAAATATGAATTTTAAAATATAGCAGTCACGAACACAATCACATTATATAAATACTGATCATTTTCACTCAATTCGTGAAATATACATGTGTCAAAAGTTTCTACGAATGTGCGTGATCTCAGTATTTCAACAATGATCGCTTTCATCCCAGGCGTACCTGGTCGATGACTTACAAGATACATTGAGATATCAGGAAGCGGTATGATATATTTATTCGCTTTATTTAACTTTTATTTTTAGTTAAGTCAATGTCCCCTAATGTGTATTCGGTAAGCACAGTAGTTCCGTGTGAACGCCACATCATTTTAATGGGAAGATTTCATGATGGCTTGCTATTTTGGTATAGCATGAAAAATACTAATGTATCAATATTCGCTGCATACCATGTCAGTAGCGGCTATTGCTACTTCAGCAATCACGTTTGAAGTCGGGCATTGACATATAAACCCTATGATCCCAATACGCTCTTACTTGAAAAAACGTTTTTGAGTTCACTTTTATGGAACTGTGTGCTATTGACAATGTAGGTTATTAATGCTGCGCACGACTTACGACCTAGAGATGATGCCCTATCGATTATCAAACAAAAATAACGGATTCATTGTAAGAATTCTTGATCAAGAAGATAATCTAGTGTGCGCAGTTGAAGCGAGACATTGCTCTTCACTTAAGATATACACTCTTCATCGCATGGTCTCTATCGTCAAGTGGTGGAACGTGCCAATCTGCAGACCTCTCTCGTATCTAGCCAACGATCTATTCATTTAGCCTAACAATCGTACCTATATACTTTTCTGCATAAGGCGTGAGAACGCTGCGCTGAGAACCCTGACTTAACCCATTACTGAAACGCTTTCAGAAAGCATTAGCGTCGGCGCTTAGCGAGACGAAATTACCTTCTGTGTGTTAACACGTCCCCGAGGCGCCTTAGCTTTTTATGATTCAGAACATTATTGTATTTGTAAATATTGGTGTTAAATATTAATCTCAGAAACGCTATAGAATAGCGATTCATTTGCAGTACGGATTGCTGCCAGTCACAGTGTATCGTGACAGGGTTTGACGGGGACAGAGGACATTTAGTGAATGACATATTTTTGAAATTACATTTACGCCCACGTAAAGTGTTGATATATCATTTACCATTCACCGCAGTATACAGCGAATAACACTGGCTAGCCCTGTTAACGAACTTGTAATAGTTGGTACCCACGTCTCTGGTCGGAAGTGAAGAACACAAATTATCAAGGGGTACTTCAACGTGTTAGCCGGAGATGTGTGGTTATCAACTCGGTAGATGTATAGCGCGAGTTGGGTCGAGTGCCAGCTAAGCAAAGTTGACGCAAATTGCACGGACAAGTATCTCAGCGTACGCAGCGCAAATGGTCGTTTATGTACAACGCGCGTCTGTATCGACCTCTTGTGACAGAGCAAGGTTTTATTTGTAAACACACGTCGTTTACTGATAAGATAACTCTTGAGGCTCATTTGTCAGCACCATCTTCAAAGTAACCCCATAAAACAGCCCAGTCAGGAAGTCACCAGTTCTAAATGCTATCTACGTATGACAAGAAATTGCTTACTTGTTCGTCAGGACAACCAAATTCCTCCCCTCAACTCTATACAGCTGGAATCTACCGAAACTGTTGCCGAGAACTCCTCTTCATCTAATTGGAAACTTCTTCTGGGGCCTCGGTTTTAGTTCGGCCTCAGCTAAACCACACCTTCCCCTCCTCCGCGACCCGTAGCATCTGGGGCACCTGCACTAGCTGTTGATTGCTATGTGGAATTGCCAGGAAGCGTACTGCCCATTATTTTCAGAGGAGAATACTTATTGCACAAGGCTGCACACTCGCTTAGTGGCTGCGACTTCACCAAACAAATACCCCGGGTCATTGAGATGTAAATACACTTCCACGTGTTGTGAAAGGTTTTATGAAACCATAATAATACATCTCTGATATTGCACCTATCCTTTCGCTTTAAGATAGCAGTGAGTTGTTTACTGCTACAGAAGAGGATTCGGCGTGTGTTTATCTTTAAACTGGTCCTCCTGCATAGATGTGAATGGTAGATGTTTTTATGAACAGATAGATGATGCCTTCAGGCAGACAGGAATGCAGATGATTGAAGTATCTGCGTAGTTGCAATTACAACTCGATGGTTTGGCATAGTAAAGGATGCATCTGTGTGTATCCGGCTTAAACCACTGACGTGAAAATGGTACAAAGTAAAATGCACGCTCACACAAACTCGCATTATTCTGATAAAGAATAACGTGGCGATTGTTTCTATTGGGGATGTATATTGGATTATGATACATGACAACCCGTTTACTGGTCATTCATTAATGTAAACGCCACTATCCACAGGTTAGGCTTGGAAGTTGTAGGATTCGAAACAGCTCAGACCCTCTAGAAATTCACCTCAGGTAATTACCCTGACCCCTAAAGGTATTTCCTCTTGGGCTCCAAGTATCAGTTGCACTGCAGCTTTTTTTTTAAATTCCAAACCGACACCCCCTAAAAAATGGCAATCGCGCCCACAATGGTTTAAACAGAGATTCGTAAGAAGATTTGAAAGTCGTCAAAGTAGCGAAATGACGTGCATTGTAGCAAGAATTTAGAAATAAATTGTTTTGATGAGATACGTCTGACTCTGTTGAGAACATTAGTTCGAAGATCGAAAACCAGGAGCCGTGCATATTTAATGTATGCATTAGTTAAATATGATCTTTACAAGGCCATATCTGTCATCAAACAAAGTCAATTAATCAAATGTCGTTTTCCTAGATTGTGGATTTTTTTCTTAAATACCCTATCACTTGAATTTGCCAGCAAGCCTTTGGTTTTCAGAATTATCTTCTCCTTACAGATGTAAACATTTATAAGATGGACAGTAATTCGTCTTTGTGTGGACATTCATCGTAATATCTGATATCACAAGTAAATTGATGCAACTTATTTATCCTCAGGTTCCAAAACCGCAACAATCGTCTCATTGGATGTCAAGGGTTGCAGCACACCGATATGTGACCTGAAACTGAACACATACCAGGAAGTATCGGTTACTTTTACAACTAGTAAGTCAAGGTTTTATCATGTAACTTGTTGTTGTGACCTTAGCATCACATCAAATTATGTCACTTGTTGTTGTGACCTTAGCAACACATCAAATTACATATGTTGTGACCTTAGCATCACATCAAATTACATATGTCACTTTTTGTGACCTTAGCATCACATCAAATTACATATGTCACTTGTTGTGACCTTAGCATCACATCAAATTACATATGTCACTTGACGTCAGTACCTTTTTTGAAATACTGGGTGGCTTCAACATATGGACAATGCTAAGTGGAAGTTTTTTTGTGGGTGGCCTGGACAGGAAGTTCTTCCTATCTCAAGCGGCTTTAGAAGTGACTTGAATGAAGTTTGTTGCAATGAACGGTATTGCCGGGTAAGGGTCTGTGGTTTTTGCATTTTCAGAGAAGGCAGCTGCCAAAGTAACTGCTGTTGTACATGGAATCATTGGTGGGATACCTGTACCGTTCCCCCTGAACAACACAGATGGATGTACTGATTGTGGTCTGACTTGTCCATTGGCTGCTGGCAAAACTGATACCTACAGTACATCAATTTTTGTTAACCCTCACTACCCCAAGGTTTGTTAAATGCTTCTCTGCTAAACTCAGTCGATTGATGATGGTTCTTACACCGTGATGTCAGCAATGGATCAGCTTCTTGTGCTGGCCCAAATTGCAACCATCATTTACTTTTCCGTGTTCGTTTGGCTAAGAAATATAAATTGTAATGTATTGCATTTCTCATCTTAACATCGAAATATATTGAAGTATAAATTATATGTTTCATGTCATATTTTTATGTTATCAGATCAGAGTAGCAGTCAAATGGGAATTGAAGGATGAAGCCGGCGACGATATTGTGTGCTTTGAAATAGGAGTTGACATCGTTGATGGCATGAAGATTAGAAAAGATACCAGGCTGAAATTCCACTCTCTCCATTAGTTCCAACAGTATAAGCTATACTTGTGTGAAACACACACCCCTTAAATACTGGATGAACCATATTCGTAACCATACCAAAATTTAATTAGCCATATACTGAATCATAATGAATCCAACTCTGCCTTTTTATTAATCCCATGAGTTGCCCATTTTGTCTGACTCATCGTATAATCTCATTGAATTATTTGTCATTTGAAGGGTTGAATCTTAATCAAATATACTCAGTGTTTCCATCTCAACGCTGTCTTGTCTAAATCATAGTTGATATTTACACTTCCAATTCAAGCAGGTTATGTGAAGGTAATGATTTATTGAAGAAGAAAATCTCCTGGATTATCTGATACAGTTTGCATATCACATTAAATAATGGCAGTTGATATTTTGTGCATGCAACAATGGTTTCCAATAAAAATTTTAAAAAAAACAGAAAATATGTCTTGTATCTGCTGTCTGCTGCGATGAGTATACTATTTTTGATCATCCAAACAGTCGTTCGTGTACTGCCTGTACAATCTGGTGTGATGAAAGCTGATTATAGTCCCCCAGTTAGCGAGTCGAGGTTCATTCTCTGACAACAAGATACATTGATTTATCTGTGCGCCGTATGCTATCTTGAATCGTGACCAGAAACTACAAGTCGGATATGTTGACCAGCGGGTTATCATCTAACTGAATGGCCAAATGAATGCTAAAGACTGCGTTAAACACATTACTGTTGGTTGCTGCCAAATAGCCAGATTCCAATGTTATCAAAACTGACAGTGCGGCGTGTAAATTCCAACTGTGTACCATTCTAAGATCCAAACATGGTATGATTAAGTGGATATCATGCGTGGCATGAAAAGGAAAAATGATACCTGGATAAAAGTCAACCGTCTTCATTAGTTCCATAAGTGTAAGCTACACTCTGAAACACACCACTAAAACACTATGTATACACTATGTATTTATTGTTAAGCATGCAACATTTCAGCTTGGCACCATTTGAACATGTAAATCAGATGTGTTTTACTTGATTCGCGTCCGAATTGTTGACAAGCTCCTTTATTAAAAGCAATGCATTGCGTAATTCAACAGTTTACTGTATTGTTGGGGATTTTTTCGCTTTCATCCCATTTATTACGTGAATTACGATAAATTGAATTGCTCCCACTAGCTGGCTCGTCGGGTTTATCTGACTCCCATGTGAGTAAACCCAATGTCTCACCGTGTCACCTTTTTATTCAAAATTGCATAGCACATTGTCTGAATTACAATGTGCGATGCATTTGTATAAGCATATATGTTCTGGCCTCGTGGAATTAGTTGCCGCTGGAAGTACGGAATCTTGATCAAATTCTCAGCTTGCCTCTGACTCGCCACAACGCACAGCCTCAATTTTTACATTAAAATATTTACAGCTTTGTATGTGATTCGGTGGTATGGAGATGGTACTGAAGCTAGGTTGCCCGTATTTTCTTGATATTAGATATTTGGTAGATGGACATGCAGTGGGATGGGGGGATGAGATTGACGTGTAATTGACGTTTTACAAACGAAACTCGCATCATCCCTCCCCAAACAAAAAAGCTTGACTTTAAACTTAAACATAGAGTAAACTAAACTCCCTGACTAATATTAGCATGTCCCAAGTTATCACCCACTTTACATCCTTTCACAAGTAAAGTGATTAACAATATGGCAAGCATGTCTATCTGCGCATAGTTTCGTTCAGTCTGGCTTAGTGTACGACTCGCATATCCGATAGGTTGTCCTCCCTGAAACAAGTCACTACCAAGATCATATTCACTGGCGTCATTCTCCAGTGTGATAGGTTTGTCTTTCACTTTCTCAAACGCTGAGATATAGACCAGGGTGTCATCGAGGACAGGAAGTGTGTAGTGTTCACGGCACAGTTCTATAGGGCCTACTTATGCCACAAGACTTCTTCTTAATGATAAACAACATGCTTACCCAAGTGGTGGTTTTCTCACAGGTTCAAAGACTTTTAGCTTGCAGAGACTATCCAGCTCTTCCTTGAGTGGTTTTCGAGTGTATCCTGCGGTAAGGCATGACCACAGGAGTGGCACTGGGGTCAACCTTAAGGTGTTGTGTACCCGTTAAAGTACCAAGTTCAAGACAGTTCCATATTTATCAGTTGCAGAGACAGCAAGCACACGTTCAAAGTTGCGTTCATCAATAGCCAGTAGATCCATGCTTTTTGTAGTTTTGTATCCAAGAAGTGGAGTTGGATTTTCTTCAACCACTATAAAGTGCGACTATTTCCTAGAAGTATGACCACATCTTGAGAGTATTCAATGCAGGTTATAGGTTAAATTTATTCAAGCAGTTCTTAGGTAGAAGATTTACCGTATCTATCTGGAATTCGGTGCTTAGGTTAGTAGTACCTAGTAGAAGACGACACTGGACACATTTCAGAGAGTTTATAGTTAGAGGTACTATGTGATTCCACTCTTGATCACCGGAGTCTTCTTGTACCTAACGAACCAACTTCTTCAGCTTTACTGCATGCGGGCACTTGAGATCAAAGTGATTTTGTTCGAGCAGAGGGCAGGCAGGGCATTCACTTTTCTTTATTGCATGTTCTCTGCCACAGAATTTACCCTTGAGAGCGAGGATGAGATAGTGATGTGACGTGACGAGACGCTACAACTTTGTGGACTATTTCCGGTAGGGGATATTCCCCTAGATTGGGGATTTTCAGCTGCCTTACACAGTTTGTTAACTTAAACTGCTTTCCTTCATTAACGCTGTCTGGGTATTCACATCTTAGATTCCGAGTACAATACAGGCGCTCAATCGACTCCACACAATCATCATAGTAATTGCTTGTTTTCACTAGGGTTCCTATCGATGCTAGAAATGTTTCAAAACTTTCATCAGTCTGTTGTAAGCGCTTATTGAATAGAAAACTTTCATATGTTTCATTTAATTCTTCGACTTTTTTAGTATCCTTGCGAATCAAGTTGATATCCATTGAATGTATGTAATACATCATCTCCAATAGTATGAAGAAACGGGCCCACTTAGTATTCCTGAAGATGAAATGAGAGACTCTTAACGTCCGAGTAGTGGAGTCATTTCTGTTTGAACAATTTCTAATTTTTTCTGATAGGTTAGAATTCAGAGAAAGGAGGAGGAGGTCGGATTACAGAAACTGGGTTAGCTCGAGGAGCTTCAGTAGAAAGATTGAGCTGTGTTGGTAGCTTCAATATCAGGCATGTTAACACCCCTGCCACCGTTGAACACACATTTGAATCACAACCCTAGAGTTTATAGCTATGCTAAGAGTGCACACTCAAGGCTCAACCCGAGAAAATAAGTGACGACGCCATCTGTGAGCCGTTGCACACCCCATTACCATATAGGTAAAAATGTCTACTGAATTGAACACATTTGAACGTCTGCATTGTCAGCAGAGGGTCCTGGGTTCAAGTCCCAGCTTAGACATTTTCACCTGGTCCCAATGTTGCAACACTCGTGTCTTCAGTGGAGAGAGTGACCTGATCCAAACAACTGACATCATACCATAACATAAATGCACACCACACAATACAAAACAATCAATAATGCCAGACATATCCAAGCACTGTCAAATACATATACATAGGTACATTTTAGAGATATTTTATTTTAATTGATAATACAATTTCTAAATACATGCAGTGATAAGGAAATACATCATTTGATGTATAATTCCTCTGCCATTAATCAATACAATTAAATAACAGTGTAATGCAAACAAGCATAAGGCAAAGAACCTAATATAAATACATCACATTACATATACATTGCTTTATGGTTGATTTAAATACAGATAAAGAACATGGTAAATTTAATCTACTACAATTTTGTTCCATAGTATTGCTCCCGAATATCCAATACGTCTGTAGCCTATTTGGAACCTACATGTGTAAACACGCAACAAGTGTACTTGTCTCGTCTGAACAAGACATTGTTTTCTTTCAAATATAATCTTGAATGCATTAAACAGACTGCCAAAATTATAGTTACACATTCTAATTATCTCACGGAATTTATAGACCTCCGATACAGACATGATATTTAGAGATTTAAGCAGCGGCCCAGACCTTGTACGTAGCGGTGAACATGTGAGCTTCCGCAATTGGATAATTGCGTCAGTATACTTTTTAACTGTTGTTCCCCACACCTCAACACATTACGAATTATGCGGGTAGATAAAATAATAAATACAACGCCAAAAGAGCAGATTTGCGGGAAAGTTTAAGCCATTTCCATTTTTACATGCTGGATATATTTGCACCATGCCAGTTTCGAATCGATTAAAGCACCAAGAAACTTAGTTGATTTCTCTCTAGCTTAAGGCACAATATTCTTAACATTCAGTGAATGCCATTTAACCACACCACCAACTTCTTCTGTTCGCCGTTCATTATATTAATCATATCATTAATATCCTTACCCGCTATGCACATAGTAGTATCGTCTGCAAAAATAATGTAAAAGAGCAAATCAGAAATATTCACAATATCGTTGCGGTCAACCACATGATATATTCTCCTGTTTGGAATTTATACCATTATGCTGCACATGATACTAAAGCCTATTATTCAGATAACCTTTCACCCATTCAAAGGCAATGCCTCTTGTGCCAATTGATGATCATGTAATATTCGATGTTAATTTGCATAAAGTATTAATCTATTACACATGAGCTGTTCCAAATTTCATGCTAGCTCCATTACAGGTCGATAGTTATTCATGTTTGTGTACTAATGGGTGGACATTATGTACATTTAACAATTTTGCTGCTTATACCATCGTGGCCAATTTAAGAAAACAAATAATATATTCAATTTCTGTTAGTATTTTTCAAAAGTTTTAATGTATGTAAGGGGCCTTCGTAAATAGAAGTGGATCAACATCAGATTGTGGTAAGAAATTTAAAAGTTTTGGGTAAATGTTTACGAAGTGTTCATTGAATTTGTCTGTAATAATATGGTTATCAAATACCGTTTATATGGTACTCATGCATGCAAGCTCTTATACATATTAAGTGCGCATTTTACTAAATTCCATGACTTTTTTATATTATTTTGCGTGCTAATAAAAGTCCCGCTTTCATTTTTTTGTAAAATACTATGTAATTCATTTTTATACTCAATGCACTGTGTTAAAAACACTTGCGAGGGATGTTTCAGGCTCTTGACATGAAGTTTGATTTTAGTTTTAATAAAGTATTTTCAAACCGGACGTCAACCAGCTGATTCTATTTAGGGGAATCATTTATCATAGCTTTCTGTGAATGCGTTCTAAAATGCTGTGGATGAGGATGTTTTTTTTCCATTTCCTCGGCCCAGTCTAATAGACTGAGCTGCGTACAGACTTGCTCGATGTTTTGATTTGTGTATTGTCAGAAACTAAAATAATGTGGCTCTGATGGGGGAGATCCCCGGGGAGATCATTCATGGTCAATGTAAAATATGGAAAAGTGATCATTTATATCTGTGCGAAAGATACCTGGTAGACCTACTCTGTGCATGTGGTCGATAGTTGGTGAAGATATTATCAATCAGTGTTGGTCACACGCTATGGCTTTGTAATAAAAGGCATAAAAGAAAACAAATACATAGTTTCGAGGTATTCCGGTGATGCAGCATGGCTATCAGTATTTTGTAGATTAACGTTAGTATTCCCCATGAGGTAGCATACGTTATTTTCGTTCTTCAATGTAGATAATGTCGCGGCAATGACATCTGTGAATTCGTTAGTGCGATAATATTAGAATGGATATGACCCGATAAATGTCTGATTTTTTTCTACACACAGAACCTCACAATATTCTCTTCTAATCGGAAGGTCATCGCATAGCTTATAGACGAGTCTATCATTGATAAGTATAGATACTCCCCCTCCATATTAACCATTTCTGACAGCGTTTTCGTAAAGTGTTACAGACCAATAATATAAAAATCATGATTTAATTATGGCAAATGAGAATTTAGGACACAACATGTTTTTACGAACGCTTCTCATATTCAGGCGCGTCAATGAGAACTTGTTGGGAGTAAATTCTAATAATCGAACTATTTATTAAACACTGTCTTGTGTATTATAGTTACGTGCTGATTCACCATTATCATTGTTTCCGACAAATTGAATGACAGCGCCAATGTGGGTCAGTGGATTATCGATTTCATCACCGTCAAGTTCAAAGGGGTTTAATATCTTGTTAGTTTCATACTCAACAGACGATAGGGAGGACATGCCGAACCCAACAGATAAAATCTTTGTAAAAACATCCTCAACATCATAATGATTGATGGAAATATCGATTTGACACATATAACTCTAACCAACTGTTCTCCGACATCTCAATGTACAATGGATCATCTACGCTAATGTTTGATAAACATTTGAGGCGAACATATCCCTCACTTACTGAACATTGCAAGCTATATTAATAATGATAAATGCGTCTACTACACAATTGCATGATATGGGTTTTGATAAATTACGCAACTCGCAGTCTATCAATGTTAGTTTTCCATAGTACTTGGTACCAGCAATTTGTTTTTACCGTCGCTCTCATCCATGGGCTCGTTGATCTGTGTATTGTTCAATCTGGTCATAACCCAGTGAAATAAATTAGCGTGGTGTTTCCTCTCTGACAGCAAGTCTGTCTGATGGCCTCCATCATTTTCGGTGTCAGCTCCTATCGTGAGTAATCATCGTTCACATATAGGCTCTGACGCGTTCTTCCTTTGCTGCTCGAATAGGTTCTTTATCTTTGAATTTTCCACCCTTTGCGCTGTAATTGCATTTCTATTAGCGAAACTCGTATTGATTAAATATTGCTCCCAGTAACTTCTTGAAGATCTGGTAGTAAAACAAACTTCACAAAACTCCGGTGCTCTCGTAAACGTACTCGCTCACCTGTTTGGTTTATAGTCAAAGTGTTTTCTGATCAAACAGTTTCAGATTCCAAAACTAAAAAAAAAATGATCCTGTTTATGTCTACTCAATTTACAATTGTAAATATTAGCCAGTAAGCTGAAAACGCCAATTACCTCATAAAGTTGGTCTTGCACAGGGGTGTGGTTATATGGATATCACATCTTCTGAAAGGCGATACACCCAGAAGAAACCCGAGCCTACCCATACAGGAAGAAAGCAATGCAGCTAGATTATATTTATTGGATGTGAATATGTTATGAACAATCTCAAATAACATACTTGAAAACATACAAGCAACGTTGACACCACCTTATTTGGTCTCACTTTGCAGACACACCTCGTTCACTGTATTTTCCTCCAACCTGTGCTCAGTCTCTTAGCGCCTCTTTGATATGCAATTTTTTTCAATGCAAAATGAAGGGTTGATATATTTTTTTAATAATGGTAGGGTAATAGCTTTATTCAGCAAGCTATATTACCAGGAACATAATGTCAAGTAACACCATCTCTGTTTCAGGTAAAGGAAGTAAAAAAGCAAAAATGTGATCAGACAATCAAGCAAAATCCTTATCATATGCACATTTATTCATACTGAAAATTAAGAATATAGGTAACGAGCTCACTTACACCAAGTAATCAATGTAGATATCCTAGGTATGACCACCTGTGTATATCCATCAACCTCAATTTTTCGCACGATCTCCTGACTTAAATATACGGACCACAAACCAGCAAAACATATGTGCTCAATCATGCCAAAGAATGATAGGCCCACTAAATTACCATGTGCTCCTTGTGTGACAGTACATAAATATACTTTAATAAAAAATGACGTAATGCAAAAAAAGGATAAACTATAAATAGTGAAACTATTGACATTGGCTTTTTCTAAACCAATATCTTGATGTCCAAAAAAGGAATATGAGCACAAGAACCTTCATCATCCTCATCTGTGGATTCATTGTGTCATTTTAGAGTAAGCTCCTCTTAGGAATTTGTTGCCACCAGATATTGCTTTACAACTATGCAATGTATAGATTCATTCCAGGATAGCCTACTAAATAGAAATATTTTGCATGGCGACGTGAAATTGCTGGTAAATTAATGTGACTTGCAAATTTTGTGCCACTGGGGTAACAAACACCTTGTGGCTATGGATGGGCTGCAGCTAAGATAGGGAGAATCACAGATTGCGCTATTGAGCTAAGAAGGCGGTGCCGGCGTTGCTGTTGCAAATATAACAACATGGTTCCCAATTTAGCGATTAGAATCTGTATGGTAAACAATAACCAAACACATTGAACGCGCTTATGTCGCCCAGGCACTGGAAACTCAAACGAACCTGTGTTAAAACCCCATATTCCAATTGGTGGAAGAAGATATACGCTCTGAAAGAGAAGTTATAGGTATTGCCCACCAGCCAGTCAAATCTCACCGGCTACAAGTAAATCTAGCGAAAAAATCACCTTACCCACGGTCATGGGCGGCAGCACATGCCCTTGAGGCCCAGCTTGCTGTGACTAAGCAACCTATAGCAGCCGACGAGGTCGATGTACCAGCGGTTTAACCAGAGTCAGCGCCTTCATCGCTAAGGGTAGTCTTCAAACAGACAAAATACAATATGAAAAATTACCTTCAGGGATTGTCTATAGACGTGCCTGAAAATAACCCCATTGGCTCGGATCTGCGGACGTTCTTGAAAGGTATCCGTGTACAGATGCATGGTAATCCATCATCTGAGATGAAAGAACTGCATAAATATGTAATAGCACTCAGGGTAAAGCTAAGGAAGGATACAAGCGAAGGTGTCACTGGGTATGTCGAACCAGTACTAAGAAACGAGCAAGAGGCACTGCTAACTCCCGACGAGATTAAGGAGGCCCTGAACAGGGGCAGTACTGATATACAAGAACGTTTAGAAAAGTGGACACAGAGAGGTGTGGGGGCTGCCTGGGAGTTTGAAGAAGTTAAAACTCTTTGGCTAGACATAGCCCGTTACCAGCCATTCAAAGGTGGCTCATGCATAAATAAAAAGCAATAATACATGTAAACAATAACGATGATAATTGTTGTCGGTGGTCTATTCTGGCTGCCATGAATCAAGTAGCAATTCATTCTGAAAGAATTTCAAACTATAAAGGAATGAAAGAGCACTATGATATTGAGGAACCAGCTCCAATATCTGAGATTTTTTAAAATCCTAAATATATTTGGATGGGATAAACGGGTTACAGTACATCATATAAGCAAGCAACCAGACGGCATTACCTTAATCAACCTAATGTTAATCGAGAAGGCTGGACAATTACAGTACACATGGATATAAACCTTACCCGCTTACTATACGACCAGCGAGCGTTGTCTACACGGTTACTCCAGAGAAAACATGCTACAAGCACACAAGTCAGAATGTTGAACTGGATGAGCTACACGCTGCGCACAACGAGTATGATGGCGGTACAAAAGGAATTGTTTTCAGACTACCAAAATAATCGTCTAGGGGGATTGTGGACCCCCTCTGTGGTTGAGAAATTGGTACCCAACCTACGCAACAAAGAAAAGTATGTGATCCATTACAGGAACCTAAAGCTCTACCTCTCCTTCAACCAGAGCCCTTGGATGGAACCCTACATCAGAATGAACACGGATCTAGGCAGCCACCAGCGACTTTGAGAAAGACCTGCACAAGTTGATGAACAACGCTGTATTTGGTAAAATAATGGAAAACAGAAAGTGGGTCAATGTCAAGATTGTGCTTTCTGCAGAAGAGGATAAAATACGCAGGTTGGTGGCCATCCCCGCTTATGCAAGACATGAAGTTTTTTACGATGATCTTGTAGCCCTACACATGCATAAGACCAAGCTAGTTCTAGACCAGCCAGTATACGTCGGCATATGCATTCTTGACCTCTCGAAGCACCTGATGTATGACTACAACACCATGACGAAAAGCCATGGTGAGGGCTTACAGCTGCTGTACACAGACGTGCACGTGGATATGCAGCAGGACCGCCACAAGCAACTACCCGAACGGCCACGCCCTGCAATGAAAACAAGAAGGTTCTTGGCAAAATGAAGAACGAATGTGCTTGGGTGCCAATCAAGGAGTACGTAGGCCTACGGTCTAAGATTTATTTGATTCTGCTATCCAACGAGGGAGAGATTGGAAAAGCAATTGGCGTGAAAAAAGCCATATTGAAAAAGCAACTACGGCATAAACTATACATGGAGGCCCTCTTTGATAAAAAGCAGCCCCGGTATGATATGAATATGTTGCCAATTGAGATCCACCAGATTTATGGCTGTCCCCGTATGATTCCAAGAGATGGATAGATACAAATGGGATACACCCTCTAGCCTTGGGGCCACAGAAGAGGGCTTTTGTGCAACTTTATAGCATCTTTTGCCTTTGTAGCATCTTTTAGGGTTTTTTCCTGTCAAGCGGTTCACCTCGTTGTTTATAACAGAGACGACAGCTTGCAGCCGAGAAACCCACTCGGTCAATTCTTCCCCTGATGGAAGTTTTAACTCCAAGTCATACTGGTGTCCAAAGAGACGATCAGCAAGAGTGCGGTTAAAATGTTCCACGATAGCCTGGTCTTGATGGACATCCAAACAGCCACGCCTGATGGACACCTCATGTTTGGCCAGCAGATGGTTCACTCCCGTCCGAAGTCAACCTGAAGTAGTCCAGGCCAATGCAGTGGTCCTCCGCTTGTATATTTTTTCAAGTGCGCCTGCAACGTCTTTAGCCTCTTTTGTAGTCAATGGCTCTGCCGCTTTAAAGCGTGAGGCCATTATACTACTGTGAGGGCATAATTGTCTGGTGTTTCACGCTGTCATGAGGAAGAAACAAGAGATTGGCTTGGTGAACCTCATTAGACCTAGACACATTAAATTGTTTCGGGATTGGCAGGTATATTTGCCATATAGCTGTAATGCCCTTCCAATACACCTGGGGGCTATAGTAGACTGTTTTGCATGCGACGAGTTGTGCGATCCATTGTTATATATTAACGAGAACGATTCTCCAAATGATATGTAAAAAATCAACGTGGCCCAGCCGCTAACCTAATACAGAGTTTGTATGCCAACTACTAAGCAAGCCTGTAGGCAACCAGGCCAGTCACAGCCATGCCCAGGATAATGAACATCACCTCACGCTCAGGCTCCAGATGGTTGACAGATTTGCCTGTGACGAGGTAGTACTCACACACAACGTCGTTGACATCCTGGAAAATACGCTTGGCATGTCTTTGGCGGCGGAGCCACTCCGTTCGTGTTTTGGCCCATGCTGCCCGCTCAGGCTGAAGCTGCTTGATTGTTGCATCACGGCGTTTACGTTCAAATAAAAACTGCACAACTATGCTCGTCTAAACAACCCTACGCCACCGGCAACCCAGAGTGCTCATGGAGCAACTGTCGCTTCACCTCTAAGCGTGGCCGTGGCCTCACAGAGCTCACTCAGAAGCTAATCCTGACTGGCTTTTCGAGCTGCCGCGCCCTTTTGCCCTGCAGAAACCCTTTTCGGTTGTTTTTTTTTTGTAGGTTCACTAGTCACCCTCTCCGCCGGATTCGTTGTCTCTACTGGGTTCGTTGCCTCCAATGACGTGTTTGCTTACTAAACTTGTTTGGCCAAATTGACAGAGCTTGGCAGTTTTTAATGCTGCAATTGGGCTGGCATGAAACTTACAAGCAACACCTGAGTACAGCTGTATTACAGCCTGACCTAGAGAGCGCTTCATGCTAGATAGCAACTAGCCAAGTCTCGTATCTAACATACAGCTGGTGATATCTTCGTCGGACATGATTTCAAGCTGGTCAATTATCAGACCTTTCGCACCCAGGTACAGCCGGGCCTGACCACCCGCTATGACAGCAGCAAGCCTACCTATCTTATGAGTCACGTCAATAGAGGCTGCTCTGGGTCCATCAGCTGGGACAGCAGATGCAGGGCGCTGGCTCTGCAAAGAGTTGATCAATGATGCTATCAGGATCTATATTGTGTGCTGTTTCTAATATTTACTGCCTAAGTCTTATATATTGTGTCTTTACGAAGACTACTAGCTAGACAATAATACCTAACCTGGCAACCGATGTCTCAACCATGGAAAGGAGCAAGATAGTTTCAATCGCGGACTACGACATATGCGGTCGGGAGATCAGTCTTCAGCAGCAGTTTTGCAAACTTGGTCTCTGCAAGTACCTTGCGGATTGCACCCCGTTCCTCCATTCTGTAGGGATCACATCAATCTCACGCAGGGCTTTTTCCTTCAGCACTGAGTTGTACTTTTGGGTGAGGACGCAGATACTTTGCTGCGCATGGCTGCTGCTAAAGGACAGTTTGGATAGCATGTCTTTTTTCTTGGTCAATGTTTTTGTGGCCGAGCAGTCATCAATAATGACCACAAACAATGGCTGAGCCAGAGCCACCATGAAATGTAAACTTAGATTAACGAATCTGCCATCCTTATTGTTCAGCTGTGCGTCCATAACAACATACACTTAGACCTTCAATGTGCCAGGCGCCTCAGCCTTTTGTTGTGATCTGGGTGACCATGTTATACTCCAAGGAGATGCCATATATTGTGTAGCTGGCTTTGGTGTTGCTGGTTGTGTGAATCACAGGACTGTAGTCGGTGAATGTGAGCTTGTATTCCAGTCTGTCACCATGCGCTCTCTGGTAGTAGGGCATGTGGCTATCGAGGAGCTCAAAGTCCAGGGGGGTATAAAAGTGGCTGCCATATGTGTAAAGCTAGTTTGCTAGCTTATGCACGCTCTTCATTTAAGTAAAGTTACTCACTGCCTGTAGTTGCTGGAGTGGGGACTAGCCAGAGGAAAATAACGCGAGTCCTGGAGTAGAGTTGCTTATTCGATTTATTTCAGTTTTAACAATGAAGCTCCCTGGGAATCTCGGTCCGAATCTTGTCCCTGACTAGATGATCTCCGTCTAACCCATCTGTGGTCCATATGAAGGGTCCACACGATAGGCCAGGCTAAAACAATCCCCACGTGAAGGGACGAGTCCACTTGGAGGGTGGACTCGCCCTGCTGTAAGGATTGCAACAATCAGGGTTACACCCCTCCCAAAGAGTTGTGTGGTGTAACCAGGGCTCTCGTGCTGATAATTAAAGGGGGAGGCTTTTTAAGAATGTATGAGCCAGAATAGCATTATAACATATGCGTCGGGTTTTGCCTTGTCTACTACCACAGTTTCATCCTTGTCTCCTGCCCCAACCCGTATTTTGGTCACATTTCCTTCAAAAGTACACGTCATGTTGACAGCTGAACTATTACAAATATATCTTTAATACAGTCACATATCAGAGATTGAGGACTCAACATTTGAAGTCGCAGAAGAAGGGGTTACGGGAGGGCGCAATGAGGTACTCCCTTCTCAGGGGGGATTGGCGTCAGAGGAGAATAACGTTTGAAGAGCCTACCTGACATAAGGATCGTAAATTCTCGTACCAGAAGCTTGCTTGCGCTTAAAACAATATACGGTCATTAGAGTGGCGGTGGGGAGGCCATCCGTAATGGCTTGAGGTTCGCTGTGTGGACCCGACATGCTCTGTCGCAGCCCTAAAAGGTGTTGACCAAGCAGCAGCTTTAGCTGCAGAGAAGTTAGAACTGCCAATGAGCAGCCCCGAAGCCGTAACAGAGCAAGGTGGAGTAGATGAAACAAGCTCTATAGAGGTCGTTCATAACGCCATAGAAAACGTGGGTACACAGACAGAAGCACCTGACACTCTAAGAGCTTATGGGCTTTATGCTTGACAAGGCTATACCGACCCAGAGTGGTGAGCTAGTTAATAACCTGTTTGGAAGATGAAGGAAGCGGGGAGAGGCGGCATGGAGATTCCAAGCGAGGGGCTTGCAGAGCTGCAGGACCTGCAGTGTTTCCGTGTTGAGGTTGCCTCGGTTAACTGGGATAGGCCGCACACCCAAATCAACCGCACCAGAGAAACGATCAATAGACTTCTTAACGAGGACACAATGCTAGCTGAGCGTATACGCACCCTGTTTCGAGAGCAATGGGTTACAATCGCCCCTATCCTCACTGCCATTGGAATGGTAATCTCAACACTGGTACTTGCTCTAATGGACAAGTACCCCGGCACCAACCCCGACACCAGCTGACAAGCCCGGTGTGAAGAAATGGATGAAAAAAAAACAGCTTAACTCCTTGGCAAACGTCCTGAAGGGCCTAGCCGTAAGGAAGCAGCTGCCCTTCCAGGGATCATCGGCTGATCAAGTCAGCTGCAAAGGTAGCTGGTTGTATGGCAGAGCATGTCTGGGCCGTAGTAGTCTTCTGATTCTCCCTGATCTACTACGTATCAAGCCAAAGCACAACTAAGCCTATCACGATTCCGCGTTTGTTTTCCATCCTCATGCGCCTTTCCCATGGGGGTTCCATTTATAACAGGAACGACTTGAGGCGAGTGACTGTTGGTTTCTGCTGTATCCTATGGCGTGTCAAAGCTTCCTTCAAGGTTAAGGTGCAGCCATGTTGACAATCTGTGATGCCGATCTGCTGTTGCTCACTCCCAATGGTAATCAGATTGTTGGACCCAATGACTTGGCCTACGCAGAGAAGTCCAATGCAAAAGACAAAGTCCACCTTGGACTTCAGGACATCTTGGTACCCCCTTATTGCAGCTTGGAGGTCAAAAGCGCTTCCAATCGCATCTTCAAGAACTGCTTCACAGCGTCGAACGCAGTGCTGGTACCCAGAACCAGACATAGGTCCAAATGCTATCATTAATGCGCTCAACATCAGGCTGTGTGAACCCTTCAGACGAGTCCAGGGTGAAGGTTCTCCAAGCCCCGTGTGCCTCAGAGCCCTGTGCCAGTTGTAGAAGAACGCCTATTTGCTCATGAAAGCTCTGTAGGTTGCTCATATGGGCAAACCCTGGTCATAACGGACTTCCCAGCCTGCAACCTTGACGACGCCTCCATAGCCATACGCATCATGTGCATAGAACACATCAAGGCCTTCTTTGGCAGCCGTTGCTTTCTGTACACCAAACTCGCTACAGAGTCTCTCATATACCCTGAGACTGTATGGATTGTCATATGGGTCGTGGGCATAATCCTGAGGTAGGCGCCGCACTATGTAATTAACGTGAAAGGTGTAGAAAGCTTGGACGAGGTGATCCTCGACCTGGAGGTGGTCGTAGGATGACACGTCTCAGCCTGCGCTCGCACACCACACTGCAAAGTTTTAGGGTTCTGCCAGAACTGCACAGGATTTGGGGTCCAGGCTACCAGTGGCATCTTATAATTACTGAACACCTCAGGAAAGTTTGATCTGAATGTACCGCCGCTGTGAACGACTTGAATGCTTAAGCCTTATGGCCTCTCATGGCTCGGATACACCCTGGGTGCTTTAAATGTGACGTTGCTGTTTAACTGATAGGCCGACATAGAAAGTATGTATCAAACTCTGACAAATGTTCATATCGGCAAGACTGTGCCCCTGCAAAATTATATTGTCAACACTGCAGGTGATCTATGCGTAGGCCTCAGGTCAATCACCTTTAAAGATGACTGGTACAGCCATGAATCAAATGAGACCACTACATGGCGGTCAAGGGCTGCAGGTAAAAGAGGAAGTGCCCATTTTCCACCTGGCCTCTGCAATTTCAAACTGCTGCAGGGGGTGTTTGCAGCTATATGTCTTAGTTTGGAGGTTGATGTTTTAGATGGGGTTATAACCCTCCCAATTCCTTATGGGACTTAACGAGGTGACGATGGTCTGTTAAAAATGTTGGGTCTTGATAACGGTCTGGGTGGACAAAGTTTTCCTTCAGATTCTTACAATGGTGACTGGTCCATCAACCTTTAGCATCTTTATTTCACTTTATGTCTATCTACATAAAATCAGTACAACGCACAACATGATAAATGGGGCCCTCACTTCTTGAAGTGGAACTGTAGACGATTTGAAGGTTCAGTTACAGGATAATAAGTAACGGCTACTGGGCAAACACGACCTTCCTGTTGGAGTTGTTCTTGAATTAACAAGATGTCAATAAAGCGAGTATCTATGGACATCATCAGAAACAAACGGATCCCTGAATATGTAAAAGAAAACCAACGTTGATGCGCTACACAACCAGCCCTTACTGGACCTCTCTGAATATGTAAACAAAGCCTATGTTGATGCGATTCACATCCAGCCCTCACTGAAGTCCCTAATTACTATATGGGTAGAAGAAAGAGGGACATTGGTTAATGAAACGCACAAGTGGTCATTTGGTGATTGTGTCAATGGTAATTACTATGGATATCCTGTGCAAGCGCCGGGCCGAGTTTTGCGTATGGGGCTACGAGGTAGTGCGAGTGCCGAGCCTGCCCTTCTAGGTCTAATTATTGTTGTTAATCGTGTCGAAAAGAGCAGTGACCAAGTAAAGGAACTAGCGTACAGGCGGCAAATATTAGACACACCTCTCGAGTTGGCTATAGGTAACCAAATCATTTTCAGGGAACTCCTTGTCAGTGATTTTGAAACCAGGGCTACACTGTGAGTTTGCTCCAATATCCTGCTCCTCACTGGGACGGAATGGGAATCAGCATGGGATAGTTTACATTCCATTTACACTAAAGCCCACCCCATCAATTGGCCGACCTTTTGACTAAAAGTAAATCTGTCAAAACAACGATGGAGAACCTATGGTGAACAGTTTTTTAAAGATAGGAAACTCCCGCTCTGCTCATGGGCCTCTCTCAGATTTGACCTGCAAATGTTGACTTAAAAAACACCAATACTTGCCAACTACCACCCACCACTTTATGATTATTTTCGTCCTTCCGCTACCGTGCCCCTGGTAACAGGCGCAACGCAGCAAGCCCCACCCGGTCTTTTTTTGCGGTGCGAACACCACTTTTGAGCCCCTGGTACACGACCAAACTGCTCAATCAACTCCCGACAAACAGGGCAAGAAAGTAACCCCAATAAATGTGCATAAACTGAACGCTGTGTTGCAGGGATTCCACAAGCAAGATTTTATTATAAATGGTTTCTCGAATGGTTTCCATATTCAAAAAAAGTCTTCAATCAAATAGTCCTGGACGACTTCGTATTCATAGCTTTTACACAGGAAACAGGCAATGTTAATGACATGCTTGTTAGCTATGTTGGATTGTGTAAACATTTTAACATTCCCCTAGCTCCACATAAAACGGTCAACCTAACCATTACACTGGCCTTTCTTGGCATTGAAATAGACGCAAATAACATGTAAGCCATATTACCCCCTGACAAGCTGCTCAATTATTCAAATGTAATTGAGAACACAATAACTTGTAACGAAGACCCCTTAAGAGATCTCAAATCTCTCATTGGCATGCTACAATTTGCCTGTGCGATAGTAACAGCAGGTAGAGCATTTCTTAGGGGATTACATGATCTCATATGTCAAGCCAACAAGCCTTTTAATTTCACTCGTCTCACAATACCTACCAATTCAGCACTTGGCTGCAATTCCTGCAACATTTCAATAGGAAAACCCTCATTCGGCACGTTCATTTCAGCCAATCCCCCACTAAAGATATGTATTCACATGCCTCTAAAAATAGTTATAGATATAGTAATAACTGGAAACAAGGGACATGGCTATTTCATGGATTTCTTATGATATCACTGTCCTAGAGTTGTACCCTATATTCTTAATAATCAATATTTTTGCACACAAATATAACAACTCGCATACCATATTTCGTTGTGACAACCCGTCTGTTGTACAAATTCTTAACAAACAAACAGCATAACACAAGAAAGTAATGCATATCATACCCCCTAGTTCTTTTCCTTCTCAAATATAATAGTCATCTCTGAGCAGTACACATTCCTGATGTTGATAACACTGTATTTTATTTTCTTTCCCGACAGACGGCCACAAAACAAGCCCTGTCACAGTTTGGGATAAGGCCTTACCCGGCATCAATCCCCACCCCACTTCTTCCAGCCAACTTTGTAGGAACTAAATCAACTTTTGAATTCGTCTATCAAAAAGTCCCCAACGCAGGTCTACCACAAATTTATACAATCAAAACTTGTTCAAAGCATTGTTTCTGGTCACGTTTTGTGTTTGCATACGGGTGGGCGAGGGTGTCCTTTCAACAGACTGTACACATGTGCTTACCATTCAAAATTTAAAGCCCGAAGTTCTTGGCAAGGACAAAACTTATGAACTTATTTCCTTCTTTCAAACACAACAAGACACCTGTGAAAACTATACTCCAGAAAGCATCCCACCCTTTGTACTGCCCTATTGATTCGTTATGTTTCTTTCTTTTACTTAGACCTCCCCATACAAATCTAGTCTTTATTCATGAAAACAAATAACCTGTCAAAAGACATTTGTTTGCACAAGTCCTTAAACAATGCATTCAGTTGTCAGGGGTAGATCTTATAGCTATCTTTTCTTCTTATACTTATATTTCTTGGTTATTTATATTTATGCGCACTCCTTCGTATATAGGAATATTGTTGCTGCCTTGAGTTGCTGAGTGGGGACACTAGCCAGAGAAAACACACGAGTCCAGGAGTTGAGTTCTTGTTGGTTATATTCGAATTTAGCTTATTCGCTTTTCTGGAATCTCAGTCAGAATCTTGTTCAGATACTTCGTCTCTTCACTAGATAGCTCTCCCTGATTTTCAGTGAGACCAGCTATTTTATTGGGGTTCCAGGCATTGGATTACGCCCGGAACCCCACCAACAGCTGACCTCCCATTGGTTCAGGTATGGCCGGCCCCCTTTCTCAACGGTCAAAACCCATGGCCAACATGGGGCGTTGACTCGAAAGGTCACTGGCCGATGGAAAAGGTACCAGCCAAGACTAGTTGTCAGGGTCACATCCCCGTCTTAAGGGTGGAGGTTGACCCGGGCTAGTGTAAACATGTTGTGCTGATAATTGAAAAGGCGGGAAGGCTTTAAAAGTCAGAAGAGCCAGATAACTATCATAACATCCTCCTCAGCCATAGTTAAGTTGAACTTCCATTGTTCAATCTATTTTGAGTTACCTTTGCATTTCGAAAATAGACTAAGTTAAAGGAAATTTGGAATATGAGTTAAAGAGTAAAGGGACAGCACGACATGAGCCCAATATTATTTGATTGTGAATTTAGAATGATTCCAGAGTACCTTGGACATGCGTCAATATTATTTTACATTGGCATATGTCCATAGCAAAGTTATTTAACATAGATGGATTATTGATGATGAGATTATAATAATTTTACAAAAAGGTGTTTCTCTAAATTCGTTAGCTATATATATGAATTACGTAATAGTTATACAATATGATTATTAATTAGTCAAGGTCCCCTAGTCTGATGGCTGAGGGCGCTGTTTACATGTTACTGATATTCAATAGTCTCGCCATCAGTCTAGGGCACGATAACGTCTTGTACTGGACTAGCATCCCAGATTTTGGATGCTCCAATCACAAGCCATGTCTCTCGGTCACTCTCGGGTACTTTTGAGTCATTGTCTCTCATTGGTCAGCGTCACATTCTCAGAAGATTCGGCGCCATATTTGTTTTGGTACGCTCCTTTTGAAAGACTTGTTCGCTCGGCTGCTTGAATGGTCGTGATTGTTTTGTGAATGTGGCTCTTGGGACGGGGAAACATTTTGCTACACATTGTTAGCTACTACTTTCGATGCAATGCTTGGAATGGGTCAGGGTTTGACACCAATGGTTGTCCGCTTGCCGGGACAAGTGACTTGCCAAGTCAACTTATCCAACCGGACGAGTGATTTTTATGAGCCAGGCACACATTCTACAACACCCCAATTTGTTGTTTCACACTGAGTCGCACCATTTATCACAAAATCGGCGAGAGAAGCAGACAAACAACTGGTTCTTTTTAACTGACTGTATTACGTAAACATACTATCATGCAGCTAAGCGATTAAAGCGCTTGTTGTGGTGCCAAATTGAACTTGTGAGACGCCCCATTATTCAAGAAGACATTCAATGTGTTCTCATTGGACGCAGACCACAACAATGTACATGACGTCACATAAAACCGAGGGTGCGTATCACAAGCCAGTTTCATGAGCCAGACGCACGCAACTAAGGTCAATTGGTTCACATCCTTTGCGATGATTGGTCACGAAGATTAATGAACGTGTCAAATGAATATTCGGACGCGCCAGTTTTAGGTCTTGTCGTAGACTCTAGGGCGAGAAGCGTAGCGGAACCCCTGGAGTCTGGGACGCAGACTAGCATTTTCCATGGTTCCACGCCAGACTAGTAATTAATAGTGACATACTGAAATTTAACTTTTGACATTAATCAGATTCCACAGTATTACTTCGCACTAAAACCACATGGGAAAAAAGCGATGAGCCTATACTTGACAATGGTGGAATGGTGAAATAACTTATTGTAGCTAATTTAATTTTGGAAGAATTTAACTAATGTAACAGAAATTATTCTATACAATAACACTTGTCCAATGCCATGAAAATTGTTAAAGTTGATGAGTGTGGCTGTTTCGTGGAGATGAGATCTCTGAAAGGCTGCCGTATGGCGTAAATATACCTGGGAACAAATGAAATTACGGCAGCGATCAGTGTGCCTTGATAATGTGTAACATGAATTATACAAAAACGAGAAAGATATTGAGTGCTCAGTGTGGTTAATGTGCGTGAGTAACTAGTGTGTAATATCATGACATCAAAGTGTTCAGTGAAGATACAATTAAAAAATGATTTATTGTTATTTTGCGTAGGGAGATTGAATGCGTGGTAAAGAGTTAATTAGTGGCTCGAGATGGGGAGTGTTGTTAGTCGAGCGCGATGGCGAATCCGAGCGACGTGGGGTAGGTGAGATTTTGGCGTGGACAATTCCGAATTTACGTACGGAGGCGGCAGTTGTGTGGCTCCGTGGGTTGTGTATTAGTGGAAATTGCGCGTAGATGGCCGATAAATGTGGGAAATGGGAGGGGGCGTCCAGAAGAGTATCTATGGTGCGCTTCTCGGGGTGGTAGATGTTGAGAATGATTGCACCTGAAATAATGTATGGACACATATCGCACACGATTACTGTATAACATGTAAGTACGGAAGAACAACGGTGTGACACTTTAATTGTATTTGTTGTAAGTGCCGGAGAAGATAAATATAAACATCTCATATAAAACAGACAAATATTTTGGTTCATATGAGATAAAATTAGCTGTATTTATCCCAGGCTAAAGTTGCCAGTTAGTATTATTAAGTCCATGGGTAATTTCTACAATCATTTTTGTATCTGTTCTATGTATAGAACCACACTAGAATCATCACTTGGTAAACAAGTTGATGCCTCTGACCCTTGTCAAGTGACAGGTTGCCCACCTCAGAAGAACAGCTACAGGGCCTGGCACACAAAATCAGACAGGTATGGAAATCCTTCAGTTTATTGCACATATGCTAAAATGTAACCGAATAAAGTGTAATATTTACAAAATAGACAACTGGGGTATGCAAACAGAATGAAGTCACTTTATTGATTCTTTCTGTTTAACAGAGCAATCCTCACGCTCAAGTCCTCGAACTACTCGAAAGACCCAAGTCAACCTTCAGGACGAATCACAGCCTCGGTGTTCCACCAGGTGTGCACCAGGATGCACACCATCATGAACAAACCAGATACTGACCCGTCTGTGCTCATTTCTAAAATAATGTGAGACAATTTACCCGTTACCACTCCAGCTCTCGATTGGGTTCCAAAAAAGAGAAATGTGCTGGTGTACAGAATTGTGAATTTGTGTTGTACACAATAAAAGGCTTCCACATTATCAGTGTACCCTTTGATGAAGAACAGTGTGTAATGTGTCGCATTTTTCTTCTCATCATTTCTCTTTCCAGAAATAATCAAGTTGGCACAGTAATAGTGTTCTTATTTTTTCTGTGCATTAATTTTTTGATGTATAGTTTGTTTTAATTGATAATATTTCTTTTCATGTTCTCGTTCATAATAGCCATAATGTTTATAAATAAATGGTACTCGTTTAAATGCAATGGAAGTGTGTTTATTATTCTTTATTGTAAAATTAATCAGTGTTTTGTAGAGTTGGCAAGGAACTGTCTTGTTATATTCTGGGGGAAAATATAAACTGGTCTTCAACAAATGGATATAAACTATTTTTTTCTTAACTGCAGTTAAGAAAAAAAAATCACAAACACAAACATATATTTGAGTCTTGAGAACCTGTTTTTGTTTTAATATGGTTACTTGGTTCTTGCTACACACACCAGGTTTTTGCTGCTTTGGCATGGGGGGATCAACACAGGATGTTTCTTTATGTGCAGGCCTTTGTTTTTTCGCGTGAAGTGCTGAAGTTCAGTTTCTGATTGGGAAGTAACAGGTATTGGGTTAGGATGCTCAATTGTTGGACCGTTTCCCCCGATGAAATGCTTTGTACAGATATGGGTGCCCTCATTAACCTTCTCTGCCCCCAAATTTGCCCGTCCACTAGCCGCGCACGACGGTAATATAAATATATCAATAAGACGTCTTGCACGGCTACCCGTCCACATGCCCTGGCCCACTCTCTGCATTTCTTTGGATTGGATCGTAGCTTTGGAAAAGGAATGAAAGACACGTCATTCATTCTTTCACGATCGCTAAACCGGCTGTCCGAGTTGCACCTATCCCATCAGCAATGTTTCGTGGGCATTCTGGTTCGATGTGATCGTAAATTATTCGGCAAAAACAGATTCAAAACATCATTTACGTACCCTACAAACTGTTCATACAGCGTCGCTAAGGAAAAGCTTGTTACGGGTACGGCATATTAGTTTTCGCTTGGTTTGTTAGCCGATGTCGGAGCTCAGCGCGTTGAGTCCGCTTATCGGTTACTGCGCATAGGGTTTCTGCTTTATAATTGTCCTCTGAATCTAAAGATAGCGAGGCAATTTATCGTGATCGCGAGGGAAGGCAGATAACTTGCCTGCTGCAGTGGCGGGAATAGTGCATATGGACTGATGCACGAATTCGTCTTCCGATTCACCTGGCTGAGAATTTAGCGATGGGATAACGCATGGCGCGTCCTGAAACTTGACCTGAAGTTTTGCCCTTAATCGCGTTGTTCAACTTGTTGGCTTACTAATTATTTCGGGATGGTGAATCGCTGATAACAACAGGGGTGTAGCTTGGATGGAATCAATGTATAGGCCGAATTCTAGGGGGGGTCTGGGGGCATGCTCCCCCGAAAATTTTGTGACCCTAGAATGTCAGAGGTGCGTTTTGGCGTATATTTGGTACAAATAAGAATGTTTCATAGACCATATATATCATGACATTTTACTTAGATTTAAGTCTCATGACTGGAATAACCGCTGAGTTTTCGCAGCTTACGTCTTGTTCCAAATGCCCTGGAAAAGAAAACTACAATAATAAATGATGGTATTTAAAATTAGAATTGTAACAAGACTAAGAACTAAAAACCAAAATCAGCCGGACAGGGAATCGAACCCGGTATGCCCCCCTACACAATTGTCTCTGTACAACATTATGTGTGTAGCGTGCGAGTGGTTTCTAAAATAGCGAGTGGGGTAACTGTAAAACTTGAACGGTTGAACACGCTTCGCCCGAAAGAAAAATACACAGATTGTATGGAGCCAAAAGTAGATTTATTCCATTTAAAAGCACAACACCAACTGCGTACGAGGTAGGCTATGCTAAGAACAGTTCCTTGCTCTCAAACATGCAAATATTACAAAAAGTCCCTCAAATGGAACTTACCAACGGTTAAGGTGAAAATAATCCCAAGTCCAACTAAATCGGACGCTTGAACCACAATCACAACAACAACAAAGCCACCTCGATCTCCTCGCTGCGGAAGAAGCCACAGCTTATATATACAAGGTCACGTGACCACGCTGTTATCAATGCGAAATGTTAACATGATAATAAATACATGACATAAAAATATTATACAAGTTATACATTATATAAAAACACAGCAAACATCAATATACATAGGAAACAACAATATACCTACACAGGAAACATCAATATAAAAGTACATTAAGATACAAGTGAAACAAATGCACCAAATATCTCACCCATCATTAACTGCGCGACTCAGACCCCCCACCTAGAGCGGGAAGCAGTTAGGCGCGAAAACCCGCATCTGCCACATGTGTATTATATGTTATTAATGCAATAATTTGAACACAGCCATTTGGTAACTCATGTAGGATTACAAAAAAATAACTGGTTTACATAGTAAATCAATCTTAACTGGTTTACATATTAGTTTCTTACATGAGCGCGCGGTTCAGATGGAAATATCCGTCACTGAAGGTAACTGTTTCGCCAAAACAGTTACCCTCAGTGACGGATATTTCCACTTGATCCAAGTATCTCATGCATACTGTCTTGCACTGTGAAATAGATATTTAAATACAAACTTATCAAAATGGTGCATTTTGATATGAAAACAAGAGTTATTCAGATGCTGTGATTGGGAAAGTGACGTCACATTGTTTATAACGTTACGTCACAAGTAATTCACGCAAGTTGTCTTACATGGGTGGGGTGGGGGTTGTAAGATGAGATTTTTCCAGCACTGGTAAAAACTGCGGATATCTCGATCTGGTATGCAAGAAAAATATATCTAAGGTCAGGACAAATCCCCTTTTAAAATATACCTGGGAGTTATTGCACTAAGCACACAATTTAATACAACATATTAAAGGATTGAAACTAAGAAAAAGACTGACCGTGTTGGAAATGAGAACTGAAAACATTATGGCCAGGTTCCATTTAACTTTTGTTTGGTGTCTTCGTCTACAGGAGGTAAAATAGGGCATCCGATATCCGGATACTTGGGAATGTTTTCGGTCATGATGACCTCTGTCAGGCTCTTGGTCTGTTTACATTTCAAAGAAAAAGCGCCCACCAAGCATCCTTTGAAACGTTTAAAAGATGGAACTTCACAATACGCGGCCAACCGAACTTTACAATATGCGGGCTCCAGTAGTTCGCACTCTTCCTTGGGGGATAAAGACTATAAACCATTCTATACGTGTAGATTCCGACAAATCAATCACTGTCTGTTCTTGGCAAATCTTGTTTCTGGTGTTCCATTACGGCTACCCCCCTCCCCACTCCGATTTTTATTGCATTTTTTGCATTTTTTTATTTTTTCGACTTTCTGGGGAAATGTGTAGGCCGCGTATAGGAAGCTATGCCCCTGAACAAGTCGGGCTTGTCCGGTCGCAATTGAGGGGAGCAAAGCTGTGGAGTTGTCGTAAAGGGAAGCTAATTAACAGGGGTGACCGTGTCAATATCGGGAAAACGATCGATGACGTCATCAGCATTGGTACGGGTGATGTCATAGGGGCGTCGAATTAATGCGTCTGGTACAATGTTGTCCTTCCCTTTAACATGACTCACTTCAAATTGAAATTGCTATATGAATGTGACCCATCTTGCTAGTCTACACTGAGGCTGCTTTAACCCTAATATTCATTTGAGGGCGTATGTAACTGGAATTTCTGTCCCTCAAGATACACTCTGAATCGCTGAATTCCCCATACTACGTCAAGAAGTTCCTGTTCTGTAGTGGAATAATTTGCTTCAGATTTAGTGAGACCTCTCCCTGCAAACCCTATCGGTCGTAGCTTGTCGTCAATTTGCTGACTAAGACATGCGCCTAATCCTAGCTTACTAGCATCAGTCGACAATACGAATGGTTGGCTAAAATCGGGAAAGGCTCAAACCTGAGAACTTACTAGCACCTTTTTCAAGGCGTCAAATGCGGTTTGGAATTCTGGCGACCACGTGAAGGATTGATTCTTCTTGGTCAAAGCATATAGAGGGCGCGCAATAATTGCGTAACCACTGCTGAACCTTCTGAAAAAGCCCGTTAATCCAAGGAAAGCGCGTACGTCTTTAAGTTTTGTGGGGGTAGGGTAAGATACAATTGCTTCTAATTTGTCAGGATTGGGTAGTATGCCTTCTGGCTGCAATACATGGCCCAGATACCTTGCCTTTTTCACGGCAAACGAACATTTTCTGGGGTGTAGCTTCGGTTTGGCATCGCGTAACCGTACAAATATTTCCCGGAGATGTTTAAGATGCAAGTCAAATGTGGGCGAAAAACAACAGATATCATCGATGTATGCCATGACGTACTTGTATTGTATGTTACGCAACAAGGAGTCAATGAGGGATTGAAACACGCTCGGCGCGTTCCGTATGCCCTGGGGCATCGTTCGATACCTGTATTTCCCGGAAGAAGTGATAAACCCAGTTTTATCCCTGGACTCTGGATCTAAGGGGATTTGATGGAACCCTGGAGTGCAATCAAGAACTGAAAAGTACTTGGGTCTGTTCTCACCTACACAATCTAGCACTTCATCTAACCTGGAAATTCTAAAGACTTGAGGGATGGTTACCGCATTAAGACCTCTGTAATCAATCTGAGACCACCACCAGCTTTCTTAACTAAAAGGGCCGGCGATGCCCAGGCTCCGTCGTGAGCTTCCTCGATTAGTCTTTGTTGGATTTGTTGATCGATGATTTTGTCCATTTCCTGTCTGCCCTGAGGAGCCATTCTATATAGGGATACTTATGAACAGGAGTAGAGCCCGGGAGAATCTCAATTTTGCACGAAGTTTTATCGGTCAACCCTAACTCGTTGGTTGCTGGATTGACAAAACAGTCAGAGAATTCTGCTCCCAGGTCTTTAAGTTGTTGGCGCTCATTTTCACTTACCTGAGACTGGCTCCAGTGAAGTGAAGGTGAAGATAGTTTTGTTGTCATGAGTTTACTTTCATCCAAGCACATGACATAGACATAAACAATATGGCGAAGCCCGTGGGCGACCTCTAGTGAATAGCCACGAACTATATTTAGGTGGCACCACAAACACTTATGTTAATCATAACGTTCATCACATTACATCCCCCTTTCTCAGGAAGGAGTCATTTCACTGTGTTGTCGATATCTATGAATGCAAAATGGAAACATAAACATTTAGGTGTTACATGTCTACAAGGTTACACTATGAATTAACACTATAAAGTCCTAGAGATTAACTGGCTCTGGCTTCACCACGAGTCGTCCAGACCGAGTACGATATTGTCCATCTGGTGGTCTGACAGGTGGTATTGGACTTGCTGTAGGAGTTGGAGTATCCTGGGGAGCTGTTGTTTCTCCATCTTCGAAACGAACAGTCTTTGCGGGACCAGTGTCTCTTAGGCCTCGGCGATTCCGTCTTAGCACAGATCCAGTTGGCATTTTCACATTGTACGAACGTGGCTGATCAAGTTTCTCTGTGACTTGAGCCGGTGACCATCGGCCAGTCACATGGTCTTGTAAGAGCACTGATTGACCCGGGATGAGAGGTGGTAGGTCCGACGCATTGCGATTGTAGTAATGCGCCTGTGTCTGCTGTCTCTGTTTCAGCCTTTCATTCACAATGTCTCTCTGGACACCTTGATTCACTGTACGTATGGGGAGATTCCCCCGCACCTTGCGACCATACAGCAGCTCTGCCGGACTGGGAATGGTAGAGTCAACAGGCGTAGTGCGCAGGCTGAGCAGCGCTAGCTGTATGTCCATGTTACTTGATTTTGCCTTTAACATTGTCTGCTTCTTCACAGTCTGGACCATTTTCTCCGCAAAACCGTTTGACTGGGCAAAATGGGGAGTGCTTGTCACATGGTCGAAACACCACTCTTTAGCGAATTGGCGGAAGCACTCAGAGTCATATTGTCTGCCATTGTCACTAATCACCTTTTCGGGGATTCCTTGCTCGCTGAAGATCTGTTTCAATGCCGTGACGACAGCTTGGCTAGTGCACTGAACTGGCATTTTCCTAACGATTGGGAATTTTGTGTAATAGTCAGCGACCAGCAGGTATTCTGAATTGTCCAGGAAGAACAAGTCTGTTCCGACGATTTGCCATGGACGCGTAGGCAGTTCGTGTGGCTGAAGTGTTTCTTTTGGCTGACTGTTCTGGTGAGATTGGCAGGTAGGGCATTGTCGCACGACTGATTCAATGTCCTTGTTGATGGACAGCCAGTACACACAGTCCTTTGCCCTGAGTTGACATTTGATCACGCCTTGGTGACCTTCGTGGATCTTCGTGAAGATCCCTTGTTGCATGGTTTTCGGGACCAGAATGCGTTGTCCTTTCAGTAAGAGGCCATTTTCCACAGACAGTTCATCTCTGAACGACCAATATGGCCGAAGTTCCTTTGAGACCTCTTTCATATGCTCAGGCCACCCAACAACTACAACTTCGCGGAGAGCCGATAGCACTGGGTCCCTGGCAGTTTCGCGCTGGAGTTCATTTAGCTTTTCTGTGCTGAAACGTACTAGGTTGACTTTGAGATCGAGGTTGATGTGTTCAGTATGTCGCGATGGCTTTCGCGAGAGGCCATCGGCAAGTAGCATCTCCTTGCCCGCCTTGTACCTGATCGTGACATCGTAGTTCTCAAGACGCAGTAGCATTCTCTGCAAACGGGGTGGCGCAGCTGCCAAGTGTTTCAGTTGTATCATCTCGAGCGGCTTGTGGTCTGATTCCACAATGAACTGACTTGCGTACACATATGTATGGAATCGTTCACACCTGAATGTTGGCGTATCGTTGCTCTGTTTCTGAGAGGCTTTTCGACGCAAAGGCGATTGGCTTGCCTTCCTGCGTCAGTACCGCACCGATCCCCTTCTGGGATGCATCGACTTGTATGACCGTTTCCTTGCTGGGGTCGAAGTATGCCAGTGTGACCTCGTTACAGATAAGTGTCTTCACATGATTGAAGACTTTGGCGTGTGCCGGGTTCCAGTCAAACTTTCTGTCCTTCTTCAGTAGCTCACGGAGGACAGCCGTCTCAGTAGAGAGGTTAGGAATGAATGGCGACATGTATGTTATGAGCCCCAGAAACCCTTGAAGTTGCTGCACGGTTGTGGGAGCGGGCCAGGTTACGACATCCTCGATCTTCGCTGGGTCTGGGTGTGCGCCTTCTCGATCGTATAGAGTTCCAAAGAATTTGACCTGGGTTTGCTTAATGGCACACTTGGCGCTATTGAACACCAGCCCGTTCTGACCAGCCACCCGCATCAGGTTGTGGAGATTCGCGTCGTGCTCCTCCTCTGATTTTGCGAACACAATCACGTCGTCAGCGATACCAATTGTACCGGGGCAGTTTTCAAGGATCTGATCCATTCGCTGCTGGAAGACATCTTGTGACATGACGAGACCAAATGGCATCCTCAGGTATGCATACCTGCCAAAAGGGGTGTTGAAAGTTGTCAGTAGGGAACTTTCATCATCAAGCTTGACAGACCAGTATCCGTCTTTTGCGAACTATATTTAGGTGGCACCACAAACACTTATGTTAATCATAACGTTCATCACATTACAGGTTGTATGTTTATGTGCTTTCTTGATGCATCTAAAGGATTTGACAGAGTCAAACACTCCGACCTTTTTTCAAAACTGTTAAACCGTGGTGCTCCTGTATATATAGTTAGGCTTTCAATGTTTTGGTTCTCTAAACAAACTATGTATGTAAGATGGTGTTCGGCAAGGAGGGATTCTATCCCCTTATTTGTTTAATGTCTACATGGATGACCTGAGTTATGATCTTAGTAACTGTTCCACGGGCTGTATTGCTGGTGATCAAATTGTAAACCATCTGATGTATGCAGGTGACCTGGTTGTATTTAGCCCATCAGCTAATGGTCTAATGCAGTTATTAAAGTCCTGTGAATCATATGGTATCAAACATGATATAAAATACAACTCCAAGAAGAGTGCTGTGTTGATATGCCGCAACTCTTTCACTAAAAAAGTGGTATTTCCGAATTTCTCAATCAATGGTGATATAATAGCTGAAGTAGATAGTGTTAAGTATTTGGGTCATTTTATATGTAATGATCTCCGTGATGACAAAGACATTTATAGGCAGTGCCGTCAATTGTATGCACAAGGAAATTTGCTTGCGCGTAAGTTTCATATGTGCTCAAACAATGTAAAAATTGCTCTGTTTCACTCTTATTGTTCTTCTTTTTATACATGTCAGCTCTGGTGGAACTACAGAAAATCTGCTATCACTAAATTACATACTGTTTATAATAATGCATTTAGGATGTTGCTGAGACTGCCTCGCCACTGTAGTGCTAGTGGAATGTTTGCCTATAATAATGTTCGTAGCTCCCATGCTATAATTAGATATCTCATTTTCAGTTTTATGCTAAGGGCTGATATATCACCCAACACAATTGTTCAATCAGTTCTTAGATTTGATATCAAATGGAAATCAAGAATACGAACTCACTGGATGGGATTACTCTATATTCACTTTAATCATGTGACCTAATAATTCATGCTAGGCCATCTTGTTTTCTTTCTATGTATGTTTGTATCTATGTGTAAATATAAGTTTAGATTTCTATTTGCTATGGACCACATATAAAGTTATACTTTGTTGTTGTGTCTGAAATAAAGAAATAATTATAATAATAATAATAATAAATTAAGGGCGGAGGTTGACCCGGGCTAGTGTAAACATGTCGTGCTGATAATTGAAAAGGCGGGAAGGCTTTAAAAGTCAGAAGAGCCAAATATCATAACATAGACCCAACCAAATTTAACACCCATTCATTTCGTACCACAACCATACAATCGGGACGCTGGAAAAGGCATACCAAAGGTACATAAGACTTTCACATGTAACAATACCACAGTGGTTTGAGTAAACTGCCAAACACATTCTCCTCAACTTTGTTGCAAGGCCAGCCTCTGCTGCTTGCTCCATGAGGCACACACATTAACCTCTGGCAAGGTTACCTTCTACTGCTTTCTCCATGAGGTACATACACCACCAACCTCTGTGGCAAGGTCAGGTTATGCTTCTTGCTCCATGAGGTACACACATTAACCTCTGGCAAGGTTACCTTCTACTGCTTTCTCCATGAGGTACATACACCACCAACCTCTGTGGCAAGGTCAGCTTATGCCGATTGACTCAGCAATCATACATCACACCCAACTGACACTAGGAGCAGAGCAAAATGTATATACTCCAGTTGATTCGGTTTCCTAGGTATACTGGATGGTATTAGTTGGGCTTCTTATACCCGTTGAACCCACTTTAACCGAGAGGGAAGTTCCACCCTATGCTATGTTGTTGCATTCCGTTCTTTTTCTTTTGTTTTATTTGTGGTGGGTTAGGTTGTTTGGTTTGGGAGCCAGACATGGCCATGTCTTTTGGCGTTTCACTGGCTCCCACACTTCTATGTCTATTGTCGAATTGATCCAAGCATTTTCTCTTTTGTAAACCTCATGCTTTTGTCATCATCATTATACTTTATTGTCGGTTGTACTCTAATGGTCAAATGGTTATAGTACACCTCAAATATGGTCATTATATGGTTTATCCTATCAATAAGAGACTCCTCAAAGGTATGAAATGCCCATATTTAGCAATGGTCAACTTTGATGGTCAAATGGTTATAGTACACCTCAAATATGGTCATTATATGGCTTATCCTATCAATAAGAGACTCCTCAAAGGTATGAAATGCCCATATTTAGCAATGGTCAACTTTGATGTGTTCATGGACATTTTGTTAGTTAAGAGGTCATGTGTTCTTTGTTACAATCTCTGTCAAGTCATGTATACTGCTGTCACCAAATTGTTTTTGTTAATTATCAACTACCGATATGCCCATCGTTAAAAAAATATTTATTTTCTTGCATGCTGCATTTTATATATGCATACTTATAATCTTACTTAATATTGATGTTTAGATTGGTTACCTGTATTATTGGTTGTTTGGTGCTCGCTTTTTACCAAGTTCTACTTTAAAGGTCATCAGCCTGATAGGTGCAAGCCTTTCTGGTGCCCTGTTATGAATTGAATATGCCTTACGACTCATAGTCCAGTTAGAACTCCCAGCAGTAGAGAAAAAGAGCCAATGAAATACAATGGTAAATATGACTGGAAGGATTATCTAGGTCATTTCAATGCAGTAGCAGAATGGAATCAGTGGTCCAATTCAGAACTTGGACTGAAAATAGTAATCAGTTTTGACTTATTATGCTAGTGAGGTTTAAGGAAAAGTAATCTCCAACGAACAATACGATTTTGACACTGGCACGAAGATTCAGCCCGAGTGAAATCTCAGTTTTCCTTGCAGTTGATGAATCTGACATATGAGGAAGGTGTAACTTCTTATGGGCAATCAATGCGGATGCTGACCAACAGGGCATACCCTAGACAGCTGCTAGATGAGAAAATGCTAGTTGATCTCTATATCAGGGGGTTACCAGATAAGGACACGAAGAGGCAAAGCCTATATCTCTAACTGAAGTCTTAAATTGAGCAGTAGCACATGAGGCCTTTGACATGCCCACGACTAACTCTTCTGAGAGAAGGTATAAGCCTAGAGCAAATGTGGATGCTGTCAGAATTCAAAGCCAGACTTCCCCATTGGTAGAAGGATTTAAGTATTGAATCGCACAATTATGTCATTGAACAACAAGAGGCAATGGCAATGATTGGCTATTCCGGAAAGACCCAGTGGCTCGGAGGAGGAGTTGTAATCAAGCAGGGTGTACCGAATGCCCTAATGTTGTAAATGTCGTTTCTATCTAGGAGTCGAAAAAGTTCAGTCAATCAAAATTACAAGAGTGCAGTGGTGATATTGGGGAGAGAGTGAAAGCATAGTCTCAAGTGTATCCAGGCTGTAATATTGTCGAAATTATCCAATTCTGTCCGCTTGCGAAACTGAGGTCAATGTGAGAAACTCTGAGACTAAGAAAGGAATAGTCAACCCAGGAGAAAAGGGTAAAGACGTATGTGAGACCCAAGGGCATCCATGTCATGATATCATTGAAGATGATCAGCTTATGGATGCATGTGAAACTGGGATGATGTAGATAATTCCAATGATAGATTTATCATTTCCAGAGAATCCCTGACTGAGGGTGTTGATGAAGTGGGTTAAAAATGGTTGGAGAGTTGGAGTAGAAATGATTTACTGATAATGCAGAGTGAAGATAGGGTACTTACAGAAAATAAGAGTCACAGGGGAAATGTCTCAGTCGAGAGGAACTCCTGAGTGCAGTTAACGGTGTAAGGGATTTCTGTGGGTTGTGGTCAAGCTTAATTATAACTCATATATGGTGCACCAACCGAGTTACTTATCAATTAATTGTGCTTGAAGCAGCATGGGCTGACATTCTAAAACAACTTCATTATTCGAGGAGGTAGGACATTTGGGAGTGAAGTGAACACTAATGAGGTTTTTTTGGCTCGGAATGTCAAAATGGGAGTTTATATAAGTATATATTACTTGTGAGTGACTATTACGCTAAAGGGACCCATCCAATGACTTTGCCAGACCAACTAGCTCAAACTGTTGCTGATGAAATCCTTATTGAATTTGTGACAGTGTTTAGGGCCCCAAAAAACTTACATTTTGAATCCCATTTATTCAAACAAATGTTATTACAAGAGATTGCAAAAAAGCACCACTCAATTCCATGTTCAAAATGATGGGTAGGTAGAGAGGTGGAACCTTAAAATACAGCAAATGTTAAAGGCTTATGTAAACCTAAACCGTGGTGACTGGGATGATCACCTACTTTATATGTGTTTAGCATACAGAGCAACCCTTCATGAGTCAACGGGGTGCTCCCCGTATCTCGTTATGTTTGGTCTTGAAATTAATTTTCCGATTGATGTCCATGTGGGTTACTCACCTACTTCCAAACCAAATATTGCGTGTTCCGTTGAATACGTGGAATGGCTACGTACAACTTTATCAGGGGTCTATCAGTATGCTGACAATTAGGCCAAAATGCCAAAAGACGTAATTACTAGTAGGACATAAAGTCTGAGGTGCATAACTTAGGTGATACCTGATTAAGCAAGCCTCTGGGGATTTTTTTATATATCCTTGGGCAAGGATCCTTCTGGATGTGTAACCAAGAATGCAGTAGACTCAGCGAAACTTCCCAGTCGCTAGAAATATCATTCACGAATGTTGAAAATCTCTAGACCACAGCACGTGTACCATCGTACCTAGTATGTTGCCGACAGCGGCTTTTCGTTCGTTCACTGTCTATTTGTATGACTGTATTGTAAATAGAGAAAAAGCATCATATGTAAGATCATCTCCATCATCATCATCATCATCATCATGTGAACGAGTAGTTTTCTCAATGATATTCACCTTCGTCGTCGTCATCGTGATATGAAGCTTTCAATTTTATGAATAACTATCACGACCGTCATCAACTTCTGCGCAATATATTACTTTGGTGCCTCCGCGATTTCATTAAAACTTATGATACAAACCACACATATCTGACCAATATCGGTTCAACCAGTCAGTATCTGCGTTATGATACTTCAACCTATCTGTATCTTCCTACGTTATGATACTTATGGATGTGCCAAGAGGGCTAACTTGTCAAATTAAGAAAAGTTAGATCGACGACCATTCCAAGCAAACGTTGTGCTAGATGCTGATGATTATAAGAATATATATATATACATAGATATATATCAGGCCCGTGGGTGGGTTCTTTTCCCCTCAATTGTGGACGTTTTTCCGGTACGTTTACGCGCTTGGATGTGCAAAGCTTTGTAATAGGTCGAAAACTGTTATGCGTAGCAACACAAATGCGCTAGAGTAAGGCGGACCTTTCTGGGCAAAGTGGGCGGTTCGTTCGAACCCCTCGAACCCTGGATACGGGCCTGTATATATATATATATATATATATATATATATATATATATATATATATATATATATATATATATATATATATATATATATATATATATATATATATATATATATATATATATATATTTATATATATGAATATATATATATATATTTATATATATATACATGCTTATATATATGTGTATATCCATATGTATATATATATATATATATATATACACATACATCTATACATATATACATTTATGTATATATATGTATATATCCATATGTATATAAACATATTTATAAACATATATATTAATATCGACAGATAAATGTATATATTGATATATATAAATATATATATATATATATATATATATATATATATATATATATATATATATATATATATGTGTGCATATATATAAGTATATATTTACATATATACATACATGTATACAATATATATGTATATAAATTTATATAGCGCGGTATATGAAGATTAGGAGCAATACAATAGCGCGGACGCCACAGAGGCGGGATGGGCTTTGCATCATAAATTATAAAGCTTTTATTCAACAGTAATCTCATTGGCCGGATTGTCGACATGGCGAGAGGTCGATTTCTCAAGCGCCCTGGGGTGTTGTAGGTATTAACATTTCATGGGAGGACGCCAGTGATTGCGATGGCAGAAATATTTTTGAGGTTGCAGGCACACTGTGCTTGAGATTGAGTTTTGTGGTTTTTATGAGCCCTTGTTGGCTTAGCGTATGTCGTTCTTTCAAGTTATTAACAACGCCATTGTAAGCAATGGTTAAATCTGCGCCATGCAGATAAACGAGAAATGGTTCAAAAAGGCTACCAAGCTTGTCAAATGTCTAACTTATTGAAGTTACTATAAATGATAACACTTGTTATATCAAAACACGACATATATGGGGAGACAGAAACAGGTATATGACATATACAGTGGATAACATATTACCATCGATACTTTATTCTACCAGTTTCGAAATCTTACAGACCTGGTCCGTTTATCCTTGCCAGCCATCACCAAAAGGTTTAAGGAAGTATATGTCAAGTGCCAGAAGTAAATTAACAAACATCATAATCCCATTTCCACCCCTTACCCCCCTAGCTTGGGTGTGACTATCATACTTCTTATAGCATACCTGCATCAAATCGTTTTTAGTTTAGAATACGCAACTGATGAAATATCAAAAGGTAGTTTGATGAGGCATTTTTGCGAATCGTCAATTGACACAATTTTGTTGGTCAATAAGCTTTACTCTTAGTTAAGCAAATAACACTTATTGAATAAAATATAGCACCAATTTATTCGGGTAATATCAGAATGAGACTTAAATAGGTATAGACTGGACCTGCATAAAACAACATAAATACATTGAGTATTCCAATAAAATGTTACGACAACAATAAACTTCTGGCACCGAGAAATGATGTTCTATATACACAGCAATCAGAATTGATCTCTCCTTGCATCAGCTCTTGACCTCGGCATGAACTATTTTACACCGATGCAACACAATACACAACACAATTCAGGGCCTATCATATCGAAGAATCTGCCACATAAGTTGATTTTGAACAACGCTATTCGTGAGAGATATCGTGATCAGATCTTTGTGTTCTATGACCCGACGTTACCTCAAAATTGTACATACGTACAGCCGGAATAAAGCTCTCTGCGAAGTTTTTCCTCTTACACGAATTAAATATCTTCGATTTTGCAATTCGCCATTTTTCAGACGGTTCTTCTTAAATTCACAACCAAATCAGTCCCAAGGATCGACTATTCGGTGCAAAGTTAACTGTAAATGCGGTTAAAATTCCATAAATGCACACGTTACTTGAATGGAAAATAGTCAAATAGGACTACCGGAAATCAATGTAGTCTACGGGTGAGGTTTTGTCTTTATTTTTGCTGGGGAATATACGTTTGAGGCCAGGTAGGGGTGGAGTGAGGCAAGGCGAAGGCGCTGAGGGACGAGTCACCTCGGTGCGCACCGATGTTGGACGAGTGGTTCCTCGAGATCGCAACCCACTACGGTCAGAAGGCTCTTTCTGTGAGTTAGTTCCATGGAGAATCGGTGGCAAGCGAAGGCCTTTAGGTTTTCCTAATTTAGTTTGCAATTGATGTTTATCGTACTCGGGTATAGCTTTTAGTGACTGTGACTGTCTTATCGTTTGAGAGGGTCTCGTATCTTTGATGTGGGTCGCCCGTCGAACACAAGTTACCCCGGGTAGGGCTGGATCAGGAATCATGGAGTCGATTGGGCGGATGGTGGTCGGAAGCGGAGACCGCACTAAGGACCGGGATCTCAGCGAGTCAAAGTCATGCTCCAAGTCGGACTCGTACGCGTGATCCGTATCCGTTGCCTCTGTCTCAAGCGAACTACTCCTTGGGGCAACTTTATCTAAAACCGGTGGATCTGGTTGGCATGAATAATTGTTCGCATCTCCTTCATCTTCATCAGAGTCATCGATTTCATCCTCATCATCCTCGGCAAGCCCCTCCAATTGTCCCAACCTAGGTACATACGTTAGGTTACTGTGGCCTATATCCGGTAGCGGAGTATGTTTTGATAATCGCATGCCGAATGTTTCCCGTGGACGGGTCCTCATGAAATGTATGAAATCGTCAACTTCTTGGTTTCCTCTCCTTGGAGAGTCAAGAGAGCCGCCAAGTAGTTTGTTGGAAGCGCCATCAGCGCGAGTGTGCCGTGCCTTTCTTTCAGGCATGTTGGCAGGTGCGTATTCCAGGGATTATTTCCTGCATTACATCCAAGCAGATTTATGCGTGCAGATCACTGAAATAAGACGGCCAGAGGAAAAACGAAATCCTGTCTGGTGCACATCCATGGCATGAACGGATTCCTAATGACTTCTAATGTCTTCACAATTATATCAACGTGGTCGTATTTCACACAACGTCCCGTTTTTCGATACGAATATTCACAAGTCTATTTTATTCCCCATCTACCGTTTTGCGCTCATGGCTTCGACAACCAGCTTGGACTGCATTCTCCTCATAGGGGGCGCCCCATTAAAGTAGCAAGCCTGGCTGCAGAAAAATATAACCAGGGGCTACTCCTCGGTAATATGTTAATAATGTTAAATAACACGCGTATTTATTTACGTTCATATTTATGATATATGATCTTATTTAAGAATAATAAATAAATATATCCACACACACACACACACACACACACACACACACACACACACACACACACACACACACACACACACACACACACACACACACACACATATATATATATCCTATATATATATATATATACATATATATATATATATATATATATATATATATATTTTAGATAGATACATATATATATATATATGTTTTTAGATATATATAATATATATATATGTTTATATATGTATAGAGATATATGAGAGAGAGAGAGATAGTATATTTAGATATATACATATGTATATATATATATTCATATATATATATATATATATATATACATATATTTCATATTTGAACATATATATATATAGTATGTTTATATATATAAATACGTATAGATATATATAGATATATATATATAAACATAGATATTTATACATTTATTCATATTAAAATAGTATATATATATATAGATAGAGATATATATATAGAGAGAGTATCTAGGATATATATATATATATATATATATAGCATAGTCTCTCTATATAATGATATCGGCATATCTATAATAGCATATATCGGCTCTATATATAGGTCTATCTCTATATATCTATATATAGCTATATATATATATATATATATATATATCATACATATATATGTATATATGATGTGGTATCTCACTTAGGCCGCCGATTGTATAGTGGAGTGGTCGCCTAGGTGGTGTCTGTCTTACATGCAAAGCACAGTGAATCCCAAATGGTACTCGGCAAAGGCGGTCGTAATAGCAGGGTATAGTCGGCTTAGAGAGGTGATCGTTGGGTGCATTCCACTGTATAAATATATATATATATATATACATATATATATATATATATATAGTTTATATATATGCATATATATATATAGTAGTTAACATATATATATATATACATATATATATATAGTATATATATGATAGTATATATATATATATATATATATATATATCTATAAATATATATATATATATCTATATATATATATACATATATATATATATAAATATAGATATATATGACATGTATATCTATATATATATATATGTATATATATATATATATATAGATATCTATATGTATATATATGATATATATATATATGTAGTTATATATATATATATCTATATATATATATATAGTATATATATATATATATATATATATATATAAATATATATATATATATATAGATATATATCTATATCTCTCTATATCTCTATATATATATATATATATATATATCAGATATATGTAGAGAGAGAGATATATATTATAGGAGAGATATAGAGAGGTGAGAGTAGAGAGAAAGAGATATATAGATATATATATATCTATCTATATATATCTATATATATATATATATATATATATCTCTATATATATGTGTGTGTGTGTGTGTGTGTGTATATTTGTGTATAGTGTGTCGTTGTTTGCTTATCTGGTAAAAGTTCCAAAGTTCAATGATGTAACTTGAAGATTCTTATTAACGGTCGTCGTCGGTGTATGTAGATTATCCGGTTGTATCATTTCGTTTGCCATACTGACATAATTTAAGCTGCGCTTTGGCATTTGTGGCTATGGTAAGATTAGTATCACAGTGCGAAGATCCCATTACATGGCCCTTCGCGAACCCTTAATATGCCACACCAGACTGACCACGATGCCAAATAATAAGAATTAGCTACCCTAGAGTTTGTTTATGACCAAATGGTGCTTAGCCATTGAGTTTCTTTGTTGGGGGGATTATAAACGCTGTTAGAAGCCACCTGACGACATTGATGTGATTTGTCGATTTCATCATAGAGATGACAGTTTAAGCGTCATAATCATTGCGATAATTCACCAATGACTGATACTCATCAGTGTGACTGCTGATGTGGTTTCCGAGCCCAGTGTGGTGTCATCTGTCAGAGGTAAAACAATCCTCGGTCCTACACATAGGTAATTGTAACATTACAACGCATCGGAACCTTTGGTAATGATTAAATTTTACTTCATTAGGCAGTGAAGCTGCGTTTTTCTTATACACTAATCAGTCATAATTGGTCCAATCGCATGACGGCGATCACAATTTAGCGATATTGTACCAGAGAAGTTGTGATGATCTTTGTTCACCCTGTGCTGGCAGACAGGTATCTTGATTTGCAGGTAAACAAGTTACCGTAGATATTCAATTTATTGACGAATGACATGATAGCATGATGGATGACACGATACAATGACGAATGACACGAAAACATTACGAATGACTTGATAACATGACGAATGACACGAAAACAAGACGAATGACTTGATAACATGACGAATAACATGTCCGGGTATTAAGAGTATATTTTAACTAGTATATTACTTTATCGAATTCATCGTTGTGCATTTGTCGTTTGTTTACAACCAGACAAACATCACAGTTCAGCAGATGACCCCCGCTGCAGTGACAAGTGCTAGAATTTATAAGGAGATGCTTGGCTTGTACAGAATCTCATGTACAATCGAAAATGTCCATGGTATTTTTTCTCTGACGAATCGAAGCGAAGCATTGGATTATAAACTTGGCATTAACATGAACATGAAAACTTTCTGCCATTACCTGTTGTCATTTATTGTTGTCTCTGTAGCACTGCAACATTTCTAGTTTCCAAATCAATTTGTGCCATATTCATATACGATGTTTGGCCAAGTCTGCCTCAATCTGTTCCTACTTAACACACTTTGTACCATTCGTAAAACAACGCACGGTACAATTTGCCAAGCTAACATTAGAAACTGCGAAGTATTTTAACGCACAGCACCGTGATCTCCGACATTCAGTGGTCGAGAAAACCCCTGATCTTTCCCCTAAAACGGCTCAAGATCATTGTTATCATCCTGATATATTTGTGTGACTCGTGGAGTCGACCGGCAGTTGGGTAAGAAGGCAGACATAGATTAGCAGGTATGTAGGTGGGTAGTTATGTGGATGCAGTTGATGGATGAAGCGGTGTTCAAAGAGATGGACCGACAGATCCATGGATCGATGCATCAGTGGGTGGGTGCAATGCATTTGCTTTTTTTCGCATCCTGTTCTTGAATTCCACAAATGTCGAGACAAACCAGCTAACTATCTCTACGAGGTACGCATTGACGTCAGGCGTATTGACTTGGACAGTTGCCTTGGTACTGTTGTCATCACAACAGAGTGATTTATTGTGGGAGACGCCCTGTGAGACCAGTTGCAGAGCGGCCATCTTGTCACCCCCACCCCGCGTCATTCATATGAACGTCTGTGGGGACCTCGCAACCGCTACGGCCGTTATTGCAATAGTCAGCTATTCAGTATGACTTCCAGTTAATCAATTTTGTCGGTATTTGTATATGTGTTTTGCCATGGACGACGGGTACAAGTGATTTTATATTCAGACCCGTTATTCTGCTCATAATAATTGTCTAGCTGTGTTGAACAACCCATTCCACGACAGACAAAAGGTCTTTACAATGATCTGCGTTACTATTTACCTTGACGTCATTGCCAATATTACTGATCTCAAATAAATTTCAATATTCCTTTCGTCTGTGACTGGTTACTTACATCTTGGATTAGTATATTCCGTGGTTGTTGAACAATTCCCAGTACAGACGCCCGATTCTCATAACGTACCACCCCCACCCTAAATCTCTGATATTTTTGACATCTTTATATATTAGAGGCTGGGCTTTAAGAGACTTGAGTGCGTATTTAGTATTAGCATGGTAAGAGACTGGAACTACAGCCCCATTTGATTTGTCGAAAGGTCCCCTTTAAAGCCGTCGCCTAAATGACTCAAGTAAGATTCACTCCGAGGAATAGACTTAGCGGCGTCCATTGCCTTGACAACCTAATAACTGCCCCGAAGGCTAATTTATGAATTTTTGTCCACCTTATTCCATAATTTGCAAATTTCTGTTATATCGTTATTTGACTAAAATGACACACAAAAATATTGGCACCAATCCGTCTGCGCGTCACCTCTCCACCAGCCAGGCTACTGAGATTTTTCCATAAGGATCTAGAAAACTTGATGATAACCCCCTGTATGTACCCGATCAATACAGTAGCTAGCTCTGCCTCAGCAGTCCAATACGAGCCTTGACCTGTCGAAGTAACAATCATCCATGCGGCCATGTCTGATCCACACCTTGGGATTTCAAAAGAGATTTGCATCTTGATTAATAACTACAGCAAACTGCTGAATTATATGATAATACCCCCTCTACAAGTAAAGGAATACATGTATTTATTTGGGTGCCTGTCAGTGAAAAACACTACGACATCTTCTAGCACAGCAGTTAATATCTTCCCATCTATGCCAAACTCATCAGGGTGTGAAGTGCCATCATGTCTGATAAAAAAAATCTATGACAGCTCAATAATTTTTTAGTATGAACCAGATCAAGGTCAAGGATATGTGACTTTCATTGGCACCACAGGGGCTGTAACAGATCACCTATCGAGAATGCAATGAAGCCTGAAATCAGCCGAAAACTCTTCTTTTATTATTAGCGTTGCAACTGAATGACAGTGATGGTAGAGATCTTCAGTTCCAAGACAAAAAACCTTTCAAACAATAATTCAACTTGATCTTTTACCAAAGTTTCTCGCCAGGCTTCAGGTCTTGACCACCGAATAACTTGCTACGATTGTGGAAGGATCGTGCCTCTTCATCGTACTGGCGGTCAACATACCAGCCCAAGAAAAATGCTGAGAGTGGCACTAATAGGGGCAGGTACTTTCCTCTGGCATTCCTCGTCAGCACACCTGGCTGAATGAAGCGCATGATGGCAGAGCTTGTGGGGAGGACGTTGACACTGCAAAATCACAACATATTATTCAACTCATCATGTTATGAAAACATATATACAACTGTATACAATTGTTGTGCTTAGATTTTGCCAGATGAAGTGTCATATTCGTCTGCACCTAAGAGAGTGTAAGCTGTTCTGGGTCGGGTGAAGCTTGGAGAGCAAGCTTGGCCTTGTATTCCCGGGTACGAGTCCAGTCCTTGTATATCAAGAAGGAAACAACGACAGGGAAGGCGATGGTGATGGTATTTCTCCTGGCCGATTGGAGGATTCTATAAAGTGGACTTGAGTTCTCCATAAAGGGACTGTAACAGATCCATATGAAATTCAAACATGATTTTGACTGCAATCAACAGCAACAGCTTAATCAGCTATTGGTTCTTGAACAGGGTCGGTGGTAATGGCGACCAAAAACTACTAAAAATTAAATGCATTATTAATTTAGGAGTTACATTTCTCTCTGCCTCGAACTAGTGTTTCTGTGATAATTTGACTGTTATCTAGGTGAGCAAATACATACACACACATATACACATACAAACACATATACACATATATATATATATATATATATATATATATATATATATATATATATATATATATATATATATATATACACACAAACTGTGCCTATAAAATGTATTAGATGCATAGTCCCACCAGACTTTTTCCGATGTTGGATTTCTTAGGTTTATATAAATTTCTCAGGGGTCAAAGGTCAAACAGCTGATTTTTAGTTTACAAAGAGATATTGACTTAAGAAAGGTCCATGTAAAATTGTATGATGTGGAGCTGTTGGCTTGCTTTGTAACAAAAGTGCCCTGAAAGTGTACAGACTTATGGACGGGTGTTGGAGCATTGGTATATGATAAGCTCTGATGAACAGCAGAACTAAAAGCCTCTTCATCATCAATCACATTCCCATCCATATGATCTAGAAGACTCTAGTCCGGCCTCACTGATATATTTAAATCATCATTGCTACATATTCTATATGCACAATATCATTTTTTTAAAAACCTCTTCTGCACTTTTGTCTCTTTCAAGGCAATCCCCATTTTCATTGAAGACTTCAATGCTTACTGTTTAGCAATAGCTACCATGACTAGATTGGCAGTCATGTGGTGATTTTCTGTTCACTGTCCAGATCATTTTTCCAATACTAGCAGACAAGTGAAATCATATAAACTTGAAAATAGGTACCAATTTCTTCAACCGGCTCATTGATTTCAATGGTCAGGTGCTCGCAAATCTGACTTTAAGGAACAAATGGTCAATTTGGTCATCTTTCCCAAACCCGAACACCTGAGTTGAATTGTATGCATACATTAACAAATGGATGAATAATTCTGCAACTTAATATTTCACATTGAATGCAGCTGTTTTTAACCACGATCATTTGAAAATAAGGTACAGCGATATCAAGCAATGTAACGGGCATGTTCTACACCACAGCAGAGGATGCATATATATATTTAGTTGCTTTCCCGATTCCAAACCCCTAAACCGAATTGTATGCATAAAGTTCACAAATGAGGGCATGATTCTGAAAAAAAATTCAGATTGAAAGCAGCCGTTTTTAACCATGATCATTTTAATACTGCGGTACAATAATAGCGGCGATCTTCAACTTGATGTTCCACAACACTGACGAGGATGCATATCTTGCAAATCTTTCCCCTTTGCAAATCCTGAACATCTAAACCTAATCATACGCATAAAGTTAAAGTATGAATGAATCCTCTTGTAAATTGTTTTTTCACGTGGAACGCACAGGGCTCTACTCAACATGACGCAATGCTATCATCTGAAAATAGGGCTAAATAACTGATAGAAGAAGGAGACAGTTAATCAATGATTTTCTGCAGGGGAAGAGCAAAATGTTTGGAGTAAGTTGCTGGAAGCCCTGGTGTCATGAAATCAATCATGAGGGAAACTTTGTGACAGACATGTAAATTGAACCCTATCAATCAAATTTCCTGGTGTAATTGATATCCCACCAAGATTACTTGGAAAAATGCATAAAGGCCTAAGAACTTTAAATTAATTGGCTGGATATCGTGACGAGTGTAGGCACTTGGAAGAATTTGATTGCATCAGGGAGAAGTGAAGTATAAGATCCCTTGACATTGTGATGTCGGGAACAGATTTTGTTCAAATCAAAGGACAGCAGCGATACACTAACATTCGGTAGAAGTATATAAATAACTGAAATGGCAGCTGTAGTGTTACGTATATTGAATATGAACTAGTAAAACCTGTCACAGTCAGTGCTGGGTACACATAGGAGATCAAAGGATAATGGCGCATGGTGGAAAAGGCACGCCTGCTAGAAGGCGAGCGCTTCGGGCTGGCTGGTTACAGTTTTGGCACACACTGACAGTCTGACTGACAAAGTCTTTGTCACATGTGGGGGTGTCTTTGTCAACACCCCCACATCATCACATGTCCAACTTAAAACCTCCATAACTTTTGTACCTGTTGAGGTAGAACAATGAAATTTGCTTTGTTCTTTTGGAAATCGAACCCTCTACTAAGTTGTCAGTTTAATTATGATACTCAAATTTTCAAAAAATCATCGACACCCCTACTAAAGACTCAAGGTCAGCAAGTAGAAATATTATAATATAGTCTAGCTTTATTATCGCCTAATTATTTAATGTATACTGCAGTATCATAAGGTATTTACAAAACTGAATTGTTAGTGGTAACACTGAATTGGAAAGAAATATGTTATCATGGGTAATCAGTACAACTCGAAATGAAAATATGAAATGACTCGCCGTTAAACTGTGCGACCACAATTACGAAACAACCTACCAACGCAAGTCTGGAGCCCAGAAGCGTCATGACGTTTGGACAATTTTGACATAGACAGGCTATCATAGCGTTATTTTACTTTCTATAGACGCATGCGTGGATCACTCACATCCGGCATCTAGGTTGGATCTGTTGACATAGAAGTGATTTTTGGGGTGTAGAAACTTTGTTGTGTTTCACGCCAGTTGCAAACATATTACCCATTTGGGCACAAACGATCCTGGCAATGCTCAAAAGTTCTTAATAACATAAACTCTGTATCTTCAATTCCAAAGAAAAAGCCATATTGTAGTACCACGTTGTGTGGTTTATAAGTTGATTGTCAGTAAACTAATTGCCTTCTGTCTCGGTCGGCGTCAAGTGTCTAGTGACAGGGCATCACCATTGATTTGATTAGAGGCTGAAAGTTGGTTTGAACTTATTGAGCCGGTTGATTTCATTTTTTAAATTGATTTAATTACTGGATAAAGCACCTTTAACTTTTCTGGTATTATCGACAATATCGACCAACAATGGCAACTGTGAACACTGCTTATCCCTCAGACGGCATGGAGAGGCGAGTAGGGGACTCGACGAACGATACCACAAACGGTCATGTCGGTTTTCGCGAGCCGTCAAACAGTTCTCAGTATTCTAATGAAAGGGAGAAATATCTTACTGCAAAATATCCCAAAAGGCAAATGAGCTTGATAAGGAAGCGGATTGCTGTGGAACATTGGTTGGACTGTGAGCTAAAATTGCTCTATGGAGTGGTAAGTGACAGCAATTTTGCATTGATTCTGTCAGAATGTTTGTCTTGGTAAAAGTTGCTTTGTTTTCATTCTTCCATTGCTTGATGTAGATGTTTTCTTTTTATACTGGATTTTGTAATTTTTCGCAATTGTGAGATCAGATTTTGACTCCTGCCTTAAAATTGCCTCATCTCAGTGCTAATATTGAGGGTTAGGATATTGAAATATTCACATGTCCAACAGATTTGGATGGCAAACTAGGCAGGGTTCATATTGTGCCCGTAGAAACTCCTACTTAACTGGTCCAAGTATCTAGTAGAAGTTGAATGGGTTTATGGGAAGCCGGCATGTTAGAAAAGTCCCCAGAAACACATATTTGCAAGTCCTCGATATTGCCTCACTTTTCGAGGAAAACTAACTGACCAGTTTGATTAGTTCATACACCTTCCAGGCCAACATGAGCTTTGAATTGGTTGACTCACCCACCCAAATAACCTTGATCCGTGTTTACAGCTGACAAGAGTATGCAATCCTGCACCACCTCTTCAGACCTTAAGACCATCATAAGTTGTTGTGTGTGTGTTTTTGAATGGGAGTTTGTTAGGCATTGTGTGTGCAGGGCTTGTGTTGGGGGAGGGTTCCGAGTAAGACCGAGGGGGGATATTGACAAGCAATTGATTGTCTGTATATGTTCATAGGTACTAACCCGTTGGGTGAGGGAGAAGAAAAGTTAAGGGCAAACACTGGATTGTTATAACAGAAGCAAGGAGGCATATACTTCCAGAAAGATATATTGACCCCATTTACATGATTTTCCATAGTACCCTGTTAACTCTTTCAGGTCAAATTTTTCCAACAGCTCAATTGTCAAAACCTATTAACTCCCTCAGATTTGTCACATCAAACTTTTGATAGCTATCTCAATAATGGTTGCATTACATTCCTTGGCATATCCTGAAGTAACGTTGATAGTTTTAAGGTTATTAAGCATTTTTTTGGTTGTCTTGAATCGAAACTTGTCTGTTGACCAAAACATCTTTTTGTCACGGTGTTTATTGCAGGGAGAAGATGACCTGTACGACTGTGAGATTGATCTGGACGAGTTGTTAGATTATGATCAGGAGGAGGAGAGGATAGCAGCCATACGGGTAAGGGTCACATTTGCTTGGGTATTATAGCAGACTGGTTCTGCCAAAAAATAATTGAATAACTTATGTTCTCTTTAGAGTATCCATTGGCAGATTCTCTTTTGATGCCGGTGGGTGGGGGGGGGGGGCGTGTTGGGGGGTGGAGGTTGTAGGGATCTTGTTGTAATGAAATATCACTTACCGATAACTTTATATCAATTATAGTGTCTAGGGTAGAGAAAGTTGCATATAAAGTTTCCAAGACTCATGAAGCATACGAGAAATCCTTAAATGTGTAAGTGGCATAACTGAACCTTACATCAACAAGTTATTTGCACCAGTAACAACTAAATGAATCATATTTGAAGTTCAACTATTAGTCCACTGAGCTGTCTTTGTGGGAAGGGATACTATGAGATGACTCAAAACAGTTTAGTCTTGGTGGGTTTTTTTTCATTGTGTCAGAAATTCTTTATGTTAGCTAAATTAAATTCACTATTGTAGCCCTCAATTATGAGGGGAATGACAATATTGAAAAATAACTCCAGAACACAGGGTGAGCCAGAATAATCTAGTAGCAAAAAATTGCACATATTCCCCTCTAAGAAATCCAAAGTCCTGTTCTTTTCTGGTGCTGCTTGTTAAAAAAAGTACCAATAAAAGTGTCTTGTCAGCCGTCAGTTAACATGGCAGCTGCCATCGTAAAAGTTCAATCATGTCAGCTGTACTTTTTAGAACTATTGAGTAAGCCTTGCTACAAGCCCTTGGTCCATATGCTATGAATGAAGCCAATGCGATGTAATGGATCCCTGTACGACCAGGTTTCTCAGTTGAGCTGCTATCCCAGAAGTATGATTGGTTTTCTTTTTGTTTCTCCATTTCTCACCTGACCCAAATAACACATCCCTTGGATCAATAAAGGTGTGGCTTTGCTGAAAAATGTCCGTGAGCTAAATGATTTATTGTGGTAATCCTTTGTACTCTCCTGGGAATGCCACACTTCAATGGCTTAATTGTGTGTGAGTGCCATTGAAAATCCAACTTGACATTTAAGTCCAGAGGGATAACCCAATGCACTCTTGAGTGCAGCTGTCAGAGCAGAATTATGGGCTGTCTAAGTCATACGTAAAACCCACTTGGTGCAAGTGAGACTTGGCTTGCACTGATATATATGGTGATTAAACTGACTAGTGTTGTCGTTTGTGGAGCTGTTCCCATGACAAGACTTATTCACGTATGACCCCTTTACCCGAATGAAGAGGTTGTACTGTTTTAAGTATTCATGTTGTGGGTTTAAATGTTGTTTCTCACTGAATTAAAGGGTTATATACAGTTATAGACCCTGCTGTTCTGCACCGTTTAACATTTTGACCTTTGCTCCTATCAAACTTCTGATGGCTCATTTTGATATGATGCAAACTTGCCACCCTAAATTACACAAATAGCCCTTTTATGCTTATATATCCTTTCAGACCTGACTGACCTTTGACCACTAAGTCAATAACTAAAATCTGAGTAATCTCTTGTTCAATGTAAACCCAAAGTGATTTGACACTGCTGTTCCTGAGCATTCAGAAGAACTAAGGTAATTTATTTCAGGCCAAACATGAGATCCAATGCTGAATGGAACCTTAGGTTAAAGAGGTTACACTGTGTAAAACCATAAACGTTATGATTTAGTCTGATCATGATGTTTATTTGTAAATCCCGTCACAAGCAGTTTCAAGATCTTTTGTCTTCTTGTTTGGTTCTTTTTATAACCTCATTGAAAAAATACCATTGTGGTATCTTAATATTACACTGACAGTCTGTATTATCTATTTAAAGACCAGCTTTTTTAACTGGAGGTGGGGCTCAAGTAGGCCAGCTGAGAACAATCACAAGCTTATACTTTAAGGATTGTTCTCCTGCAAGGCACTGTGTTTATGGGCTTGGCAGTTAAAGTGAAGCAGGCCATTAGAAACTGTTATAGCGATGCCAGTGATTCGCTGATCTGCTGAGCCAGTTCTCAAGGCGTAGTGTTAAACTGCGTCACCTTTCGACTCGCAGGTTGTGGGTTCGATACCAAGGTGTGAAAACCTGACTAGCTCCCTGTGACTTGAATGATCATGTAAAGGGGTGTAGGTTTCGAAGCCCAAGCTCAACAGATTTCATCCTTTGATACGGCATGCAGGCCACAATCAGCATTAAGTGGTTATCATGTGTAAATAATGTCCGTCGTTGATAACAGAGAAACACGTTGATTTTCATACATCTGCTGATATTACCCAGCATTCAATGTGGATCACGTGTGACTTGTTGGCTTCCCTCACCATAAAGGTAGACAAACCATGCCTTCTGGTGTAGCCAGGTTTCCATACCTCATTCATTCTAGTCATTATTATTTTGCGGTGTTTATTTGACAATGATATTGTTGCATGAAACACTCATAGATGTTCTGTCTACAATCGTACACGTTCCATGTGTAGCGCGACTATGTGTCAATGTTTATTTTGGTCTTCAAATGGCTGGTTATTATCTTTGAGTTACAGCAGATATGGTGTTTGTATATTGATTCTGATTGCCTATGCATGTTTGCGGGGGAAAATCCATTAACTCTGTGGTGAAATTTAACACGACGAAAATATATGAGAGCACCCAGCCAGGATTTGAATCTCGTGCATATCCGCCAGTCTGCGGCTTAGCCTTTTATACTGGCAGCTGCAGTTTAATGATATTAAAGTGTACGTAACAAAGGGCTATATTTTACATGCCTTGAATACAGTGCATTTAATTTGTCAAGGTCTCCATCCTGTCGAAATTCAGCATACTAACATGGTGTCTACACACTGTTTTCTTTATGTATCAGGAAAAGGTATCCAACTGCAAACAGACCCCAGACGTCATTCAGGTAAGGAAACTGCATGTTGAAACTAGAACAATGTACTTATTATGGTATGGCATAATTTATCTTAGTAGCTGCTAGCAGCAAGATGGCTGAAGAAATAATAAAGACTTATTGAGAAGGCCTTCTATGCCATTCTGAAAATCCCTTCAACACATAAATGGAAATAATATTCTTCGTATTATACCAACTCATTTTCCCTCCCAAGCTGATGTTTGTTTTTTATTTGTTACAGAGATTTATCACAGCACTGCTAAAGAAAGCCAACACCCTATAAGGAACCAGGGAATACTCTGACCAAGACAAAACACATATTCACATCCTATGTGAGAACAGTTACTGTGGACCATGCCACAGTGCTGTTTTGTCAATGTTCTGTCATCATTGGTCAATGACCTAACAATTTTCACCAAATATTATACTTTGTTTTGTATTTTACTGAAAACATCACTATTATTTAACAAATTAATATATGTGGTGTATTTTGTGCCATTAATTGTTAATATCATTGCACACCTAACCCAGAAGTTCAGCATCATCTCCACAGCAAACCTGAAATTGCAAGAGCTAAATAGCATTGTTATCGATTCCCGATGACCTTTGACTGCTCATGCTGTGCATGTGTGTTTGATTGACAGGTACAGACAGAGATGTGTTTGATTGACAGGTACAGACAGAGGCTTGACAGCTTCCAATTATACAGACTTTGCTCAGTAGATACTAGTGGGTGGGGGGGGGGGGGTTGGGGTAGCATGGGTTGGTTATCTCAGTAGAGCAGTAGTGAAGGTTTGGACTTTGTCTAGCGCTGACATCCCACTGTATGACCTTGTCAGTATCTGTCTATAGGCTTCTGTGGCAGAATCCCACCACCGTGGTCTTGGATACTGTTACTGATGTGGCCTGTTCATTCAATGCTTTCATGGTGTGGACAAGGTGACTAGGTTACAGCTACATGTAATCTGCTGGGAAATCCCATGGTTGGGCTGTCATTGAATTGTACTGTCATTGAATATGCCCTGTGGTAGTTGGGTGTCTTAGGCTGCAGGTAGGCGGGGGAGATGTCTTTGTAGGCGCTGAAATGAGTGTGCATATCATGTTTGATATATATACATCTGCTGTTTTATGTATTAATCTGCCAACATATCTACTTATCTGCTGAAAGATATCTTTGTGTTACATTGTCCTTGGGGATATTCGCGTGTAATGTGTTGGGGGATATCTATGGTTTATATATTGGGATACTACCAGTTAAACGAAGCAGCTACCAGTTACCACCTGTGGTATCATAGGTTACTTCCTGTTGTATCATCTGTTACCACCTGTGGTATCATCTGTTACCACCTGTTGTATCATATGTTACCACCTGTTGTATCATTAGTTACTTCATGTGGTATCATCTGTTACCACCTGTTGTATCATATGTTACCACCTGTTGTATCATTAGTTACTTCATGTGGTATCATCTGTTACCACCTGTTGTATCATATGTTACCACCTGTTGTATCATATGTTACCACCTGTTGTATCATTAGTTACTTCATATGGGATCATGTTACCAGCTGTTACCACCTGTGGTATCATTAGTTACTATCTGTGGTATCATGTTACCATCTGTTACCAGCTGTTGAATCATCTGTTACCACCTGTGGTATCATTAGTTACTATCTGTGGTATCATGTTATCATCTGTTACCACCTGTGGTATCATTAGTTACTTCCTGTGGTATCATCTGTTACCAGCCGTTGAATCATCTGTTACCACCTGTGGTGTCACAAGCTGTTACCATCTGTAGTATTACAACCATGAACTACCTGTCAGATTACAACAGTCACTACCAAGGGCATCACAAATAGTTACAGCTGTAGTCACTCCAGCAATCACATTACTGATGTATGTGTCACAATGAGGATGATAAGTACTAAATCCAGTTAATGCCTTACATATACTTATACATCAGGTTTTGCAAGATTTTCACAACATGAATTTTAAATGTCTTCCACTTAATCTGAAACCAAAACCTCCAGATCTGTAATTGATGTGCTGTCCATACTGCAATGCCTTTTTTTTTACTGAATCGGACACTGCGAGTATTCACAACGAATTTGGACTTAAGCCTGTGATAGTTAGATATAGATCTGACTCTTTGTTCTGTAGCACAGTTAAACTGGTGGTTTGGTCTGACTCTTTATAAGACCTAACATCCCAACTAGCCATATTTTACTACCTATAGCAAGAGGTGCTTTTGTATTGTATCAAATCCTTAAAATATTTGACTTATATTATGCCTTGTACACGAACGTCTATTACTGAAGTGGTTTTGGTACCTATAAAATACAATTCAGAAATTGATCATATTCTATCCTAGAATTTCCTAATTCATTAATTACAGGATATTGATAAAAATCCTGCCTGTTAATGTATGTGTTTGCTTATGTCATTAGTTGTCCAATTGTTTGATGTTGTATATGTTATAATGCTAGCGTACATGATAATGTATGACATGGATTACTGCTTACTTAGTGACATACAATAAAGGCTAATACCACTCAGATTGGCATATTACATGAGTCATAATATCAAAGAAACAGGTACAAGGGGTTTTTTTGTAGTGAAATATTTATTCGTTTCTTATGTAACAAATATCAGATTATGTATCTAGTATATTTTAGAAGAACTGTTATTTCAAGCACATTAATTGATGCCCATCAGTCATGTGCAGCCGCGGTGTCTCCAGGACAATTCTGCCGGAGATCTTCATTGTCTGAAAGTAAATATGTACACGTATGAGATGCAATCAGAGCATATCGCCTCACAAACAGAAAAAAGAGGTATAAATTTATATGTATAAGACAGATTTCATACAAAGTCAATGAATGTTATGGGGAGAAATGTACTAGCCACAAAAAAAAAACTATTATTTGCCATCACATGACAAATTAGAAAATTATGCAACACATTGTTGTTAAAAGAACAAAGTAAAGCTTCATCTACCTTCAAACTGAGTGCCACACCACACACAGTAAAGATAGGAGCTCCGCAAATAGGCCGTCAACGTACACAGACGATCATTTGCCTGTAATAAATTAGAGATATTTTTCACATTTGATGAATGACTTTTCGAACAGTCCCTGCCATAAACAGTCTGCCATAAACTGAAGCCTTGAGCACATCAAAGAGACTCAAAGCTCTGCATGTGATTAACTGCAAATTTACTTGACAAGAATCAGCAGCACATTTGGTAGCATATTTAATCATCTGCAGTACCACAAATTCATGGATCAACCGGCCATAGATGATTAAAGGCTGAATCCAGCCAACAGTGAGAGCAGTTTCCATACTAGCATCATCTGATCCAACTAGTTTGATGTGGGAATTAACATATGCACATATAAATGCTAGCACAACGAAACTGTGGTCTCAGAAACTGTGGGGGTTCAAATTAGAGGCTCAATGATTGTGTAATTATATTTATGATAGGGTGATCATCTTTAAAAATCAATCATGAATGGAATTATCTGAACCATTGATCATACATGATAATCAGGATATCTAGGTTCTCATGAAGTCAAAGGTTCCAATCTACCACAGGTCACTGTTCATCCCTTTTGACGGGCATCATATCAAGTTTTGGACAATGGACAAGATAGGTGTCTTTTGTCAGGAGCTAGACACCACACCTACAGTGTCAGTAGTTTAATCATTGTTGTTAACACTTATAAGTCATGGATATATTTCGAGGATATCTCTGAATCTGTCCTTTGTTGAGGTTATTTTCAGAACTATGTCACCATTAGAATAGCTTTTATTTGAAGGATAGTATTTTGGAACTAATTTCAAAATCTACTGTGCAGATAATCCTTAGCATTTGATCAGAACCAGAGCATGTTTTGCAGAATGAGAACATTCCAGAATCACAAGGCGCAATATTATTCTTACGCTTAAAATGTTATCTTCCTCTGTCTCCTCTGTCTCAGTTTCCTCGTCTTCTGATAGACCATCTGCTGCTTGAGATATTGCGTTTTCCTCGTCTTCATCATTCTCAACCTTCACCTTGCTGGGAAGAGCATGTTCTGGCCAGAAAAACTTCTCATGAGGCTCTTTAATCTCCTACAATTCAACATTTGACAAAAGTCTTCTCATAAATACTCTATATGACATGAAGACATCAAAGATCAAAAATAAAATGCTGACTGACTTTGACTAGGTCCAGTTGTAGGCAGACATCTTGGCTCCTGTAGAGATCTCTCTCTATTTCTCTCTGATTATTTTGTTGTGACATTCTGGTATGGAAGTCTTGCGTCCAGTTTTCTTCAAACTTCTTTCGTTTCTGGGTCCTAAGCAAACGATTTTGTTCTTGTTCTTCTTTCTTGCGTTTGAACTCACTCTCTTGCCCTAATCCACCCCTGTTGATCTTATGAACAATTGGAATAGGTTCTGAATGTCCGTCACCTGTAAATATGATCAAAATAACAGCTATAAATTTAGATATGATTAAACCCATTTCATAAATGGCCCACATTGACAAACATACTACTCAAAAGTATAATAACCACTGAACAGATCTGACATTAAGAACCCCTCAAGCCAGATTCATTAAAGGCCAACATTGATATACTTGTTGCAAGTAACTTGAAAGAATACATAGACCACCGACCGTATTGGACATCAGGTATACTTATATCGGTTAAAAGCATGTCAATTAGGGTTCATTTTTTTTTGGCTTGCAATGAAAGTCATTGATGGCCATCAGACATTAAATAGGTGTGTCTAGGATACAGTAAATGAATGTTAACAAAAACACCAGTACCTTTTTTGCCTAAAGCCATCCCTGGTTTATATCCCATCTTCTGCAGTAAAGCATATCCCTTGTTGTCACTTTTGAGAGCTTCCTTCAAACCTTCATCTCTTCTTTCAGCCTCAAGAACCTTCAGTGGTTTGGTACGACTGAGGACATTTTGCTTTTGTTGTTTAACTTCCCTCTTGATTTGCTTATTTTCATGTTTATTCAAAAGCCCTGGCCTTGTATCTGCACTGCATCACAAGTCATCTAATAAGACAATATGTATTTATTTAAGTGATTCAGCAAATAATAAAATATCAAGGACATTCAATAGATGACTTTGTTAGACTGAGCACAGGTAAATAATACCAGACCAGTTATCTTGGCTAATAAATATAGCACCAATGATCCAATCTCCTCATCATCAACTCCAAAACCCCACACTAGACACAACTAACAAGCTTAAGATCAAGAGTCTACCTTCTACCTCTGTGACAAACACTAGAGAGCAATATAAGTCACTTTCAGAAGCTATTGCTTAGAAAGTCATAATCATTATTCCAGTCTATATACTGACAGTCTATCTATACCTAACCAGTATGATATATATATCATAACCAACAATGACCAATATTGCCAATGGCCATCCTGGGCAGATGTGTGTCAGTCATGACATTACACCAAAACAAAAGTGTTATAGGGCTTTATATCATTATACATGGAGCAATCACATTATAGGGTCACAAAGTAATAGGTGTCACTTTAATCCAAAAAGCTCCAACAACAAAAGGTCCCTTGAGCATGCATTCACCAGATAAGGAGTTTGGATGACTCCATGTGTTTTACTTTCACTCATTCTTCAAATTTATTATATATAATATTCTTGGTCACCAAGTTATTTCTTCCAACGTTTTACAAGAATGCTTAATACTAATCATAACAAATGAGTGAAGTGCCATCTGATTCCATGGTGCACATGAAAAAGGTGCAAAAATTGCCAGGTTGGCTCTAACAGGATAGGATCATAGCCCCGGTTAGGCAAGGCACTCGCCCCTGGTGTTTTGATGATCTGATGCCACAGAGCGCGGATGTGAGATATCAAAAGTAGTAAATAGCGCGGCGGTGTCATTGGCGGAGTTTCTTTGCCTAAGCCCCGGGCAGACAGTGATATACCTATTGACGTCCTGTAAGGCAAGAGAGAATCCCTGAAGCATTCATATAAAGAGACTTTTAAGTAGCCCTATAGAACCAAGTACTGGAGCTGCTGTTTCAAGCTAATACAAACTCTGTAAAATGTTTGTAACATGATTCCTCCGTATGAGTCATCTATATATGCAGAAATTCCTGAATCATCAATGTGTTGTAGCCCAACACCCATTCACTAAATTTGATATATATCTTATTAGTGGTCACTGAGGTATTGCCTTCAAACCATGACCAGCCGGTAAAATAGCCAACGACGATGGGTCATAGCGATATGACGTCACACTATTGCAGCCAAATGCCCTCACGGCCTTACCAAGGGCCCAGGCTGTAGCATCACCAAATGTTCATACCATTTGGAAAGAATGGTGTCGGACATATAATCTTCGTCTTCACTGGATGACATTTTAAGTAAGTTCATTTAGATAAATCATAATTTTTTCATTCTTCAATCGTACTGTAGTAATAGATGTAGGATAACAGATATAACATCGCAAGCGAGTTTGATCAACAGACGACGGGATAAATGCGACCACATGCGCGCGCACACTCATTGCGTATGGATAGCTTCCGCCATTTTAGTGGTTGATGTCAAAATATCTTGTAAAATGTCATGTTTGTTAGAATTATTGACATTTCATAACATAGAATAACCTTCTCCTAGGTTCAACTGCTGCAGGTAAATCATTTGTATATCAACAGTTGTGGTCGACAAGGTTCCCTGGTTCTGATTTGTGAACGTATTTTCTGACAGTTTGTGATACCACCCTACCCGCCCTGTCACATTCGATAACCTGATAACATTGGAAGCCCCTATTTAGATACAGGCTCTTACTGAGAAAGCAACACGTATTGAAATCAAAGTGTGCTGTGCTGTTTTTCAAACGCGGGCAAAAACTGATAAATCGCTGGACATATCTGTTTACCTGGAGGGTATATGACTTACGAGGTCACACGGTATTTGTTTTCTGTCCGTAGTGGACCGTACGAGTTAACTCATGGAATGGATTAAACTGTGGGTCTCCAGGTGCCATTACACAAGAGCTGGGTAGCAGGGCACATATTTATAGCTTATTTGTATTCAAAATAGATTTGCCCTGCGGGCGAGCAGAATTCTTTACAGTACCTGTGTGTATAGGCAAAGAAACTCCGCCTCTGACAGCGCTGCGCTATTTACTACTGACCTGTAGAGGCGAAGAGCCGCCTGCGAAATTTCTAAGGTTCCGAAGTCAAACTGACAGATGAACTCGCTAAAAACTTACTAAAGCCCTCCATGTCAATTTTTTTTTTGACAAAATGAAAGATTATATCACAAACGACACGAGGACTGTTTCTATTACTACAATTTTGTCTAATAGTTCTGTTTGAACACTAAAATAAGTCACATCAAGAAACTTTGTTCAAAAACTCAACATGGCCGACTCCCACAATGCAACATAATTTAGTTAATTCGCTGTGATATCGCTCACGGTTTTGATTCACGCGGTAGCCACGTTGGACAACAATTCTCAAAATTGTGTAGGATTTCGTTGATTCTGTTAAGGAGTATGACTGTTGTTGCACTCTAGGCAAGATTGACCTTAAGACATTCATGGATAGGGCACTAGAAATTTCAAGCTCGAAAGCATCAAAGAACATTGATCGGTCACAGGGCAATGTACAGCTGGCCCCACATGAACAGACAGTATGGTGAAGATTGTGTGAACCTGTTCCTCTTGGTGGATCTTCTCCTAACTCTCCTTGCCTCTACTGCAGAATGTGAGCGTGTTTTCAGCTCCATGGGGCTTATCAAGAGTGACTGGCGCTTCAGCCTCGATACAACCACCCTAAAGGACCTCATGACAATAATGCTTCAATCACCAGACATTGAGATACAGTGACCCCAGAAAGAAGCGAGTCATGTTCATTGAGGGGAAAGGAGACACTGATGAGGAGAGTGGTGGTGAGGAAGATGACACTTCCACTGTGTGTGATGCCCTCGAAAGGCTCCAAGAACTTGGAAAAGGGTAGGGGTGAGCCGTCATTGGAAACAAAAAATGGACCATATCTATACCAAGCCAAAGTGAGAAAAGGGAATCGTTTACATACCAAATCCTCTGAAAAAAGTCCCATTCATATACAAATTTTTTAAAAGGGTCACCAATACATATACGAAAATTAATGATCCCAAATCATATCTAGACCACCTCGAGGAGCTACAAGGGAACCATCCATATACCAAACTAACGATTCAGAATGAAAAAGTATGTTTATTAAGCTTCTCAACTGCAAAAAAACCCCAAAAACTTTGCTGATACCGTGGTCAGTCCCAACGATGCTCTTGTTCGTAAAGGCAAGGCAGTTGATTAAATAGCGGCCACTAAATAAACAGATGTGTGACTCGGGACCCCAGGCTATCAGCAGGAAACAGCGGAAGGAGAATGTGCGGACCTGTCTTTTCTGTTTGCTTATCATGCCATAAAACTTGTCTTTGAAACCACACAACCACGATGACTGATAGGGCTGCCCACCATTGACCCCGGGGACTTGAGCAAACACCCAATATTGTGCATCATATTGGATACCCATCACAAAACAAATATCCATTGCTATACTTGCTGTCAAAAATATGTACCTATTGGTATACCAGGTCATTGCCAAATAAACCGACCCATTTCTATACCTGTCTTCAAGAAATAACGACCCATTTGTATACCAAAATGCCAAAAAGCCAAGCCAAATTGGCGGCACATCCCCACTAACCTCCATCTTCATCTCGAGGCATAAGTGCACGAAGACTGCAACAAGACGTTAAGTTGAAGGTCCATCATGCTTTTTGAAGTGTCATTGCCTTGTAATGATAAACATGGCGTTATGTGCTCATTGATGATGCCACCTCGACAGCAATTGTAGTCCATGTCAGCTGAATACATCACTCATGAATATAGGTGCAAATTGTTCATTACCATCAAAACATACGATGTAACTCGCCAGGTTTTACACGTTCAAGGTATCTGTTTTAAATTGTGGATTTTGCATTGCGTTGGATTCAGTTGTTGTACGACTTCTAAATAGATGGCCTGAAAGGCTAAATGGGCAAATGATAAGGGAGCTGTGCCGTGGTTGGTAATGTCTATGTAAAACGCTAGTTCTCACCAAACTGCTTGGTCATAATGCTTATAACTATAAGCTTCAAGTTCACCTCAGATTTTAAAAAATTACCATGGACATTTTCTTTAGAATCCCATTCAAAGTCAGTTAATGACTTGTGTTTGAGCTAATTCAATATTAGCAGATTACTAGAAGCACTGAATATCAGTAAGTGATTGGATTTGTAGAAACACCTTCATCTGATGACTTGAGGGGTTTATTAATTCCAAGTAAAATCAATATCTCTGATGACTGATTCTCTGATTTCAGGTTGTTCTTGTCTGGCATTCATTGCTCTAAAAAAATCTCTGTCGATCCAAAAAGTGCTAGTGGCAATGGAACTGGCGCACAGCCTGCTACTGAATGAAGAAGCACTTGGACGCATTGCTGAGTCTAAGAGAAGTGTATTTGTCTTTGAATGGCTGAGATTTCTAGACAAGGTCCTTGTTGCAGCACAGAAGGTAAGTCTTATGGTACAAATTGCAAAACAACCCACTATTACATCAGGATGCCAGCAATGCTTAAAACACATCCCCGTGTGTAGGGATTATATTATTTATGATATTTTTTTAAGGGCAGCGGTTTGTGCCCTATGGTGGTGCTGTGTGGTGGATGGCATGTTGAATATTGTGCCAAACCATCATCAATTCTTCATCCACCATTTTAATGTAATCTTCAATGACATTTTTTTCAGTCGGACATAAAGGAAAGCCAGCATAAATTAATCAGCCAGTTGACCAATCAAATCACAGAAAACCCTGGCCCTCCAACCCGCAAGTTACTAGCTCGATGTTTGGCCACTATATTTAGCGTTGGGGATACCTTCTCATTGTTTGAGACTATCAACAAATGTAATGACATCATACGCAATAAAGATGACTCCCCCAGCTACTTGCCAACAAGACTGTAAGTACCAGTATTCTGTCTGCAGCAGAAACTGCATCACATGCCACTCAAAGCAGTGTTTTTTCAGAGCTATTGAGATTTCACTATTTGGCTGAGTTTGCTTTGTGCTATGAAAGTATTTATCTTAAAATGGTGATTTATCATGTGAAAAATAAGAGATATATATTTGTTTTTCACTTGTGAAGAACCCACAAGAGGCTGGGAATCTGTGTTAATTTTGAATTATGATATGTACAAATGCAATTTCTTATTGATAATGCTCAATGAATTTCTAAAGCTTGTTATTATTACATCTTTTATTTCACACGCATACTTCCAAAGAACTGGTAATGTTTAAAAAAACAAAAAACTGGTGAAGTAAAATGGTCCACTAAACTATGAGGGCTGAGAACATAAATTGGTGTAGAGTGGAAGCTGAACTCCCGTAACCTAAGAATGTTTTGCCCTGTTTGTTTGCAAATGTGAATGTTTTTGTATGTGTGTTACAGGGCGGCTGTGGCGTGTATTGGGGGCATGTATGAGAAATTGGGGAGAATGGTTGGACGATCGTATGAGGAAACAGTCAGTCTGCTCATCAGAGCTCTCAAAAATGCTGAGGTTAATATGCTGATATTTCCATATTGCAGAAATTCTGAACTTAGTGCTAAGTGACTGGTTGCTAGGCACTAAGGTGTTCACTGTTGATTGTGTTCCTTATTCAATTGACAATTCCTTAAGGTGGCTTTTGTTGTTTAGTCCCAGGGGAGGTGTGAAATAATGCTGACACTGCAGAAAGTGGTGGCAGGTATAGGGTCTGCTGGCTCCAACTGCTACAAGGATATCTACAAGGCCACTCGCAATTGTATGACAGACCGCTCCATGAATGTGCGCTGTGCTGCAGCCAAGGTTAGCCATTTCGTACTATTATTCTGTCTTTCCCCTTACAATAGCTTAGGTCTGGACCACAATTGACCTTCGACTTCCTTCTATTACAGTGCATGTACCAGTTGGTCACTGAGGCAACCTTCATGACCACCACAGATCTTGATAACGTGGCCTCGCTGTGTTTTCGTGCCTTGGATGCTTCCAATTATGATGTGCGATGTGACGTGGCTAAACTCCTGGGACATCTTTTGGCCACAGCTCTTGAGCAAAAACCTAATAGCTCAAATCAAAGTGAGACCATCATCATCCAGTCTTATCATTGAAGTGTTGTTATTCTCAGTACGTCTTTCCAAACACTTACTGAGTTTGATTATTTCAGGTTCCAAAACAAAGCAACTCAAGTTAGAGGACATGTTGGGTATTCTCTCCAATGGATTCCTTCGCGGAGGGACCGGTTTCCTTAAAAGCTCTACCGCTGTTGAGAGCCTCAAAGGTGGTGGCAATGTCAACCGGGAAGTGCGTGTGGGCGTCACCCATGTAAGTGACCATCTGTCATTGTACATACTCAAAGGAAGCACCACTAAACGTGAAATGATGGTTGCCGCCACAAACTTGAATAATTTGTGCAATATGTGTAAATATTACTAAACGTTACGATTTTGCTTTTTTCAGTCATATGTCGAGTTCGGGCAGTGTATGGGATCCAAATGGCTTGAGCGTAATATGTCTGAGTTTCTGACTCATATACTGAGCTTAGCTGCCAATCCAAGAGCATCTCCATCACATGTGGACGCTGTGTATGCCAGGAAATGCGTCTTATTCATCCTACGTAGCCTTATAGGAGGAATGCTTGGAGAGAAAGCACAGATCTCGGCAGCTAAAGATATTTGTCAGATCATCATTCAACAGATGAACATAATAGGTCAGTGTCTCCCAGCAGAGCTTATGCTATACCATTGCTCTTGCTTGCGCCTGTCTCTCCATTCATCCATCAATCCATCGGTTGGTAAACTTTGATGGTACATTTTTTATCAAGCCAGAAAACAAGCCCCGTGGTATAAGCCAATGTGTCAATATCTTCAATCATGAAGCCAATTCCCACTAATAGGTACAACTCAAAACTCATGTACAGAATACTGTGCCCACCCCCTACAGAAATGATCTCGACGAGACCCATCCTCATGTCCATTTATCATTTTATATCATAGTAAGTCATGTCATTGGCAGCAGGGCTTATAGGCTGCCCATTGGCAGCAAGGCTTATAGGCTGCCCATTGGCAGCAAGGCTTATAGGCTGCCCATTGGCAGCAATGCTTATAGAGTCATTCCAAGTCAAATCAACCAGAGCCTCCCGCGAAGGATTTTTGATTTTTTTCTAGCTTCTCACAGTGAAAGTTCCATATGTCTGACGGACTTTGGTCAAATAATTAAGCCCAAATATGATTACTTCTTCAGATTCAGCCTATTTTATGATAGGGGGGTCATTTTTTTTATTAAGGCCTTCATTTTGGAGCATGTTGAGGCCCCTGGAAAAGGCATTTTAAGAACAACCAGGCCCATAGCTTTCATTTTCCCTTCAGAAAAGTAAAAATATATTTGCATTGTATCATTTTTTCTCACCTTGGACCCTTGGTTATCCTCTCACAAGCTCCAGAAAATGCGAAAAACACTGTGACGCGAATTCGCGAGTGGTTTTTAGTGATGTTGATTTGTATTTTTCTCAAGGAATATTCAGGATGGGACCTTCATCTTTGGTATGCAAACTCAGAATCAACTTTTCTAATAGTCTAAGCAAGCCAGAAGCTCTCAGTGATGAATATCAAGATTTATAGTGTTTCAAAGTTGGCTCCAGCCTGAAAAGTGCTATTTTTATCACTTTTCGGGGGGTACTTTTCTCAAAAGGGACACATGTTGTCCCTATAATTTTTTTTGTGGTGATAGATAGGTATCTTATCCAGAACATATAAAAAAATTAGAAATGTAATATGTGTCCTTTTCATTTTACAGCATATTGCCTATAGTGATGTCGTGGAAGCATCTTAGCCATGATTATGAGTGTATTGGTTGCAAATTATGCTGTCTAATACTTTGAGATACTGGCAGATTAATTTTGCATTAATACCTGGACTAAACATGTGTATTTGCAAGATTTATATCATCATTTCAGCATTTTTTTTTAAACATTTCTGTGACATTCCTTTTCTAAAATATAAACAATCAGATAAACATGTACAATAAATTAGAAATGAAAACCTCTATATTCCCCTAGGGTTATGAGACTTCTAGGAATCCCACATTTGGTTTCAGTCTACAAAGTACACACCTCTATATAAAGGTGGCTCCTCAGCAGAAATCAACAGGTTTTATTGCTCTCCTAAACTGTTTGCAAATATGGAGGGTTGCAGCATAGGGTTGCATCTTGGAAAAAAAGGCGGCTGTCACAAAACAACTTATTCCACTACAGCTGGATTCAACAAGGTGTTTGATCTACAGTTAGAAGATCGTGAGCTTCTCCTTCGGAGAACTGAATTTTCAGAGCCCGATTCTTATACAACCGTGTGTTTTCATCATCAGAAAATCTACATTGACAAATATGCATTCCTGCAGAGGAACTGTTGTGATCCATATAGCCTACATAAAGATTCATCACGACGCAAATCACTCCGTACTATAGACCTTCAAACTGCCGACAATTTAAGCGTACAAGCTGGAAAGAAAGTGCATCCTGGTCAAAAGCTCTGTACTCAATGTCTAACCTACAGCCCCCCAGCATTTCCATCATCAGAAGAAGAACCTGAGGCTGGACCCTCTGGTTTGTTGACCAGTGCATCCAGAGAAGCGCAGGTAGTACAGGAGAGCTTGACGGAACTTCACCTGGAGACAATAGATACCAGTCTCACCGAAGCTGGCTTTTCTCCCCTGAAGTTTAAGAGAGTCAGCTCAAGAGACCGAGTAAGGTATGGCAAAAGAAAGGCCCTAGAAGCTCAGGAAGCTGTATCCTATCAGGTTGCAGCCTGTTTAGGAGTTCCTCCAGATGCTATTGAACAAGGATCTCATGACAAACCATGTGAGAACTGTTCAGATTTCATGACTCTCATTGAGGAGGTGAAGCATAAACTTTCAACCACTACTTCCAGCTTGACAAAGATTCAAATTCTTACACTTGCTCCTCCCAGCTGGACATTAGAAAAGATATCTCTACCTTCCTCACATTAGCCCTTCAGTACCTGAGAGAGGTACTGCCTGATTTGAGGTGCATAAAGTACTTCAGTGATGGAGCAGCTAGCCAGTATAAGAACTACAAGAACCTGGCAGACCTGCTTAATCACAGGAAAGACAACGGCTTGCCTGCTGAGTGGCATTTTTTTGCCACAAGTCATGGGAAGTCACCCTGTAATGGGATCGGTGAGTACCTGAGCTTTATTGTTGATGCAGATATATTTGTAGCTTGAAATTAAAGCACTCGGTACAAATATGATAGTTGCATTAATAAGTTCTGGTATTACATGTAATATTTAGATCAGATACACATCATACTACATGATTGAGATATCTTCTGCAGAAGGGACTGTGAAGCGGCTGGCAGCTAGGGCATCACTACATGCCACCACCACCAACCACATCCTTACTCCAAGACAGATGTTTGAATGGGCTGATGCAAACATCCATGGTATCAAGTTCCTGTATGTCAAGAAGGAGGATGTAGAGAGCGCATCACTAATACAAGAGGCAAGGTACAAAGAGGCAAAGAGAGTGCCCGGCATCAGGAGCCACCATTGCTTCATCCCAGAAGGCAATGAACTGCGCATGTTTAGGGTCTCATCTGAAACCTCTGGTACACTCGCCATGGAACCTGTGCATGCAGACATAATTCTTGAACAGTACAAGCCAGGGACCTATGTTGGTGCGGTGTACGATGAAGCATGGTATACTGGAAGCGTTGTAGAGGTTAATGAGGAGAAGCATGACCTCCTGATAACTTTCATGTCCAAGGCAAAGGGAACCTCTTTCAAGTGGCCACGGCGCAAGGATGAATGCTGGGTTCCTGTGAGCCATGTGATTTGTACACTCTCAGTGCCAACAACAGCAACAGGCAGACAGTACACATTCCCACCTCTAGAAATTCAAAATGTGAAAGATTGTTTCAGGAAGTTCTGTGAGATCCACCAGTGGGTGAACATGATGGTAACTCCTCTGTGAATAGAAGTTCCTCTATTGTAAAGTACTGAACATTAGTCATATTTGTGCTAAAGATTGGAGACTTGAGTTGATCAGTAGATGATAGGACATCAGTAGCATTGTGCCAATCAGAACTTGAATAATACTCTGTAAAGTGTTCAATAGTGATACATGACATGCATGGAAGACTTGAGTTATATAATAGCATTACGTAACAAATCTGAAGAATATTCTGTACTGTAATTGATTTGGAAGTTAAATATTTCTGTTAATTGTTTGAAATTTGTCTTGATACTTTCCTGAGAAGCTTAATAAACTTTTTTTGGGATACATGCAGGCCTTCCCACTGGAATCTGGCAATGTCTCTATGTGTTAACGAACTACAAAAAAAACTAGGACCTAACCTTTCTAAAACGCTTGTAAAATAAAAAGGACACATATTACATTTCTAATTTTTTTATATGTTCTGGATAAGATACCTATCTATCACCACAAAAAAAATTATAGGGACAACATGTGTCCCTTTTGAGAAAAGTACCCCCCGAAAAGTGATAAAAATAGCACTTTTCAGGCTGGAGCCAACTTTGAAACACTATAAAATCTTGATATTCATCACTGAGAGCTTCTGGCTTGCTTAGACTATTAGAAAAGTTGATTCTGAGTTTGCATACCAAAGATGAAGGTCCCATCCTGAATATTCCTTGAGAAAAATACAAATCAACATCACTAAAAACCACTCGCGAATTCGCGTCACGGTGTTTTTCGCATTTTCTGGAGCTTGTGAGAGGATAACCAAGGGTCCAAGGTGAGAAAAAATGATACAATGCAAATATATTTTTACTTTTCTGAAGGGAAAATGAAAGCTATGGGCCTGGTTGTTCTTAAAATGCCTTTTCCAGGGGCCTCAACATGCTCCAAAATGAAGGCCTTAATAAAAAAAATGACCCCCCTATCATAAAATAGGCTGAATCTGAAGAAGTAATCATATTTGGGCTTAATTATTTGACCAAAGTCCGTCAGACATATGGAACTTTCACTGTGAGAAGCTAGAAAAAAATCAAAAATCCTTCGCGGGGAATTTTCCAAATTTTGGTTCATTTGAAATGGAATGACTCTATAGGCTGCCCATTGGCAGCAAGGCTTATAGGCTGCCCATTGGCAGCAAGGCTTATAGGCTGCCCATTGGCAGCAGGGCTTATAGGCTGCCCATTGGCAGCAAGGCTTATAGGCTGCCCATTGGCCTTCTATATCAATTACAAGTGGCCTTGACATTATTCCTGGTTGATGCAGTGTGTTATGTTTGATGATTTGTCATGTGGTAACAGATGGGATGCCTGACAGTGATAAAGGACCCAGTCAGGAAACTATCCTGGCCCAACACACTGTGGTGTGTGCCCTACAGGAGCTGGGCTGTCTGGTGGAAAGCCTGGGCACGTCAGCCTCCCCACTTGTGGCTGAACCTTCATCAGGTGTGGATACATTCACATAGATATATAGAGAGCAGTGTTTCCCAGTGGATATGTGTTCGATATAATGCCAGTATGTGGTGTGTATGTGTTACTGTAGGTATAATGGAGCCTGTCGTGTCAGTCCTGATCCACCCTGCCCCCGCTGCACGTATGGCGGCTGCCTGGTGTCTCCGTGCTATAGCGGTAGCGCTACCATTACAGATGACAATGTTGATTGAGAGATGCGTGAATCGAATGCACCATCTCAAGTCTTCTCCTGAAGCTGTGTCTGGTTATAGCTATGCTCTGGCAGCATTGCTTGGCGGGGTCCGAGATGTCTCTCTTGGTATTCCTCATGCAAAGGGCAAGGTGAGCACTTCTGTGACAGAAGAATATATTCCAATAATACATTTGTTAGTTTTTTGTCGATTAAACAGATACAGGTGTAAGTTTCTGGTGTCCATTATACTTGTTTTACTGTTGGTGCAGCAAATCTTTGGTCTGGCTGAGGAACTGTTGAGAACAGCCACCCAGAACAGTCGTTTGTCGTTACAAAGAACCCAATCGTGCTGGCTCCTGCTGGGGGCCCTCATGACTCTGGGTAATACTTGGCACACTTGTTTTTCTGTGCTTATATTGTATCTGCCTGACTTAACAACTGTACTCATTGAACCCATCATTTGTAGGGGCACCTGCTGTCAGGAAACAGCTGCCACGCATGTTGCTCTTGTGGAGGAATGCCTTCCCTCGGTCCACCAAAGAACTGGAATCTGAGAAAGCCCGCGGTGACGGCTTTACTTGGCAGGTGACTCTGGAGGGGCGTGCTGGTGCACTCGGTGGTAAGTTTCCATTTATGGACCTACACAGGGTTGGAAACTAACAAAATTAGCTACCAGCCTCCAGGGCTGGTAACTTTCAAAACTTACCAGCCCAACACAAATTTTACCGGCCAAAATTATAACATAAGCATATGCCCAAATATGAATCTTTATTACTCACTATGGTACATGTAATTCACAGATAAAATATGTACAGAGACGAATAGAAATGAACACTTAGTACATCTAAATGGCAAACACTCATCACTTGTCTATGCTTGCAAAATCAAGCAGTCTGTCCGCACCCACACACACAGTATCAAATGATTCAGTCTCACTGTCAGGATCAAAGTTGTGAATATCAGGAGACTTAAGAAGAACACTCGTGTGGTTGAATAATGTGGAGTGGCATAAATTGGACCGCCAGTCACTCTTGGTTTGGCCCATCACATTGAAGCCTCTCTCCGATTCTGCCATAGATGAACAAATTGTTGGTATCAGGTCAAACAAATACATAGCACTTTTTCTCTAGCATACAACTTTTATTGTAGCATGTGCGGACAAAAACCATAGACAAACATCTCAAGCATGCTTTTGATGTTTGGCAATGTCACCAGAAAGTAATTAACCAAGAGAGAGTGCAATAACTGACTTGCCAACCGGGCGTGTGATTAGGCGAATTTAACTCGCCCGAAATCGTTTTCAGTCACCTTTGACGGGCGGGCGAGCTTTAGTTTCCAACCCGGCCTACATCTATTACCCAGGCTAGAAGAAATATGCTGTTTTCATGACCTCTGTATGAATTTGACTTTGACTGTCACAGCCATGCACAGTTTTGTGCTGAACTGTCCTGAGTTGGTGACAGAGGATGTGACCAGAAGGCTGCTACCTCCCTTGGAATGTGCCCTCACTCTTACAGCTCAGTAAGTGCAGTAATGTAAATTATCTACTGATTGTATGTGGCAAGTACCTGGCTTGGACTAACTAACATGACAGAGGATCGCTAGGGGGTGGGAGGGGTAGTTGACGGGGCGAGGCCAGTATTCCCATCAAGGTTATGATATGGCCAGGCTTCTATCAAGCAAATTCCCTTATGCATGCAGTATTAAATGCTTCCATTTCAGATGGATTGATGAGAGATTTTTATTGAATGTATCTCGACCTCTCAGTTTTTGACTTTATATTTCTCTGAACTATGGAATTCAGGGATGAATTTGTACATTTTGACCCCTACCTCCACACTTTTGCAATATCAAACTCTTTTTGAGCTATTTCTACATCCATACTAGTATGACTTGCTACCAGCCTTGATGGAGATATTTAAAATCCCATTTTAGATTTTAGAAATACTTCTATCTTTTGTGATATGATCCTGTGGCTCAAGGAATGACATTGGACCTCAGCCCCAGCAGTAAGGTTTGTCACTGGTCTTTAAGCCCATGTGGGCCTCTGCCAAAGTATCCAAATCATCCTCATCCACCACACAATATCACCTTGTTAGAAGGGATGTAAAACCCTAATGTGTTATTTAATTTTGTTTCTTGGATTTGGCTGTATCAACCACTGTAAAAGCATGTGGGGTGGAGTTGGAGATTGTTGGTGTAGTGCACCTGTTATCCATATGAAGGTTGAAATACAGAGAACTCAACGCGGAATCAACCAATAGATATACCATATGAACTCATGTTTTGATCGATGGCGTTGCTATGTGACGATGTCTTTGTGTTACAGTATTCCCAGCGTACTCAAGATGTTTGGGTCACATCTGAAAGCCAGTGCCGCTATGGTTCGGCTTCGACTGTATGATGTCCTCTCTCTCTTACCTCCCAGCACATATGAAGGTGGGAATTCATTAACTGCTGGCTATGCCGATTAAAATCATATGTTTTTTGTGGCGTATGTTTTGATCATTTGGCTCCGTTCCTACCGTACAGGGGCATTTAATGCTCTCCTGCGTGAGCTGGTGGCAGAGTTCACCTTGACTGATAACCCAGCCAATACTACCACTTCCATGCTGCGCTCTTTGTGTCACGCGGATGATTCTGTGATTCTCGGATCATGGCTACAGGAAACAGACCATAAAGCCATTGAAGACCAGGTATGAACTTGTTACCTTCTATGTTGTCTTGTATACAATCCCTGTGTCATCAGTTTGCTTCCTTATGTTTCTTCTGCTCGAAATGAATCCTCAATGCCCCAGTAACCGTTGGAAACCTCATTTACACCATTTTATATGTGAATGCAAATAACCGTGAATGCTTCCTTTGTTGTTCATGTTGATAAGTTTGTCCATGACTGGATGCTCTTCTCTGATTGTATTACTTTGTATACGGGCCTAGTCTTGACAACAAATTGATGCTCCTTGTGGTTTTTTCCCCCAATTTTGTGTATGAGACAAATATTTTTTTCCACAGCATTTCTCCAAAAATGTGATTACATGTAGGGAGGATTTGTTATTTGTGTATTGAGTTGTTGTACATTCTTGGTGTATGGTTAGCATTGTCATCATTGTTTGGATGCTCAAGTTTAACGTATTTGTGGCAGTGAAGTCTTATTGCATTGAATGTTTGTATGACACATAAACTATATACATGTCCATTGTTAAATCTGTATCATCGCTCTTGTGGTTGAAAACCACACTTTGGTGAAATAAGGGATGAGGCACTTCAAATTAACTGTATGCCACCTAGAGATAGCCATAGCAAATGGTAGCTTCTATGCTAGCTGCATCTGCAATAGATTGAATAACATGCTAGGAAAGTAGACTTGTGTTTATTTTGTCCTGGTCCGTGTGAGATGAGTGCTCGTTGATGTGATATAGATGGAACCAGGTCGTAGACCAGTGGATTATGAGCATGTGAGTACAGTCTGTGCTGATCATTGATGCTTCGTACGCCGCCCTAGTGTCACGCCTAGCTCATTACTAGTGCTGCCTGGGCTGCACTCGCTGTCATCAATCTGTTGGTCTAGTGTTGCTTATATCTCATAAAAACCCGGACATGTGTCTGTGTCTAATAGATATTGCGTTTTCATTTCATTCTGGTCTTAAATTATGAACTAATATTTTTTGTTCTTGTTTTTTTTTTTTAAGAGAGAGATGAAACTGTTCTGTTGATGTTGTGATGCTGTGAAATCTTGTGGTTGATATTGGAATGGTTTGAACTTGAAATTAAGCATCCAGTGTTTATCTGTATGAGCCAGTCTATAAGACAAAGCTTGATTTGAATGTGAATTCATGTAAAATTTATTTTGAGGCAGTTTTGCTTGTATCTTGTATGCATCCCAGCCACATATGTTGTGGTCGATCAATTTTGTTGTGTTTATTTTATGATTGTTATATCATTTGCACAGCAATTATGAAGGTTCTTAAGTGCAGAATGAAATGTTACTGTTTGTCTGCTTGTTACACAGCCATCATGGACTTAACTCATGTAACCATTTCTTGCTTCTCATCGATGGAATTTTATGAACATGATGCCAAATGCCTCGGTCTTTATAGCTTCCATGAAATATCCGTTCCCATGAAAATCATATCAGTCCCTCAGCAGATATACTACATGATTCTGTGTTGTTTTCTTGTGTGCAGCTGCAGCCCAACAGCGCTTCAGGTTCTGGTGCTCTCGAGCATGATGCAGCCTCTGTCTACATCAAATGCACCCCTGTAAGTCAGCAGTATATCTCATTGTTTACATAGGTGCTTATGGGAAGGTCAATTGTACCTTGAGATCTTGTTAGGTTTATCAGAAATCAGGTTAATTGATGATAACGGAGGTCTTAATACATGTATTTCTTTGATTGAAAAATTTAGTATTTAATATTTCATTATGCGTCAATGTTTTAATATCTGTATTTAGATAGATTATTGATGTGGCGGCATGTATTGCTGGCAGGGTGAATTTGTGCCGGGTCCCTTGCCGCTGGGCGTGGCTGTGATTGACAGTTCTGTGCGCCTCTATGGACTGGTCTTCCCTCGTGTGGCTCACAAGCATCGCCTACAGATGTTGGAGCATTTCTCAGAATGCATCAAGCAGGCTAAGTCTTCACGTCAACAGGCTGTGCAAATCAACATCTTTGCTGCTGTCCTTTGCGCTCTCAAGGTATTCACTACCTCACAGTTATTGTGTACATTGGAACACAGTGACATGCAGTTCCTTTTTAATGTTCTTAATCTTTGTTGTTTCAATTCAGGGGCTAGCTGATAGTAAGACTGGCTTTGGAAATATTGAAGTGAGAAAGGCAGCCATTAACCTGGTGTTGGTAAGCTTGTTATATGCAGTTCATATCCAGTCGTGTATCTTCTGTTGGTGGCTGGGTGGTCTCATTGATATGCTTGCTGCAGGGAGCGCTGGGTAGCTCCAACCCCATCCTGCGATGTACAGCCGGGGAAGCACTTGGTCGTATGGCACAGGTGGTTGGGGACAGCAGGTTTATTGCTGAGATGGCACAGTACAGCTTTGATAAGTAAGTGTCCACAGGATTTAATATGAAACCTCTAGATCGCCAACAGATATGTTCAGGAGGCGTGGCTGGATAGGAAATAGATCTGTAGATCCATAGCATACACAAAGGGAGGATGTGAGGTTTGGTTTGATGTGAATGTGGTTTGTGTATTGCAGACTGAAGTCAGCACGTGATGTAGTGACCAGGACGGGGCACTCACTAGCACTCGGGTGCGTCCATCGCTATGTAGGGGGTATGGGATCAGGACATCACCTCAATACCAGTGTCAGCATTCTCCTGGCTCTAGCCCAGGACTCCACTTCACCTATTGTTCAGGTATTGTCCTGCTCTTATCCATGATGATGCATTGTCTTTGTTTAGCATAGAGCCTGGCTTTGATCATTACAGTAAAAACAAATATCTGGATCACTTGGTAACAATAGCAACCAGGGGTTGGTTTTTCTTGGTCTGGTGGGGACGGTTGCTTGTATCTTCTGAAAAAGCTAGTATCAAATTTCTCCTAAGCGTCCATGCTATTGACTGCTGCTCCTGTGTTGTAGGTATGGGCGCTCCATGCCCTAGCCCTGATCACCGATTCTGGGGGTCCTATGTTCCGGGGATACGTGGAGCCTACGTTATCACTCGTGCTACAACTTCTTCTGTCTGTTCCCCCCTCATCGACTGATGTACACCAATGTCTAGGCAAATGCCTAGCTGCCCTCATCACAACTATTGGTCCAGAGCTACAAGGTAGGCATTCTCTTCCCCTACCTTGCTTTCATTGGGTGCTAATTCAACTTACACAGCCACCTTGCCTGAGAATAAAGATATATTGGTTTTTCCATATGTTTGATGTACTTTGAGGCTACACCATTTTGTTTGGCATAATCTACATGGCAATTTGGATCTAGAATATCAAAGGATGGGCGCTGTGTTAAAGGGTTAAGTTAGACAAATGAGAACTTCAAAAAGATTGAGGACTTGTGATGTTGTCTCATAGGGGAATCTTCTGTAGTTAAAAATGAGATTGATCTAATAAATGGTAAATGCCAAGTTCCTTGCTTGTATGTGATGGTCACATGGATCAGCTGGGCGCTTCCCCTGGAGCATGTATAGATCTAAGACAAGTTTGTGTGGGTGGAGTTGTTTGTTGTAATATGTTTTGTTGCTGTCCCAGGTAACACTGGGTCCATAGCCACTGCTCGTCTCTCCTGCCTCGTGTGCTGTGCTATCATGCAGGATCACCATGACTCCATGGTGCAAGCTGAGGCCATCTCCTGCCTCCAACAGCTACATCTGTTTGCACCCAGACATGTCAATCTCACAACTCTAGTGCCACACCTCTGTGTAAGTCTATGACAGAGGCATATATAACAGAAATGTAAAGTCTTTTTTATGCAGCTTATGGTAGCTGATAGGGCATCACTAACACATGTCACATAGCTGCAGTGCTGTGTAATCTGAAATAAGTTCAGTTGGAATTGAAATGATGGGTGGGGAAAATTTGTATCAAATGATTGAGTGACCTAAACAGCTGACTTCCTGATTCTCAGACATTTGCCAAGTCATCTTAGCCAGTTGTGTTGATAGATGTTTGTGTGCATGAATGTATGATTTGGCTGATGTTATATAATATCCATGCACCATTGGCTTGTGGTTAACGGGACTACGTGATGTTGGTGATGTCAACAGGACACTTTGAGCAGCCCTCATTTGTTGCTGCGTCGAGCAGCAGTATCCTGTCTCCGCCAGCTTACCCAGCGTGAAGCCCGAGATATATCTGACTTGGCCATGACCATAGCCACTGAGAACAAGCAGCTGATGGGAGATACAGGCCTGGAGGGGGCACTGTTTGCCTTGCTGGACAAGGAATCAGACAACAAGCTGTGTTCTGATGTGCAGGACACATTGGAGAGCTTACTGCAAGCCATGGCCACAGAATGCCTCGCTCGTTGGCTAACACTCATCAAGGATGTCCTCCAAGCATCATCAGGTAAAAGTCTGACCCTTGTTGCAATGTCTCTGCTTAAGTATTGATTGCACCCAATGGCGGCGAGTTCATAGGATGACGTGTGTACCAGAGTCGAGCACGTTGAACTCGCCGGTGGAGGACTCGGCTCAGAAGGAAGATGACGATGATGATGCGGGAGCTCTTAATGCGATGGGTAACGCTGACACCAACCGTCCTCTCGTGGCACCAAGATGGCCCACGCGTGTGTTTGCCATTCACTGTCTGCTGAAGATCATGTATGTATGCGATGCCAATCCTCTCCACCTCGACATGACCAAAGCCAAGGCACAGAAAGCCAAAAATAAAGGTGCAGTGCAGTAATCTCACACGTTACATTCGTCATGAGTGCCTCTATGAGGCTGTGATGTCTAACCAGATGCGGGTCTTTCAGGTGACTTTCTGGTGCTTCACCTATCTGAGCTGATCCGTATGGGCTTCATCGCGGCTACCTCAGACAGCGACAAACTGCGTCTGGCAGGTCTAGCTGCCCTGCAGGTACATGGAGCTACTACAGCACTCATTATATATGCTGATTCATACATTTCTCCATCTGCAGTCAAGTGTACCACTTTAAATATGTCTGTACAGGAAATTATCAGTAGATTCAGTAAGGTGCCTGAGCCGGAGTTCCCTGGACATGTCATCTTAGAACAATATCAAGCCCAAGTTGGGGCTGCACTTAGACCTGCTTTCTCGCCAGAGACAGCCCCTGATGTCACTGCGGCAGCCTGCGAGGTGACTTATAACTGATATGATTCTCATACTTGTGTTAAGTGAATGAACTAAGTTGTGTATGTATCTGTTGTATGTGTGTTGTTTATTGTTTGCCAGGTGTGTAGTCGGTGGATTGGAAGCGGTGTGGCCAGAGACCTCAACGACTTACGCAGGGTACACCAGCTGCTTGTGTCCTCCCTTGGCAAACTTCACTCTGGCAAGGATGCATCCCCACTTTTCAGCGAGAGTGCCTCTACCATGGAGAAACTAGCAGTGCTCAAAGCATGGGCGGAGGTAGTTCCCCATCCTTTTGTACCTATATGTAACAATGAAAATAAAGTTAACAAATCCAATGGCTGTTTTAATTTATTGTTTGGTACAGGTGTACATAGTGGCCATGAAGCAGGCTCAGAAAGAGAAGAAGAAAAGTATAACAGAGGGGTATAAGGATGAGGAGACAGGATCAGATGAAGGTCACCAATCAGAAAGCCTCCTCAGCCTTGTGCAGCCCTGGTCACACTAAGCCGACATTGGCTCGCCGCTCTCAAAGACTATGCTCTGCTTTCACTCCCCTCTGGTGAGGCAACGAGCTAGCTCATCGGGCTTTTCTCACGCATTCTGTCCTTGTATGTCTATTTAACAGGCTTATCGTTTACCGTTTAGAGTACAACAGTCAGATGCCCGCTGACGGGGGTGCCTTTTATACTGCTGACACCATGGACTCGGCCAGGTCTCATTACCGCAAGGCCTGGGCACCCATTCTCTGTGCTGCATCTTTATGGCTCAAGGAAACAGGCTTTACCAGTGTGGATAAGGATGACTCGAGGCCTGCAAATATGAAAGCAGACAGCAGTGATGCTGACCGATTCCATCTCCTTCTAGGTATTTTTTAAACATATATTAACAATATGTCAGTGTTAATGTGGCCATCGTTCAATCTCAGTGGTATAATGCACTTTACTATCTGGACTGATTCATCTGCAGGAGTGTGTATCGAGGCATTGTGCAGTCCCAGCTCGACCCAGCCCCAGGAAACTATCAACCTGTGTCTGCATGCTCTGTCTACACTATTAGATGACCAGTGGCCAAGGAGTCAACTAGGCAAAGATCAGGCTCTAGGAATTGAACTTTTTAATGTTTTACACAGGTATCTTACTTTATGTCAGTGAATAATAGTCATATGAATGCTAGAACCATGACTGATAATCGTGATTGACGCATCTTGTTTGGTTCTTGAAGGTTGCTGTTGACAAGAGAGTCGTACGAGTGTCTTTCGCTGGTCATGTCTGTATCACACCAGATCATCAAGGCTGCTCAAGAGAACCTTGAAAATGAAACAGCTTTACAATCAGGTAATCTCTCAAATCTTTCATCCAGCATCATTATTTCAAGTCGTGAATCACTTGTTGACTGATTGGCATTAGGCATCCGGTTTGATCATGTGATGGACTGTTACAGAGGCACGTGAAAAGCCGGCAAACGCTGCGGTTATGAGCGGTGAAAATGCGCTCCATTCCAAAGTGTTAGGAGAGGGAGGAGAAAGTGGAGATATATTGCCTGGTAAAAGTGTGGTATTTGCTGCTCTGGAGGTGGGGCTGTGTGTGTTGGTGAGACACGTACCTGCCCTCAACCCATCCATCCCCAGTACAGGTCTCGTCAGCACGGTCAGTCGCGCTGCATCACTCACAGACAATGGCTGCCAGCTCATGTCGTCAGCCCTCCAGTTGTTAGTAGACCTGCCTCAGCTCTGTTCCCCTGCAGGTAATTGATAGTACTCTCCATTTGTTTTTAATCGTTCTCTGGGTGTATGGAGTGAACTTGGGAGTGAGATGCTCTTTGGTGCATGTGTTATAGGTAGCGTGTCCATTCTGCCAACCCTTCTCTTTCTCTGTACTGGGGTGATTCGCGAGCTGGCTCCCAGAGAAGTGCAGCACATCCCCAGCACTGTAGCCACAGCTCAGCAATGCCTTAAGCTCTTATGTACCAGTCCATTTGTGAAGCAGCAGCAAGTTGGACCCCAGTGGCATAAGCTGCTGCAGAGTGCACTGGCCACCTTGATTGATGAGGCCAGGCCAGGTGAGTTGGTATTGTATAACACATCTGGTGTTGCTTTTAAACCCAATACATACCTACCTTCTCAGGTGAATGGGTTGTTTATTTACCTGATAAATACATTCCAGTTGGTGATACCTGTCACAAAATCAGTTGTGATTTCATTTTGGTTATAGATTAACATTTTCTAATTTCATTTTTACTTATAATTGAATAGTTGCGATGTGAGGTTGTGCTACTAACATATGATTGTGTCTTGATGTCATCTGGTTGTGTCGTTGCCAGACCCAAGTATAGAACGGGCTGGTATAGAGATGGGTACTCTGCTAGTCAGTCTGGCCATCTTCATGGTGTCATGTCCATCAGAGGTTATCTGCACCCAGTCACTCATACAACCCACCGTGAACTTCCTCCTCGAGGCATGGACCTCTAAATCCATGCAGGTATTGTACATGATTCATCAGATCCCTTGACTTACTATTGTGAACCTTACAATGATATTTGGCATAGTTTGATTCTGTGTAACTTCTAAAATGTTGTTTGATTGGTGGAATGTTTTTCAATTCTCAAGTTCTTCTCACATTTTTTCAGCATCAGCAAAAGTGTATACAGGCCATGATCTCCATATGCCAGCTGCCTGATCTGGCCGTTTCCTCTCCATTCATTCTCACAATTGGTCCCCCCATCATCGAGTACCTGACATCTTGTAGTGGAAATGGGCGACCTAAGAAAGAGGAAAATCTTAGCCTTATCATGGAAGGTGTACGGCTTGTAGAGGTGTTTGTGGCCCAGGCACCGGATGCTACCCGTCAGTATCATTGCACTTCTCAATCAGCTAATGTGCATTTATTCTTTGCTTTCCTTTGCTGGCATCTGATTTTTATTAATAACAGCCTGTTAGCGTTTAGGGTCAAGTATTATTTGGTATAAGAATGTGAATTTGCATAGGTAATGTATTTCTAATTGAATTTGCGGGAGAGGTGGACAGAAGAAGGCAGTTCCTAGTTGTAAGACTTCCAACCTTGTGTCATGTTGTGTGTACCAGGTGGAGAAATGCTGGGTGTACTTGTGCCTCTACTGGTGTCCTACCTCCTCGACCCCAGTCAACTGGCTGACACATCAGCGCCATCCCAGACGCTACATCACTCTGCTCTCCACCATCTGGTTGCCATAGGACCACGGTACCCAGCACACTTCAGAGCCGTCATGTCCACTTGGCCCCAGCTCCGCACACGATTAGAGGCCGCAGTGAAAGCCAAAGAAGACAGCTCTTCCAAATCTGCTACTTCATCTGCTGAGGCTGCCAAAGCTAATGAAATGGCCAAGCGATCGAAACCTAGCATTCAACTCAAAATGGATTTCAGCAACTTCAAGCAATGATGCTATGATTGTCTATTCTGATTATATTGTTGTTGTTAGGAAATGATCTCTTGAGTTAGATTGATATGTTCTATGCCACTGGGTGCTGTGCACAACTTCATTGAATGAAACACCTTGTACAGATTAAGTTCGTGTACCTGCTTATATTGATGTATGTGGTGCCAAATTCTTCCTTGATTGTACATAGCCTTCACAATTTGTTTTTGCTTTCCATTTGCCCTGTTTCTGGGGTGTATCACGCCGCATTGGTTACTAGCATGTGCACATTCTTCCCCTGTTTAGCTAGGGATAATCAACAACTTACAAGTGATATACAATACACATGGTGCTGGAGTGTTTGAAATTACCCTGTTTCAGCTACATACGTCAGTGTTGTACTAGGCATGGTCGTTATCGCGAAATATGAATTTATGCATGTTATAATGGGACAACAACGTATATTGTACATAACCACAACTTTCGACAAATTTCGACAAGGACATGAGTGCAATAGTATTTGTGTTATATATCGACTGAATAAAACCACTGTGGCTAGTAGCTATAGGTTCTCGCTGTGGAATGTTTGGATGTATGCTTGGACGTGATCCTTTGGGCTTGATGTCATAACAACTTAAAAGATGCTTTGAAGTGATTTTGTGTTTGGTGTTCATTCTTATCCTCGTTCTGAGACAAGATTGACGATTTCAATCAATGCTTGGTTCATGTAACATCCAGTCATCAAGAAGTATCTAACTGTGCCCAGAGAAAGAAGTAACGTCCAGTCATCAAGAAGTATCTAACTGTGCCCAGAGAAAGAAGATACTGTGCCCAGAGAAAGAAGTAACGTCCAGTCATCAAGAAGTATCTAACTGTGCCCAGAGAAAGAAGTAATGTCCAGTCATCAAGAAGTATCTAACTGTGCCCAGAGAAAGAAGATATTGTGCCCAGAGAAAGAAGTAATGTCCAGTCATCAAGAAGTATCTAACTGTGCCCAGAGAAAGAAGATATTGTGCCCAGAGAAAGAAGTAATGTCCAGTCATCAAGAAGTATCTAACTGTGCCCAGAGAAAGAAGATACTGTGCCCAGAGAAAGAAGTAACGTCCAGTCATCAAGAAGTATCTGTGCCCAGAGAAAGAAGATACTGTGCCCAGAGAAAGAAGTAATGTCCAGTCATCAAGAAGTATCTAACTGTGCCCAGAGAAAGAAGATATTGTGCCCAGAGAAAGAAGTAACGTCCAGTCATCAAGAAGTATCTGTGCCCAGAGAAAAGGTTTGAACAAAGTTAACTTTGCTAAGAATACACAAGATAATCAAACCTATTTCACCATGGGTATTTTTTACTTGAAACCACTTATCAGGCTGGGTTAAACAGCTGTGACTTAATGAATATGCACAACAGCTAACAGCTTACATATTACCCCCGAGGACTTCAAACACCTGGTCCCTACTACAAGATACTGACGATTTTAGCATCACTCGTAAGTGAACTTAAATGGGATAGCGTTAATTTCCGTCCGACATGCATAGACTTAAGGTGGATGTTTTTTTCCCCGATTAGTTATAGACCTGGTAATTGACAAGAACTGCATTACATGGGGTGGGGGAGGTTTGGCGAGTTCATGTGTAAAAGTTATGGGTATAAAAATAGGGGTATCGCCATGTGATATGAATTTGCAACATCTTAATCGAAGCAACTTCAAAAGCTTAAAATTTAATTTCACCTCATGTAGCAAGTCTATGATAAATAGTGATCACACAAATACATACTTGTTTCAACACTTTATTATAGTCAACTGGTCGTAATTGAAAACAAATAAGAAAGTGAATTGATGTTTTTTTGTACTCAGTTAAGCACTCAGTCAAGCATTAAACTCCAATATCATGCGTCGAAGACTTGATCAGAGATGCGCAGCATTCCCTACGAGTTCATTGGCTGGTTAGTGATCGAAATGGTCATCTGTTACACACACACCAATGCCATAGGCACATTTTTCTGCTGGCCCAGGAAACATGAAGCAGGAGAGAAACAGCACAACCAACTAAACTGACCAAAGTAACATCATTGTTATCAACCGGTGTAAATTCCATGCAACGCTGCTGATCCAGTGAATGGATGCTTATAGTGAAACCTCATGATAAAGGCAGTTGTGGACAGTTTCACTTCAAATCCTACTGTTTTTACCAATGAAGAGCACTGACATAGTTTTTCAGCCTTTCCGTTAAGCTTAATAAAAACAATTCTTGCTTCTAGTTTTCAACAAGGCATTATAAGTGCTGATGAGCTCTGGTGACAATCAGATAATATCGCATCAAATAAATCCTCACCTTCATGATATTGATGAGTTCATATGACACAACTTAGTAAATGACTGATTAAAGAAAACCGGTTAAAAAAATACGAAAATGTCATAATTTCAACATACGCAGGCGGTCAGCTCGCTTCTTGGTCCACATCTTGACATTAGGAGGAGAGTTAACTGCAACGACAGACACACCATACTTACATCCATTTCAAAATAAGGTACAAGATGAGAGTTTGGCACACAGCTGCTCCATATAACATTTACAACATAAATACCCTTTTCTCTAAATACATGCTGAAGATCCTTTGGATAACTACATGCTTGTTTGCTTATAATGAATATCACACCACAATTTGTCCTACCTAATTCATTGACTTTGTAGAAAAGCGGGAAGCACACAATAAGGGAGTATGTTGTAAATCGAGTGAAACGACCGTTCTTCCAGTAGTGTCTCCATGGGAACTGCATCATTTTACCCATGTATGTGTATGGGTACTTCATGCGCCCGCCATGCCCGTGTGAATCCATCTCTGCTGACTGTAACATCAAGTTTTGTTTATGATTACTAGGTGCTTTAACACAACACCTTCCTCTTTCACAGATAACTAGATTACTTATATACCTCCCTCACCTGAGCTATCACAAAAATACTTCACCTGAAAGTAAGTAAAAATTTTTTAGAAATAGCCGGTTAAGTTCAGTATTGGGTTGACATTGGTTTTTAGTAAGAACTCAAATGTATCTTTATTTGAGGGTGCACACACAAAATTATCTTATATTAGATATATTAAGTGAAGCAGTGATGATCTTAATATATCAATGAGAATGGTGAGCTACAAAAGATAACCCAGGGGTGATTCATCGTTTTATGTGATTCACTATAAAAGTGAGGTGAAAATTTGATATTCTTATCACTGGACCTAAGAGAGGGTCAATGATAGTAATGCATGGTACCAGGCTAATGACATAAATGTTCATTACTAGCATATCTTTACCATGACACAAATAAAGGTAGCCCCTGATCCTCAAGTCTATGTACCAAATTATGGTGAGTTAATGCCAAACAAAGTTAAGGCAACTTAGTTCATGATAATGCTCTGGTACCTTGGCCTTGGACCAGGACTCGAGTTGCACAATTTAGCAGAATAAAAATTTGTAAACGGTACCAAATTTATTGCCATGACTGTTTTCACAGCTTTTAGTTAGCACTTGAGAACCAAGTGTGTTTTAGACCAAAATACTAATTCACAGGATACTTCTGTTGCTGAAATTCAACCTCTGTTCCGATAAATGTTTGGCGAGTTGATTTTATTAGATAAAACTAGATAAAAGACGGTAACTCGGGATGATTCCATTGAATTACTAAGGCCACATACCGTTGGACGTCAGAACTAAGAGGGAGTGCATGCAGCACTACCCATACTTAGTTCGAAAGAGCTATTGTGAACAAGAAGCCTGGAAGAATGAATGTGGCGATTGACATGAAGCCAAATTTATTGTCAGTAAGTCAATGAGTGTGTTGATGTGTTGATTGTCAAGCGAATTATGGAATATGCCGTCAATGGGTGCCAAGGTTAATGTAGTTTCACGAGTCGGGAACAGATCAGTTTCATAAACGACAAACTTTTATTCCACTATATTACGTGACTCAAGTAAAGTCTTGATATGAGGCCATGGTACCTGAGTACCTGTCTGAAAACCAATGCTATCCACGAGTTATCCCGATAATGCGGTAGTTCGACCCAACCTGGCAGTCACTATGCCAGAAGTTAAAACAATGTTTGATCGACACAGTCAACGCACAAAATTATGAATAAACGAATACTATTCTAAAATGAAAGTTTATTTAAAATTAAGACTAAGTTTGCATCCAGCAGGAAAAGCAAAGAAAATTCTGACCTTTCCACAAATGTTCAATGCAGATATGGCAGGCAATGTCAAGGTCGCTCTCGAAATGAAAGTCTCGTGGAAACAGCCCGAGATTTCAAAACAAGACGAAATGAAAATGAGAACATCGGGCAAAACATGACAGAAAATGGAAAATGACAAGCTCAGTGTCTGTAGCCTTCAGGACTCCCTAACTTCGAATCGGCTATCGGGACAGGATTTTCATGGATATGAATTGCTGCTCCTGCGGAAGCTCCAGTCAGACCCGGTCCTCTATTCAGTTTGGGAGAAGAAACTGCAGCAGAAAATTTTGGATGGGGACTATGATATTGGGGTAATAAACAGATTAAAAGGTGGAAACCCCATCATATGTGTTACCTTTCTATTGGTAGCTATGGGTCTAACAAGTCTTCGATATTTCATAGGATGGTCTTTGCTGCATCATATTTAGTTAATGATAGATTAGTGGCATGTGCATTTTCTTTCCATCTGCTGGAAACGTACGTTTTTCTTTTACACCACTCCTCGGTGCTTTGGTGTAAAATTGCTTTGTCCAATGCAGTGGTATCAAGCTTTGTAATTTATTAAGAAATAATTCCAATACAACTCGGTGTATATAATCACAAATTTTGTTATCAAAAACCCATCCTAAAATGACACTCTTTGACTGCTGTCTTGTTGTCATTGATATTAACCTCTTGTGCCTACCTATTGTGCATCATTGTATGTAATCCATATACTTTAGAAACATGCCTATATAATTTAATAGTTAACTTACCTTCTAAATGAGTAATCATAACTTGGTAGTCACACAAAATGACATATTTATTATTATTCTTGATTCCCTTTTTTTTTACAGGATCCCTCTTCCCCCTCTTGTTTATATTAGAAATGAAATCAATTGATGCATGCGTCTGTTAATATGGAAAATTAGAAGTCAATACCAGGAAATTTACGGGACTTAACTACTTATGAGAGGTTTTCGGAGGCGGGAAAATGTGATTTGATGGACTTTGCATGTGTCATATTCAACTTTTCCTACCTCCCCACCCCAACTATCTTTCAATTAATCTATGGACCTCTTCTATTGCATCATCCCATCTATATCTTACGTTAATGATTTCACTCTGCTTGTTAACTTAGCGAATTGCCTCAGCCAAATTTTCTTGATCAGTCTCGTTTGTGTCTATGTTTGTTGGTTTGTTAACATTTTATTTGGAATGCAATACAGGTTACCATTTTTGAATTTTTAAAATTGAAGTTTGATTGGATCATTTTTGTCTATTGGCAATATATATTGCTATTATAAAATATCCAATGGGTAATGTCGGAATACCTGTTGTGAACTTCTTATCAACAGACGTTATCTTTATCCCCATTATTTGTTATTAGGTGTGAATATATAAATACATGTTTTTCTCATGCTGCTGTATAACTTGTGTGCAGGAGATCCCATACACATTATGGTTTCTGACAGTAACCTTGGATCGCAAAGAAAAGCGATTTCTCAGCTTTTTCCGGGAAAGGATCAATCATGTTCAGAACTGTAATACATTACATCGAAGAGGTTAGTACCATTGCAATTAATTGTCTGAATGTGTGTACTGTTTGCAACATTGGTCATATATGATCTGAAAGTGTGTACCGTTTGCAACATTTGTCATGTAAGATCTGAATGCGTGTGTTGTTGCTTGCCAGGGACCTTGATGAGTAGCTATCTCAATAACCATCAATTTACTGAGCTTCATCTGGACGGCATTTACAAGTATGGCGAAGACAATGCGCTACCTGTTGAGGTTGGTATAGTAATGGTGAATTAAGTGCAAATTTGACTCGTCATTCAATTGAACTATGTTGGAATTAGGGAAGCTGGGTGTTCAAATGAAGAGGTGGTAAAGTAATACCCAAGCATTGCATGATGAATTCCTGGTAATGACTAGGCAATGTTATGTTAATTGCAACCGGTCTGAACACATATTTTAACGGTAATGACTCAAAGGAACTCACTAACCTTGCAGAGAGCATGCGAGGCCCCTTTCCCACCCAACCTGATGCTGCCTTTGGTGTCATCACATGCATCCTGTCACTCACAAGTGCTTGGATTTCATGTTAAATGCTCAATGAATTGATCATTCGATCTGCCCATGTGGTGCAACCATTTACATTGAACTCAATATTTACCACTAAGTGTCACTAAATATTTCTACGCTGCCTGGTCATTTCCATGTCACTCCTACTGGTCGGACATTTTTTTTTGCTTGCAATATCAATTGGTACATGTCACCACTCAACCAATTTCGTTCTACTTGACCATTCCTTTGTCTCTCAATCTTATCTATTCACCTTATAATTACCATGCTTCTCATCGATTTCAATTTCACAGAATCATTCATCTGTCATTCAATCTCTTCTTCTCTTGGTATTTCCCTATACCTCGCATCCATGTTTTTCAATCATTTGCGATTCTTACACCAGCTGCTGTAATTGTACAGGATGTAAATAAGGGAAGTTTATTGGGTTGTTAGAAGATAAACAAGCTTGAAATGTCCTCTGTAAAATATTTGTCACTGAATGATAGTTATGTGGCTGCATTGTTCTTCTGTTACTTGACTTGTTCACTCATTTAGAGGAATCTCTTAATAGAATTTGGAAGAATGATTATAAAATGATTAAGTGCAATTTTATAATTCCTTATCCGGAATTCCAAAATATGGAACCTCATAAATGCAGATGTTATTTGGGCGAGACACCAGGTTATTGTCATTCATTCATGTCAGTTATGTGACATGTTGAACTTCAATCCCATCACTGAGTTTTGTAACCCAGTGTGGACATCAGCAGTGGCAGTAGAGGGCTACAAACATCACAATCATCCTTAGACTCAACTCTCTGGATATCATATTTTGTTGAAATGGACTAACCCCAGTTTCTATTTCTGTTTTGTGGAAAAACGATATCTTTGTTATTGTTTTATTTACACACACACACACACACACACACACACACACACACACACACACACACACACACACACACACACACACACACACACACACACACATATATATATATATATATATATATATATATATATATATATATATATATATATATATATCTTAAACTTGTTGAACTCGCATTAAATGATGAGGTCACATGTATTTCAGATATTCAAATGTCCGAGTGTGAGATGGCTGTCATTGAAGTACAACTATCTGGACAAGATTCCTCCAGACATTGGCCGAATGGCTAACTTGGAATGTCTCTCTCTCACCAACAACAAGCTTCAAACCAAATCCATCCCCTATTCACTGACATTCTGTAGCCGCCTCAAACACCTCATGTTGGACAACAACCTCCTGGATGCTCTGCCTGGATTCCTACTCAACATGCCCTCCCTCCATACAGTCCATCGCCATGGTAACCACAACTATTTCAAGTCAACCTTCATGTGGTACCATACCGATGTGAATGAACGAATACTAAAGATATCGGGTTGTAATGACCTAGTGATGAGAGACCCTGAGAGACTACAGTTTTGGGTAGCCAAAGCTCTGGTTGGTGCTAAGATGAACTTCTTCAATAACCCGATGGTTCCATCATTACTTAAAGACTTCATCTCCAGCGTCTACGTCATGTTTAATGTGTGTGGCTACTGTAACACTGCCAAACTCACCAATCAGTCAGGTAAGTCAAATCATTCTGGAGTTTTCTTTATTGGTAATTGGGCTTATCAACCAGCGACTAATTTCACTTATGGTAACATTGCCAACCAGTATATAACAACGTAGTATAAATTAAGTCTCACATTTTGCACGTACCTAATCAGTTGTTATAGCTGGGATGTAGATGAGTGGTATTTCCTAATGGACAGGTTTCAAAGTGATCACCTTCAAGAACCCCTACCTTGGAAACACATGTGTGCCCTTCCAGCACTGGGCATGTTCTCTGAGTTGTGCTATGGCCATAGAGATTCCGGCTCGGGAGGAGCAGATTGCCGCTGCCAGAGAACTAGATCGGCAATATGACAACTATATCAACGAGTGTCAGAAACAATACAATGTCTCCTATACTACATATCAAAAGCTTTCCATTCGAAGAAGATCTCGACAGCAAGGCCTAGCTCGAGGCAGGCATACGGGGCGGCGATCATGGGTCGGCGCTGAGGTGGCCGATGGCCTGGCTACTGGGGCAGGTGTTGGTTGGAATCATTCATTATCACTGGAAGCTTCTACAGCTGCTGTTTCAGAAAATGCAAGCCTCAATTACTCCACCCCCTCCCTCTGTCCATCACAAGCATCATCACACAGCCACAGGTCGACATCTTGTGGTGTCAACAGAAACTGCCATTGTGTTGTGTCATGAGATTTGATGTGGCTCCCCCAAGCATTCTGCAGATGACAACAGCCATACGTTATACACTTAAATGTCTTTTTATTTGTTTGTTTTTCTCTGTGAGAAAATTGTATTGTTTGATCAAGTTCTTAATGTTTTGCTTTTGTACATTTAAAAACACCTTATCCAATAGAATCTTGGACCCAACAAACGAGTGTACTTTTTGTGTAACCAGCCACCTAATGTCATCGGATGTGATACTTGCTGTTAGTATCTTCCATGACTGAATTTAGTTACATTCCACATTTAGTTAACCCCTATTTAAACTGTATCCTCATGCAAATGTTTACTGTTGGTTTCGTGTTGATTCCACCATATTTGTTCGTAGATATATACATTTTCTTTAACTGCTTGTTATATGCCATCTCTATTATCGTGGTTTGGTATATTTTCAGTTGAATCATGTATGGTTGAGGTCTTATTATCAATGACAACTTCTGACATTGACAATTAAATTGATTCAGTCATCTAATGGAATGAATATAAACCATGGAACTATGAGGTTGTGATGTTTGCAAAAACGTGATTTGTCTTGGATTTCAATTTTACACTGAGCATTCTGGCATTTGAAATATTATATTCATTTATTTTAAACAGTAAATTCTTGTGTACAAGACACTTCTATGTCAGATACTAGCCCCCTCTTTGGTGTTACTTTGAATACTCCCCACCAATTTCACATGCTGCGTGTTGCTAGTCTATAACACACTTGTACCTACCGCAACCAACCACTTTATCCTCTAAAAAAACTGGCCTCTCATTAGAAATCGAAAAAGTCAAAATTAAATGTGTTAGCACCAATTAACTATCTTCAGCCTCCAGGCCTGCAAGCAAGACATGTCTATATGCTTTAGGATGGAATCCATTTTCACACACTATGAATGTTATTCTCTCATTCCTTTCAGCATGATGATAATCAATATTGACCTGTATACACTGATATGGGCGAGTATAAACTTGAAACACATGGTGGTACTTTGTCTCTATTTTAAGAGCCGACATCATATAAAGGAGTCTAGTAGGCATGTTGCTCTGATAGAAAGTAGATTGAAACCAAGGCCATTAGGTGCTCTGCATTAAATATGAAGGTCCAACTTATATTTTGGGTCTTAGGCACAAGATTTTAGGTTATCTCGAAGTTGCTCATGCAGATCAAAATAATCTAAACACTTATTTCCAAATAAAAAACAATTTTTGTAATAATCAATTTTAATTCATTCACATATTTCACCTTAACACATTTAATATCTAGCCAATAAGAGTATTTGTGAGTATTAAAATATCTCTGTTGCCATACATCCACCCACATCCGTCAATAGATTTGACAATCTAAATTATTCCACAATATACCAATCACAAATCCCAGCCCCCCTTAAATGTTGTGACTCTCACTTGGATCCGCTCAGAAAACAACGTGTGATGATGAATGATAATCAACAAAATGTCTAAATGAAGGAATGGCGCAAAGAAACTGATATGTTACTCAACAAGCCTTAAGATCCACAGTTTGTCAATATTGTCTCCTGCTTCCGTAATTACCACAATTAACAAGTATATAGATAAATAACTGTCACAAAAGAAGGATCACAGGCTGTCAGTGTTATTGCTGCAGTACGTCTCGTAGTATGGCACCTGATGAAGTGGGTACACTTGAAGAACTGCCCGTGGAAGCACCAGATGCTGGCGCAACGAAAACAGGCATTGCCCCGCTTCCTAGCCCTGGATTCATCAGTATATGTGAGGAGCCAGGGGGCTTAGATCTTGTATTACCAACTGGAGTGGAAGTGACAGCGTTCAAGGACGGTGACACAGCAGCAGAGAATGGGTTGAAGGTGGACTGAGAGCGGGTTTGAGCTTGAGGAGTAGGAGGATGTTTGTAGCGTTGCAGTTCCTCTTCAGCCATGCGTTCTGCCGGCAGAACCACAGTGGGCGTTGGGGTGGATTCCTTCTCCAAGAACGTTACAAAGAGCTCAGAGAAAGACTGCACACACAGGAGCACCATTCCATATAAATGGCCACATTCTCACCAGGACTGAAATGAACTACAGCAATGAGAGTTCAACTGTACCTTATCTGGTGAACCTTTCATAGGTGTCGTTGGGGGAGTGGGCATTCCTTTCACTTTACCTAACAAGCCTCCAAACCAGCTCCCAGACACTTCAGCACCCACCTAAAATTAACCACATGTTAGTTACTATACCACATAACCAGATAATGCTCATTGACCAATACACCTTAACACATATTAACATAAGGGGATGTCAATTTACCTGCAGCATCTCCTCATGAGAGAAGCTGAGCACGCAGCCAATCAGCCTCAACACCTCTCTCCGCTTGTTACTGGGTGTGTGGAAGTAACCAAGCACCAGATTCTTGATCACCAACCTGTGATAGAAAAGCCAACTTATGAGGATTGTCAACCAAGAAACTTTTAAGGCAATGATGATCACCGACCACATATTAAGCTTCCCAGCACGAAATGTTGATTGGCAAGATTGTAAAGATACACAAACATTAACCCCAACACACCTTATAAAAGGAACATAACAGCGGTAATGAATGGTATAGATTTACAAACTAATGTGGCCATAATGTGATTTTTGACCAGTGCAGTAAAGACTAATTCTGGTAGTTGTGCGACTTCACACAGCCTTAACATCACAATATATGTTACAAACACTGACAGGAATGAAATGCATGAAAAAAACCTTCAATATAAATGGACGAGGTAGGCAATTAATGGTGCTACTTTTAACGACCTAATAACATGCTTCTATTGTACATTAGTAACAGGAAACATTTTTCAGGTGATGGCTGAATGGAATCAACTTTTTTGGCAGGGGTTATTTTATTATTTGCAATATAGAAAAGGCCCCATGCGGAAAAAACTCACTTATCAACTTTGGCCTCTGTATTTGTGGCCAGTTTAGAAATCTCCTCTTCTGCATGAATGAGTTCTTTCTCCCGAATTTGAACTGTCAGGGGGTGGAAAAAACAAAGAATAATTTAATGATAACACACAGAAATGAAGGATAGACTGTGGCTGCTCCAACATCAAATCCTGTTATGCATAGGTTTGATGGAAGAATGAGCATTTGTCCATCAGGGGTTTCTTTGACGCATGCAACAAATGTGAGAGGCACTCCAGGCCAGGTATTAGTCGTTATTCTTCTTCTTTCACCCTCCAGGTGCGTGTTAGAGCAGATATAGGACGGTGTGAGATTCCGGGTAGCATTTGGTCTCGTGTGAGTCCGTGGGTTATCAGGATGGTGTTAGTTGGTTAGAATGGACATCCTACGAATATTGCACTAGGTACTGAATGTACAGGCAGCTCAGTACCTGATGTAATACTCACAGGAGGCACCACTAGTCTATCTGCAAGCACACAAGCACTTCCTGCTCCGGGATTTCTGTAAGCGGCTAATCCATCTTATGCAACAATTAGTGGAGTTTTTATAAAAAAATCCCGGGGAAATAGTTAGCGACATCACGGAGTTGGATTTGATTAGGTAAATACTTAAGTACAACACACTTCATATGATCATTCAATAAATTATGAAAGCATGATTTTACGTGATTTTAAATAAACTCTCGCTCTCTCAACTCTTTCAGAAAACTTCCCTGATTCTATTTGAACCAATATACTGTATAGAAGCAGGTAGATGTTGAGGACTTGGCTGGGTTGCATGAGTTGGTCAGATGAACTGGAGCCTGGGTGACTGACTACATGAACGTGTTAGCTCGGGTTGGTGTTAAAGAGAGCCAATGTTAGCTACAGGCATGCCGATTAGTGAGATGTTCGTGTAACCTCAACAAGTAACTTGAGCTGCAGAACCGCCGCAACAAGCACAACACTCAATTTTACCAGTTGAGATTATACGACCATGACAAGGTGATACACACAGGAGTACATAGCAAGCGATACAGCCCAGTGGTAGTAGTGGCAGTGGTAGTGGTTGTTGTAGCGCAACTTGTGCTATACGTGGAGAACTAGTCAGCAGATCACCTGCATGGTGCAACAAGGGTAGATGTGAGGACAAGCGCGAGAAGCCAGCTGAGTGGGTGGGGGACACCATGTCCCTCATAATTGCTGGTCATGATGAATTACATGTGGTGTCAACGCCAACAGCTGCTCAATTTAACCAGCAACAGCCAAGTCGCACTCAACAAGGCTAGTCCCTCAATAACAATGGATGACAAACAAACCTTCTACATCAACATATATATATATATATATATATATATATATATATATATATATATATATATATATATATATATATATATATATATATATATATATATATATATATATATATATATATATATATATAACACACATTAGTGCAAGAGATACCGTGATACAAAAGACAACACTGATATTGTTACGATACCGATAACTAGCAACTTATGCAAACTGTAAAGCATACAATATCATCGTAGAAACTGGGCATGCACGGTGATGATTGCCATGTCAACCAATAGTTGCTGCATCAGCTGGCTAGAGAAGCTAGGGGGCAGGGTGTTGGACAGGGCAATACCAGCCAGCAAGCTGAGTGGGTTAGCGATGGGGTGAGTACCTCAGAATTACCAGCTGATATTACCCCACCTCGACACACGGTTTGAGCTCACACTTAGTGCAACACACGGTATAAAGGCAGGCAGGCAGGCGGGCGGGCGGGCAGGCAGGCAGAGCTAACCAGGCAGGCAGGCAACATCCACATGCACATTCAAGTCGCTTCTCCTCCACTACATTTCCATCATGATACGGAATGCAGTCACCACACGTTTTTACACCATGACTCGGAAAAATCAAACCGAAGTCAGGTGGTTGACAATTGGGTGGCAAATACTGATTTGGTTAACATAAAATGCAATTAAGTGACACAAGCTGTTATTGGTTTAAGCGATTACAGAGCAAAATTAATCACAGATGATTGCAGTTAATGATATGAATAAAAAGCCCTGATCGTCACTACATTAAGTCATTAGTCCCATATTCTACCAAGCATTCATAATGATCGTGCTGATGTGTGCGCATCATACATATTAATCTTACTGGCATTAACAGTTCTAGCACAGCAACATTCCTCTAGAGCAACAGTGCTCAATAAGACACATCATTCTACCCATACAGCAGTGCATAAACCAAAAGCAACGTCAAATCTAACACCAGCAATCACTAACACGTGTCGCTCCACCCCTCCTTCTAAGGGGCAACGGACTGAAGAAGAGTAATACGATGATTAAAACCATCATCCGAATCTGCCCACCTTCTTCACGTAAAGCAGCAATCATCTCTTCTTTGCGGTCCAGTTGCTCGCTGAGCCTGTGTGCGGCTTCCAGTGCATCAGTGGTCTCCTCCAACTGGGCCTGCCAAACACCAACACCAACAAGTGTGGCTGTATTATCTGGGCCTATCAATATCCATCTCTACAATAGTTTTATCAAGAGTTGACATTTGCACCAACATTCACAATATTGAGTACATTAAGGGTTCACCTGCATGGATTGAAGCTCATGGAGTAACTGCTGTTTATCCCTTCTCTCAGATGCCAGCTCCCTCTGGTGGTGTTCAATATCACTAGCAGTCTGGTTCTCCTTATCTACAACATGACAAGACAAAGGGACCCATCTGATCAACGACCCAGTTCACTAGCATGCACACAGACTTATTGTCTGCGAAATAATAAGATGTTCTGACAACAGTGCATATCCGATGACAAGAATCTTGTAAGAAACAAACTCCAATTATCAATAGCACACATCAACTACCCTACCCAGCTGGAACTGTTCCAACACCATCTGGAGGTTGGCCAGTGAAGTGGCGTATTGCTGGGTAAGGTCTCGAGCTCCAGCCAGCTGTAGTACAGCCTGGTCCCGTTGTTCTGCTAACGCTTGTAACTGCAAATTCAAGCTTTCCACCTGCTGGCTGGACTGAAGGCTGCATGCACAGTAAACAACAACGAAACAATACAAATTCCAACTGAGTGCAGTAAAATACTGATTTTGCACAAAATCAATTGTCATTCAAATGCATTTTTTCCCAAATGTTCTCGGATGTTGCGGAATGAGGACCCTTTTATGGACCCCAATGATCACAGTATAATGGGGCTTCACAGTACGACATACCCTTAACACTGAGGCATTGCATGTGCCTATGTGTGACCACTGTATGATATACTCTTAAGAGGGAGGCATTACATGTGCCTATGTGTGACCAGTAACATACTTGGCATTTTTGACAGCAGAAGTCCATGACTGAGCCTCCTGCTGCGCCGAAGCGAGGCGGTTCCTTAGCTCTTTCTCACGCTCCTCCGCCTGTAATGCCTCGCTTGTGTAACCCTCCTCTATCTGAACCAGGTGACTTCTCAGACGCTCGCATTCACGCTCCAATTTACCCATCCGGTCAAATGCACGATCCATCTGAAATGAATAGCTATTAGTGGAGTAAACTGGCACACAGGAAAGCAACTGGCACACAGGAGAGTAAATCTGGAAAAGGCAGAGAGAGAGTACCTCTTGTTTCAGCTCCTGATTGTCCATCTGTGTCTGTTGAAGAGCCAGCATCACTTGATCTCTCTCCTGCTTAAACTCCTGCGCCTGCTGAGATGCAGCCTCGACTTCCCCCAGCAGCTTCTCAGCCTCCTTCCTCCCCTCTCCTTTCTCACCTTCCCGCTGTAACATGCTTGTAAGGGTGGCAGACTTTTCTCTCAAGGCTGACACCTCAAACTCTTTGTTATTATAAGCGATGGTGAGCTGATTCTGGGCTTCCTTGTGTGCCGTCATCTCCTGTTGAAGGTTGCTGACCCTTTCCCGGAGCTGCTTACGGTCCTGTTGCACGTCGCTAAGTTCTGACTGGATCCCTTCAAGCTGGAATGATGCGTGTTCATGTTGCTTTCTTGTGGCATGCAGCTGAGCCTCACATGTTTTGTTATTCTCTTCACTGACGTGAATGCGTTTTAAGAGATCAGCGATGATGGCCTCTTTCTCTTGCAGTGTCACGTCTTTCTTCTGCAGGAGTTCTGTTGTGGCTTCAAGTTTCTGTGGTCGCTCATTGCAGAGTTTTTCAAACTCTGACGATGAATCTTCTTGGTTGTGAGTATCACCTATCAGGTGGCTGTTATCCTCTGATGAGGTATCAGTCGTGTTCTTCCCATCACCATCCATCTTCGTCAATTGCAGAGTCTGTTTCTGCACTTCTTGGTACCTCACATCCAGATCAGAGAACTTCTGCTTCAAATTAATCAGTTCATTTTGTACTTTAATAAAGGCACATTGCTTATCTTCGTGTTGCTTGACTAGGTTGCTGTAGTCTCTTTCCAATGTGTCCTTCTTGTCAGAACACTCAGAGAGGACTGAGCCGAGCCGTTGGATTTCTTTGTGATAAGTCAGACTCTCCTGGTGCTTGGTGTTCAGTGCCACAATGATCTGTTCCCTGTCTTCCTGAAATGCCCGCACCTGCTTCATGAGGTTGTCCCTCTCCTGTATGACAGTAGCCAGGTGCCTTGTGGTACTGTCCTGGGTACCTGCATCTTGCAACACCTGTAACAGGGTCTGGTTCTTCTGCTTGAGAGACTCAAGCTCAAGGTCCTTGTCTCTGATGATCTGAGACAGACGCTTGATCGCTTCCTTTGTCATATCCTGATTTGGGTTGTCCACATTCCTGGTTAGCCCCTGATTGTCTTGTTGTAGCTTGAAAATGGCAGCTTTCTCCTCAGACACTACATTCATTAATTTGTGCACCTCGTTTTTCAAGGCGCTGCACTCACGTGTTTTCTCGTTGAGGATGGACATCATCTGTTCTTTCTCCAGACGCAGGTTGCGAACTTCTTTCTCTGTGGCATGTAGGCTATGAAGCATGTTGTTGTGGGGTTCTGCATGAGAACATTCCTCTAAGCCATTTTCCAGTCCCTTGGTGTATTCTAAGTGATTTTCATCTGTTAAATCACCATTGGTCAAGGCAGAGGACATCCCATTTTCTAAATGTTTTCTTTTGGAATGAGGTATAGACATTTTTGTATGTTCTAGTTGCTGTGCAGCATTATTGATTTTGTGTTCATCCTCTGAAAGACACTGTTGGGAAAGATTTGAGCTGGTTGAACGAGTTACAGCAATACCTTTGGTTTGGTCATCTTGGCTGGTTTCTTCAAGTTGTATCAGCTGTCTTTGGTTTTCTTCAAGTTTCTGGTCCTTTTCCTCGAGCTCCAGTTCCAATGTCTCCAGGCGTAAGCTCAATTCATTTATTCTAGTTTCTGATACTAAACTGCTTTTAGTTGCTTCTAAAAGTTTATTAGTCATGTCATCAATCTCTTCCTGCAAGGCTTTGTTTACATTTTGGGTACTGGCAAGTAAAACTGAGACATTTGTGACGTCATGTTCAATATAAGGCTTTGAGTTGTGAAGATCCTCTTCCAATCCCAAATGCTCCCCTTCCGGATCCTGACAAATGGCCGGCTTTACTTCCATGTCACGCTGACATCTAGAGAGAGTTTCTTCCAACTGTATTTTGTCTTTGTTCAGCACATCAATGGTACTCTGTAAGTTGTGAATTTGACGTTGGTGTACCTCTTCCAGTTGCTCTATGTTAACCTTAGCTTCATCATTGGAGCTGTAGTCCACCTTCATTTGAGCAAGTACTTGGTCCTGTTTTGTCTCCAGTGTTTTACTCATGTGATGTGCTTGATCTCGATCCTGTTTTGTCTCCAGTGTTTTACTCATGTGATGTGCTTGATCCCGGTCCTGTTTCGTCTCCAGTGTTTTACACATGTGCTGTGCTTGATCCCGATCCTTCTCAACACTCACTAACAACTCCTTAAAAGTCTGCAACTTAGCCTGAGCATAAGACACATCGTTAGATAATTGAGATTTCACATGATGAAGCTGCTCCATTTCCAGTCGGAGATGCTCAACCTTCGCCACCTCGTCAGAGTGCTTCCCCGTCAGTGATTCCGATTCAGCTTGAAGCAGATCCTTCTCCGCCTCCAGCTTTTCTATCTTCTTCTGCAGTTGGTTTTTGTCACGTAGGAGTTCTTCAACTTCATCAGAATTGACAGGATCCGGTTCTAATTTTGCCTCTATATCAATGCCAGTTTGAGCTTCAGGACCTTCAGTATCAACTACTGTCTTAGCTATCACCTCCTCCAGCTCATTAACCCTCTTGGTGAGGGATTGATTGGCCTGCATCAACTGACTCCGACTAGCCACCATATGCTCCAAGGCTTGCTCATGTTGTTCATCTAACTCTACCAGACTGCTCTCCAAATCCTCCTTGGCTTCCCTCAACACATTTATCTCTTCTTGCAAATCTTTCCGCATCCCGACAATAGTTTCAAGCTCAGCTTCCCTTCGCAGTCGACGCTCTTCGTCCGCCAAATCTTCACATCGCTGAACATCTGCAGTAAGTTTGTCAACTAGTGCATCCGAGTTGACTTTTTCTGCATCTCTGTCCTCCATCAGTTTTTCCAACTGCCGGATTCTGTTCTCCTTGTTAGCTGAAGCCAATGTTTCATCGCCCATCTTATCTTGCAGCTGCTTGACGAGTTCCTCTTTCTCCTCCAGCTTGGCAGACATATCCATGGCTTCCTTCTTTTGTTCAACAGAAACCCGCCTCAAGTCTTCAGTGAGACCTGCCATACGTGATGGGGGCCATCAGTGATAGAGTTACCAAATGAGGCTTAATTCGGTCTTGGGAGTGCAAATCACCAATCAAGATATATCTTAAAAAAATCACTTTGTACCTTTCTGCTCTTCAAGTAATTCTCCTAATTGTAATGCATTGTTACGGCTGACTTCAACTTCTATAGATATAGATTCCTGGAAACAAAAACGAATGATATTTTTAACAACCAATTTCAGTTTGTATGTCAACAATGCAAATATAAGATTTCTTGTGATTGCAGACAATTTACCTTTTCTATTGTCAGTTGTTGAAGCTGTTGTTTGAGGGAATGAAGTTTATTAGTTAGATCTTTGGTGTCCACTTCAGAACCTTCTTCTTTATTCAGGGCTTTACCAGCCTGCATCCATGGTTCATTTTCATTACACCACTGACAAGATATATATATATATATATATTCCATCTAGATGAAGATCTGGTTGGGAAAGTTCACTTAAATGTGGACTGCTCGAGGGAAATCTTACAGGTAATGTTCTGACACTTACTTGCTGTCCTTTAACCTGCTGTCTGAGTTTAAGGAGCAAATCTTCCAGAGCTTCCTTTTCCATCAACCAGTCTGACTGTTTTAGTTCCAGATCGTCAACATAGACCTGGAGGGTCTCTATCTGATTCCGTAGACCTCCGACCTCACTATCCAACTCGTGAACACGATCAGCTGATCTGGACATACATGGTAGGCAAACATAGGTGTAACTCATCGAGTCTACAGTTGAAGAATATGACTATGTTGGCATTTTTAAATTCCAACATCATCATTTCATTTAGAGACCTACAGATACTTATTTGTCTAGCACCAATGAAGGCTAGATATTCACCTGAGAGGAGAGCTGTGCTGCCTGTCCTCCCTCAACCTGTCCAGCTGCTCACGGAGATAAGCCTCCGTCTTAGTCAGCTCTGTGTGCGCCACAACTAGCTAATTACAAGCAGATGGAAACTTACAATGAACAATAATGTCACATTTTTGTAAAGGTTCATGAAATGAAAACACTGGGTGGCATACAAGCTTTCCCCTGCATCTCACCCCATCATGCTCTGTTGATATGACTGTCAGCTTCTGTTGCAACACCTCCATCTGTCTGGCTTTCTCCCGGTCAGCGGCATGAGTAAGGTCAAGGTCAACGCTGAGTTTGTGTCGGGCCTCCTCCAAACATTTACACTTTTCTCGCAGCCGTTCCAGCTCATTTTCCAGCTGAGGGGAGCTCTTGCGAGGCTTTGTCTTTACTGTACAAACATAGTATCAACTAGATCATATCGACTGGCTTGATTACATTACCAATACCATAAACCAACAACCATAACTCAGATCATGCTCAGTTGGAGTATTCATTGCAGTTAAGCCTTACGCAAGGCATCTATCTGCTCCTGCAAAGTGGAAACCTGTTCCTGATGCTTCTTGTGCAATGTAGCCAGCTTCTGGGCATGGACGTCTTGTAGTGTGGCCAGCTGCCTCTGGTGCTGGTCCACTTCATCCTCAAGTTCCTCCTCCAGATCCTACAACACAAGTACAAACACTGCTATTATATAGAGCTAGTTCATATGCAGTAATAAATGCACCATACAGCACTAGATGATAGATCTGTCATCATATCACTAGTGTAACACCCCTGTGAGGACTCCTAACCAATGACAGTAGTCGCGTCCAACATTAATGTAAACCTGCTCTGCATAAAATATAATTCACAATATTCATTGGGGTAAATGCATATTCATACAACAAACAAGAGTCCAGGGAGGATCACATCTGATGACCCCCCCCCCCACCACCCACCTGCATCCCCCCCACCCACCTGCATCCCCCCACCCACCCTCCTGCCCCACCCCCCCCCCCCCCCCGAGCTACTTCTCCACTACAGATCACTTCTACAGTAACTGACATCATTTATAAACATGGTTCTAAATTCGCATACATGTCTATATTTTACAGCCCAAAGATACTCAAACAATGCACTTATTCCCACATATACAATACACTAATTATCTAATCAAAGTCATTAGGAATAGAAACATGTGGGCCTCATGTACCAGGTGGTATCATTATCCACTAAACAGGAAGTCAGCTCCAATGATGCATCATCCCAGTCTACGCTTATAACACACGATAAGTCAGTTGCTGTCAATGTTGCAAAATAAACTTGGTACACGGAAGTTATAGAGCAGGGTATCAAGAAATGGCTACTTCCGTGTCTGATTGTCTGACACTGTGTTATTACATAAAGTCTTGACTTTATAACAACTGGGTCACTAATTAAGATATGAAGCAGGGCGGCAGGAGGCGAGATGTAATGATGCTTTTACATTGTATTAATAATGATCTTGAATAGAGTTGGAATGGGGCTGGGTGTAGAAGTGGAGAAGGAACTGGGTATTGGGCTGGCAGTGGGAGTGGTATAGGGGTTGGGCTAGCAGTGGGAGTGGTATAGGGGTTGGGCTGGCAATGGGAGTGGTATAGGGGTTGGGCTGGCAGTGGGAGTGGTATAGGGGTTGGGCTGGCAGTGGGAGTGGTATAGGGGTTGGGCTGACAGTGGGAGTGGTATAGGGGTTGGGCTGGCAGTGGGAGTGGTATAGGGGTTGGGCTGACAGTGGGAGTGGTATAGCGGTTGGGCTGGCAGTGGGAGTGGTATAGGGGTTGGGCTGACAGTGGGAGTGGTATAGGGGTTGGGCTGGCAGTGGGAGGAGATAAGGGATGCAAGTAGCATAAAGACTACAAAAATAGCGTTTTTCTTAATCGCTAAATACTATAGAGTGTTCAACAACATGGAGTGCACAATAATAGACAGGAGATAATAGAGTTGAGATGTAAGCTTGGTTATACAGACACCATCCCAGATGCTATATCCTAAAGAGCAACATTAACATTTGTCCTTTACCCTACATAGGAAGCCTACCAGGTACTTAGCATACACCAAGTGGAGTGCCACTAAGATGCCCCCCCCCACCCCAACCCCATCCACAAGAGGATGGAGTGCTGTAGTAAGGCAGGTAGAGGATGTTGCTTAGCAACACTGATAATACCTTCCAGGTGGTCCAATCAAGCAATAATAACGAGTTCACTCAGGTAATAACTTGCTATATCTAGCTACTATTTACTTACGATTTCACCATATGGTGAGTTCTGTACAATCAGGAATGGATTCCCCTTATAGCCTTACAGAGCAGCTGTATACAGAATCACTAATGCCTCCCTGCCATCATCACCTACACTTCACTAACACCATATCACAACCAACATTGATCTTTTTTTAAACAGCTGCTCCAATTAAATATCTATATATTGATATTGTGAGGCATGCCTTTTATAGTTGTTCATTTGGGCATGCTGTCTTGTTGGTATGAGCACGCAGATGGCATGAAAACATGTAGTTATATTTCCAACATGTGTTGTAACTTGTCTGAACACGTAGTCTACACTTCCCTTTCATGCAAGATAATTATCTATTGGTAATATAAGAACTTTATAGATTCAAACATAAAATGAATATAAGTTGAAAATTCAATTATGATGGTTAATGGTGGTACACAATATAAACCATCAAGTCCAGGCTGTGATGAAAAATGTACATTTGTTCCTAGGCATAGAAAGAACTTGTGTTATAATTTTTGGTAGGGTGGGGGGGGGGGGGGGGTGGAATAGGGAACACAAATACAGTAGAAGGCAATAATTTTTCAGGCATAATAACTGGGCGGATTGTGAATCATTTACTGTCAACTATGAGTTGTTGTATGCCAGTTGACAGCAATATTGACTTTCTCCTTGACGCTCAAGTGCAGCACATCATGTGAGAGCACCCCACGTAAAATGCACGGAAAATAATAATGAAGCTCTAAACCACAGCACAGGCTTTTTCATGTACAGCAGATATTGGTGTTGGGTGATATCATTGCAGGATACCATAATGGTTTATAAGAAACATATGACAGGTGTTGAGCCATGAAATAGCCAGACCAAGAAACAAGGTCATGATTGTTCAGATCAAGGGGGTCTGGCCGGATAGCTCTGAGGGGTTACACCAGGGTCAATACACAAAGCTACAGTCAGGGTGAAATGAAATGGGAATTAGGAGAAGATAGGTCAAGTTATGGCAAGCAAGGGCTTAACTCGAACACTTGAGACAAAATCTACCCCAAACATAATCTGGCTTATCTCAACACTTGTCAGTTTCACTCGGTTGGCTGCAATGTTGACTTAATGACCACTAACAACATTCTCTTTGTGACTGGACTTACGTTAGGACGCATGGGACAGCTCAGTTTTATCCCTTACAAATTTATCTTGATGGGAGTGTACAAATAAGTCTACATGACCAACCACCAATATGGAGCTACACTTTACCAAGGACAGACTGAGATACACCGCTGAAACACCTCATTTGTAGCACTGCTCACCAAGATCAGAGCTTTAGGACTATCAAATAATTTTTCCATTAACACATTTACATTGGGCAAGCTCACCAAGCACAGCATACTAATAAAAACATCTTTCTAGTATTGTAATTCCCCATGACTTCTCATATATTTGTCTAAATCTCAAGAGCATTTCCACAAATGAGGCCCGGATCAGCCTATGAATATAGACATTCAGGCAAAACAATCACTTGTATGCATGAAGTCAACATGAATCCCTTATGCAAAACCTCCCTGTAATATAGTTCAAAGAGCCATGGCTGGAAAACTATGAGTGGTTTGAGAACATTCATGAACTCACCTTAATCTGGGTCTTCAAAGAAGTCACATTGCTCGATGTTTCCCCATCTTCTGACGAATTCTTCCCCTGTACGACAGTCAAGACTCAAAGCTACAGACCAGACACATTGTCAACCCATTCTCTTCCAGCGCCTGCCGTCAGTGTGGTGTAATCTGAGCAAGTGGGACGGATTACGTCTTATCGGTTGCCGATTCAATGTCCAACACGTGGCCCGACCCCAGCACAGCCTGACACAACTGTTATCACCCAGGGCCAGACATGCCTCGTACACCACACCACTTCAACCGGCCAGTCATGCTTCTACCTGTGCCTTTTTACTCACCCACACAAGTAAGATTAATTAATATAATAAAGCTGACAGGACCGGCTACACAAAACCAGGTGAGCTGGCCAAGCTAACACCTCTTGTCAAATCACCTGCCTTTTGGACTCACCTTTGAACCTGTAGTAGAGTCTTGGGGCAGCTGCAGTAATAAGCCTGGTGTTTGACATTAAACATTGTTATCAGGGGTCCCACTCTAACTTATCCTTAAATAAACACAAATTTGGCTCCAACCATCATTATGTCTCTTACATGGACCAGAAATTGGGACAATCCTTGGCATCAAAACCTGCTTAGCAACATGTCCGACCATAATACAAAATGGAAAAATCCTACTTTTTATCAAATTCATAATCTAAAAGTCATGACATCATATCGTGATGTTATATTGCTATGAATGAACATCATCTACACATAAGGTTTCACACTTACAGTTCAAGTTGGATTAAAGAATGACATGATTTTCATTTGACTTTTATTACCTGTGATTCTGCCAGGTGTCGCCAGTGAGTGAGCTGAGACTGTAGGCTTCTGACAGTGGCAGTGAGTTCATTGATCTGTCGCTGAGATGAGATGGCGTGATCCAAATCATCCTCATCGTCATCATCAAAGCTGTCACCAAAACCTGCAATTATCCTCATCAACATCAACAAAATGGAAATATGTAGAATTGAAATTTATTTTTCATAACTGATATTTATAAATGTATTTTGCTATCAAACAGAGATTTGATTCCCAATCAACCCGAATAATTTCTCGCAGCCGTGTACACCATTCAGCCATTCACCACCTTAACAACGAACAACCATCCTGTTCCCCCCTTCACCTTGTTCTGCAGGCAGTCAAGCCTACTCAAGATACATATACAACACCACTGACATTGAGTGGTCAAAATTAATGAAGGTGTAGATAAGATACGTCAGGAGATGTGTGCCCTGCTAACCCCACGCTGCAAAATTATCACTCATGTCATACCTGTTATTTGACATTCCCAGAAACCCTAACCCTCCATCCAAGTTACCCACATACAACAAAAGAAACCTCTCAGGAAGGAATCATACAGAAGATAGTGGTGTGCATTGTCAGGCTAAATCAGTTTTACTTTCACATTCACCATATATCTGTTCATTTGGAAAAGATCCACAGTTCTGAGTGAAACCTTCGCAAAGACCACAAATACAATTCCTATCATTTGTAATTTGCACAAAAACAGAAACCTATGATATTCAACCGTTTCAAGCACTAAAAAGGAGTACAAGTGATAATAATCACTAAGTATCTGCACTTTTTCACATGATGAAAAAACTATTTTACTTAGAGTAAGGTATTAAGAATGAGTGTGTAATGCCTCTCTGACTTGCCATGACCATGCTTTCAGACGGACCTTTAGCGGCGCGATTATTCCAGAAAGTAAATAATGAAGCAAGAATAAACATCAAGCATGTACAAGGGAGGTCATGTTTACAGAGCCAAGGGAGTGGTACTTACAGACACAATCCATTGCTTCATATGGATTTGGTCTGAACAATACTGAGCTGAATATCGGGCATTCCTTTTTTTGTAACAATGTAACAGTTTTCACTTTCAGATTTAGGTAGAAAGAAATTGATCCACTATCACCGGGCAATGACGGGAAATGATTTTAAAAATAGTCATTCACATCAAAACTATCACACACAAAGAAATTCATCATCATTTCTCAATCCTTTCCAAAATTCATCAATTACAACCCCCTCCCTCCTCCCCCAACATACACTCTTAACTGTTGCATGTCACTTAGATGCCAGCATGGGCTCATTTCAATATCAAGCTGAATTGTTGAAATTTTTGCTTGTAAGTACCCAGGTAACTGGTCTATTTATATCCTCTGTTACAACAACATAACAGTCTTCGTGTTCCGATCAATGATATTGAAGCATGGAAGAAAAAATACTGAGTTCTCAAAATTGCCCCCTACTTTCTCTGCCTCCATAATACCATATGCGGTTCGTGGTGTAAATTCATGTTTGAGAAACAATGGCATCATTCAGGATTTGAGACTTCTGTGTGATATAAATTGCATAATCTGACACCATTTAAGTTGGTCAACAAAAACCAACTAAATCAGATAAAAGCTCAGAAAAAGACAGGATTTACAAATAAAAAGTCAGCATAAAACTAGCGATTTCGATATGTTCCATCATCTAGCAATCCATACTACAGCTTAGCTCAGTAAGGCAAGCATAATGGTTGCCATTAAAAACCCAACAGATCAATCATTGTTACTCAGTTAACACAGCAATATTATTGATATTTCGAGTATAATGTGTTTTAGCTAGTGTCACACCAAAAGAGTTCAGGTGAAATCAGGTGAAAACCAGCTTACTCACCGCGATAGATGTGAACTCCACATCTGCAAGTTATAAGACGGCTCTGAATCTCAGAGTCAGTTTCGGGCCGACAGAGGGAGTTGTTCGCGCGTGTGGCGGGAGACGCTTGGTCGGCGTTGCCACGTGGTTGCTCGTGCAATGACAGCTGTCCCGCGGTCCAGCCGGTGCGCGCTCTACGCAAGTTCTCGTCTTCATGTGAATGTCCTTTTTAAAGTAAATTTCCTTCTCCATTGCATTTCCTGTGACTCGGTGTCTATATCTGACCCAGTCCTTGAGTCTGGACATAATCGACGGCCTGCTATGTCCAGCATAGCACGTAGAGCACACAGCGAGGGACGCGAACGCGTCTTCTGATGGCGCGCACAACAAACCAGGTGTGGCTTTTCGTCGACGCATGGTGACGCTCAGGTGAGCGATAAGAAAGTACGTTATCGCTCGAGTTGCTCAGTATTCTCTGACTGACACCAAACGTCCAACTGGTTCGGATATAAATGACCCAGCAGGTTTGAGTAAACATCCTGTCCCGAGCGTGGAGTCGAGTGGCCTGTGAGGGGCCCTGGGGGTATTACATAGATACTATGACCCCATCAAGGCGCAGTCAAGAGGTCTCCAGATCTTAGGCACCATATGAAGATCAGACCCATTGATTTATCACTCGTTAAGCCAGCGACCCCGATACTTAACTCCGCCCACCCCGCACATTATCGTTTAAATAAATTATCGATACCCACCTCATTTACAGACTACAATACGTTCTCATTAACGCACTGAAAACACCAATAGCAACCAAATGTTACCAGCCTGTTTTAAGTAAAGCTTGAAATGCCTGGCCACGATGACAACCTTGGCCAGCTTCGGCGCAACACACAAAACTGACGTATGCTTGTACAGATCGAACTGTACAACCGAATCAGACAGACGTTGCTCAAAAGCCTTCTTGATCAACATCTCTAGTTCTGCTTGGTCCATGGATGAACCCTTAAGAAACAGATACTACTATCAATTAGACCTCCGTGCCTTATACACAACCCGTACACAAAACAACGGGGAATATTGTATGAACTATGGTCAAACGTGAACAGGGATCGGTCAGCGGCGTTAACACAAGAGGTTCCCATAGGGAAAGCGTAGCGCACAGGGAATGCCTCACAAATCTGCTCCTACTCGACGTTACCGTATGTAGCCTGGTAACATGCGTCAAGCTCGCGCCTGATACCCTGGTGACCGATATAACCCAAACAACGGGTCAGCACCCAAAGATATCCGGTTGTGGACGATAGACCATCTCTGATGCACGGTGATTTGTCAGCCTTTTTCTGTATAAGTGGATCCCCCACCCCACGGACCCTCAACTCATACCTTGTATAAATACACCGTACGTGGTAGATAAATACATGTGTTTTACACGATGTCCCCCGGACAGATTGACTAGTGGCGCGATACATTAGCGCTGAATCCACGACTGCGGGAAGAGTTCGGTCGGACTGGCGCTTGATCCGCCCATTTGTACTTCAGGAGAAACGGGCGCCATCACAGTTGGCAAAGAACCACTCTAAATCCATCTCCCCACCATGCGCCATTGTTTCATTCATTCGCCTGGCTTCCACCAGAGGTATATATATAGCCTTTGTTGGTCACACGAAGCTATCTCCCCATACTGTCAATTATAAGTTGTAGTTAGTATATACAGTACTCATCTCCACAATTTATGCCACATAATTCATCAACATAACCAATTCCTGCCATTCATACCCGAAACTCGTCAACCTTATTACTTTTCACTAATTGTACCACAACTTGTCAATTCATCGAGTTACCATGATTTTAACCCTCACCACATACATCTACTAATCTCCACCATATATACCAACAAATCGCCAACCTAAATATTTTCAACCACTCATACCCACACATCGTCAACCTCAATAATTTCCATAACTAGTCATCCTTGATGATTTTCACTTCTCATGCCCACAACTTGTCAACCTTATTCCCACCAATTTTGTACATAATTCGGCATCACTGTAAACGCACATCAAAAAGACTTAAAGACCATGACGATTTGGTCAAAGTTGCTGAATTCCATGTTGAGCATGTCGGTATTAGGCAGCTGAGTAATCCAACCAACAACGCTGTTTACGAAGATAGACTCGAAGCCTGAGTCAGGTGATACATCCGTGTTAAATTTGTCTATCATTGTTTTCTGTGTCTATGAAGGGGATGACACGACTGGGGAAAACAATCCCTCGTCCAAATACCGCAGGCTTAAATCCGCCGATAAATCCTCCAATCTGTGGTCGCTGTCTAAACATGGGCACCACCCCACAACACGCAACCGAAGTCAGGAATAAGTGAACATGTCAAGAACTGATTCCCACATCGATTCCAAATCAACCATATAAAGAAATACCAGCCATGTAGAATTCTTACAGTGTCTCTTCATGCGCTGCGTTGAAATACACTCGAATGTTCACGAACTCGAATGCTGCTTTGGGCGCTCGCGCGATATAATTAAGCGAGAAACTGAATACCAGTTTTAACCTAGAAAGACCATCATCACTTCATCACGACTCGCAAGACAGAAGTTCACGCGAGCTCACCTTACACACCAGCTACGGCGGCTGAAACCATATATAGGCATCACTTAACATCGAGTCACGAGCCATATTACATCTAACCATAGTCACACGGGAAGGAGCCTGCACCAGCGAGACTGTCATGAAAATGGTCAAAAAATCCCAATTACGTCATAATAATGGACGCGTGTTCATTTAATAGTAGCAAATTCTGATGCGTAACATCGTGTATGTTTGTGATAAAATAGTTTTACCAGAGGTATTAGATCCAGAAATACCATTGTGGTCGAGATCACAAGCTTTTAGATAAGAACCGCACCGCCGACAGACGAGGCAGCCTAGGGACCCTGCTACATCGACAGACGAGGCAGTCTAGGTACCCTGCTACGCCGACAGACGAGGCAGCCTAGGGACCCTGCTACGTCGAGAGACGAGGCAGCCTAGGTACCCTGCTACGTCGACAGACGAGGCAGCCTAGGTACCCTGCCACGTCGACAGACAAGGCAGCCTAGGTACCCTGCTACGTCGACAGACGAGACAGCCTAGGTACCCTGCTACGTCGACAGAAGGTACCCTGCTACGTCGACAGACGAGACAGCCTAGGTACCCTGCTACGTCGACAGACGAGGCAGTCTAGGTACCCTGCTACGCCGACAGACGAGGCAGTCTAGGTACCCTGCTACGCCGACAGACGAGGCAGTCTAGGTACCCTGTTACGTCGTCATCATCAACGATATAGCCAACGTCATTATCCCATTCGAAGCCACGTTGTCCCCGCAAAAAGGTGCGAAAACAGCCAGGCTAGCCCGGACAACATTGGGTCTCTATAGCAATGCTGTGCAAGATAAGGACTTTCGACGCCTTGCAATTTGTCCTTTTATTGTTTCAAGCTGGTGAATCATAAATATGTTATAGCCTCAGTGATTCTCTAAATAACCATGTATATTTAATATTTCTCTGATTCTTAGTCACCGAGATATTGCATCCGAGACATGATGCCAAAGCGAAAAGAGATCAAGGAACGTTGTCAGCGATGTGACGTCACCAATAAGCCCACAAAACTAAACTGCCCAACGCGAACGCGCCAGCAGCGGTGCCAAGCAGCGACATCCCGAGATTTCGCCGTATAAACCCTATGACCTCATTTACGCGATAAGGTTAAGGTATGCGCACAGAAATGACAACTTTTGACGTGTTAAACTGAACAAGCGCATTCAGCCATCGGCTCTCTCCATTTGACCCACTCCCAGTCAGCCCCCACTCACCTCCACCCCCCCCCCCCCCCACCCCATTAACCCTCCACCCCCGAGCGTGGGGTGTTCCGCATTCAGATCACGGTAAGTCTCCATAGACAATTCAGTAACTCCACCAACCACCACCACTACACAACGTAACTCGGATGCTCAAATGAATAACACCACAAGATCACCGCTTTATTCTAGATGGAATATTGTGGATTCAAACTATTTTACAATACAACCATTCCCAAAGACCGTTTCACTTGTACGATCACCCCTCTATTACGACCACTTTATCCATCCCCGTTTTGGGGATTCTCAATCCTTTGAATGCTAAACGGACCACACTTAGGCGACCACCCTTCAAAAAAGCTGGTGGTCACCTAAGTGAGGTCCCATGGTGAGCGATATAATTACGAAACTGAGTTGTTGATATTTCCAACAATAGACTGATTCACCCGTTTTAAAACAATGTTAAAACCGCTTTCGAATAGATAAACAACAAATATATTGAGGGCAGGTCTTTTTTTCTCGATGCGTGTGCGCTCCAGACACAAAAGCAATATGCGATCAGTCACTAATCGTTGGTGGACAGCGCCGATTATAGGCGAGCCATTACAACAGCCGGGTTCACCCAAACACACTGTGAGCCAAATACAAACACAATTGATATCCGAAGTTAGATACCACGCCTGTTCAACGGCTTATGGATGAGTCTTAGCCAGGAATAAACATTACAGCTAGCACGTGATTAGATCAGTGAAATGTAAACCACTGGCACAAGGGTTAAGATTTGGGATTAGTCGTGACTGGCCAATGTTAACATTTCTGTTTGGTGGTGTGTATAGATCTCACAAACACATGGGCTGAAATATTTCTCCAACCTCCCACCAGCACCCAAATAGTCCGGAATGACACTGACTTAACTAAATAAAATCAACCAGTCGAAATTGATCTCACTGGATGCTGACATGACTTGTATGTTAGAAAGATGCGGTCAGACTGACAGCACAATTGGAAAATAGATTAAGTCTTTTTTCAACTTAAGTTTGGACCAAGACAACTTAATTGCTTGGCAAACAGACCAATACTACTAATACACTAATAGCTAATGGGACATGAATAACTTATGCGGAGGATCAGCCAGAGATTGATAACTAACATATGTACTCAGATGCAATTTTGATCCTGGATCACAGAGTCAGACTACATATTCCAAGTAACTACATCCCGGCAAAATTACTCTGAATCTCCATAACCCAAATAAGCATCATGATAAGAACTCAGCTGAGTAGCCTAAATGTCGAGGAACTTTCCAGATATGAAATTGTCCATTTTCTCAATATTTCATAACCACCTGATAATAGGGTCAAGAGGATCACTTTGGTTCACAAGTTAACAAATCTCCAACTGCTTGCAAACAATACATACTGGTCCATTCATATCCATCCTGCTATACCAAAATAATGCTGATGCACTCAAATAATTAATTGTAACTGACCTATCTTGTTGAGACTTGGTGCAGAGATGCTGTGAGTGAGTCGAGGTGAATTGGCATCTCCGGTTGCATGGTGACTGTTTGCCAGCAGCTCCGGTGAATACTCGGCAGATTCCTGCTGTTGTTGCCGATGACGGAACTTGTGCAGCTCCTCCTGATAGAATAATAATGTCTTTGAATAGGTCACATCTACATAGGATGGTTAAACATACCTGGATAACGACAGTTACTCGAGAGCAACAACACCTTATGGGCACATTGAATAACTCCTCGAGTGTGAACATCAACCCGAGAGATAACGTACTTGTGAGGCGATTATATCTTACAACTACCAGAAGAGATCATAAACTAGTTAGACAGCATCAATGAAGGTCAACTTGTTGAGTAAGGGGATGCCATGACACTATGAATGACATCAAACTTGGCTTTGATCAAAACACACTATAATAATAACAACAATAGTGACAATAAGATGATGTGGCTACAATATATCACTGTTTACATATTCAAACCAGCCCTATGCAAGGGCCAGATCCCTCTAGTCTTACACCATCAGAGCCCTCTGGCAACCATGTAGCAATGCCGTCACTTGGGGAGTTCAGTTCCCCCTATATGCAGGGTCCCAGGATTCTAGGTGTGCCAGTTAACTATCTTATATTCATTGAACTCAAGCCCTCCAATATCAATTACCACATCTGAGTCCTGCATTAACCTCTGTTTATCAATCTCTTTGTTCGGCTGTAACCCTGCACCGTCCCCATATCATGCTATTAAAGGAGACGGGTCATTCAGGTTCACAGCTCACCAAGAACCACCATTTGTATCCATTCTCACCGACCACTGATGCATTTGCCATACAAGTGTTTCATTTAAAACAAAGACATAAATACTGGTGTCTGAATGCTTGGCAAACAGAAAAGCCATATTCCATTCTACATTCTACCCAATGTCTCACAGTACCAAACTCGCTCTCATCATAAAATTGACTGTTTCATATGTTACATCACAGTCACATCAACGTCATAGCTTCCAGGACATGTCCTGTAACAATATGAGCAGCTACCTCACCTCCTTACTTTGTACGATGGTACGATATTCGGAGGAAATGGCATTGATCTGAAGCTCGGCAGACTCGAGCTTCTCAGTCAGGTCTGAGATTTCACTACTCCGTCTGTCATTCTATTACAAACACATATCAGCAAATTCAGATAACAAATTTTAAACAACATTGAAGTTACATGTCTTAAAGAAGGATTTTTATATATACACACACCTCCGATTTCTGTGCTATACAGTACGTTTCTAGGTCAGCAATTCTACGTTTGGCTACCCGCAGTTCTGTGGCGTGATCTGTAGAGCACAAACACAATGAATCATAGGTGACCAGTGACTCAATACATGTTGTGTATAATGACAGGAGATCATAGCATGGATCATATTATTGCCTTCTTATTACAGTCATTACGAGAGACTTAACATGATTTCAGATATTATGTGATCAGTCATTGCACCACCCTTTCCTACAAAAAACCATCAAGTTTAAATGCACCCAGATTTCACATGACCCCCCACATCTTTCACAATGACATTTGTTGGACCCAACGATCCTGTTTAAACAGCTTTAACCGTACACAATAAATGAAATAGGATAAGGCAGTGAGCTTTACAAATAGACTCATTAACCCAGGGTAAATGCAAGCCTAACATTCCTCACATATCTAAGTACCCTGGTAGTCAAGAAACCTTCAAAATGACATCCAGAGTTCCACCCAAATCCATCCTTTGTCTATATCCCTGATGATTACTTTGGAAAAGTTTCATCACATAGGTTATCTGACCAAGAAACACAACAACTGCAAATAACCCATTTTGCCGACTGTAGGTGACCTACTTAAATTGTCCTTATCGTCTTAACATTTTGCTATGTAACCAGTCATCCTGAAAGATGCAACAAGATCTGCATTGAGATATCTTGTAAAAATTCAAATTTACAGACAGGCATGCGTAATAAACAAATAGACAGGTCCCTAGACACAGGACAATGTGAGCACCAGGAGGTGTTTCCTAATGTATTTGACTATGTATCCAATGACATGAGACAAGTAGGATATGTTACTACTAGTTAAGATTATTAACAAATACCATACACCCATCACATTGACATGTCATTATTCAGGACTATACAGGAAGTTGAAACATAGCCTTCAAGCATTTTTTGACATTCTTTAGTACAAACTCACATGACTAAGGTCATAAAGCACAACCTGTCTGAAAAGGGAAGGTCAGTGACAACAGAAGAACTCATTTACCAAAGCATGATAAGTTGCCCGCCACTAAAAGCAGAAAATCTTATCTTGTTATCAGTGTCAGCCTGGCAGGTAGTTGTACCAGCCCCAGCCTGTCACAGGGAACTCTTACCCCACCCCCACACTTCATCGGGCCTTGGTAAACTGCTTCTGATAAGCCACACTTCCTCCCCTGTAAAATATCAGGGCAAAAAAATATTGATCTATGCTTTTCCCACACGTAAGAGCGACGTCCATATAACGCACCCAGATATCTGCCACCTGATAAGTTATTGGAGTTTGGAGCAATCCTTATAAGGCTTTGACATATCATTTGTCACAAGTGCCTACGTGGATTGTACCTTGCGAGTCATGTGATTCTCTGCACGGGAATATTTTTAAAATAATTTCACACAGGGTTTTAAACAGAAACATCTATTAAGCCTTTCCTTATCAAGCACAGTTTCACCGTGCGGCTGAAAGTTATAGCTCATAAGTATCATAATGAGAGTGATTCTTGAGGACAGAGCAGCAATGTTATTTTTCTCACATTATGCACCTCTACAACAATATGACTACACAAAACCGTGATGTCTTTGCCAAGTAAAGTGCACAGAAACACATACATTACATAAGTTTAAAAAGTTGGGTTTGGGTGCTTCATCAACCTACTTTCAGATTTTCTCCCATTTAATTCCATTCTACACTAAACCAACAGCCTTATTATATTGTAGAGTTGCTGTGTAAGGACTGTCTGAATCCACAATATGCATGTCTTTTGTAATAGAACTTGATGGCAATCATGAGGTATATCACCATTGACTGCATGCCTTTTGCCTTCAACCCTCCACCTCAAGCCCTGTGATTACATTCATCTACCTTCAGCCCGTTATTACTTTCTTCCGTCTTCAGTCCATGTGATCACATTATCCTACCTTCAGCTCAAGTGAAAACATTCTTCAACCTCCAGCTCCAGTGATTACTTTATTCTACTTTCAGCCCCTGTGAAATAATTATTCAATCTCTAGCCCATGCAACAACACTCTTCCAGTCCCATCCCCTAAGATTAAATTCTTTAACCTCCTGCCCCTATTTTCCCACCATCAGTATCGCATCCTCTGTAATTAATTTCTTCCACCTAGTAAGAACATTCTTCTACCTTCAGCCCCTGAGATTACATTCTTCTACCTTTTCCTCCATCTCCAGTGATTACATGTTTCTTCCTCCATACCCAGTGATTACACTATTCCACCTTCAGCACCAGTGACAAAATAATTATACCTCCATTCCCTGATATTACATTATTTCCCCTTCAGTGCCTGTGATTACATTCTTTTACCTCAAGTCCCATGATAACATCCTTCCACCTCCATTCTCCGAGATCAAATTCTTCCACCTTCAACCTCTGTGATTGAATGTTCCCACCCCAGCCTCTGCAGTTACATCCTTCCACCTTCAGCCTCTGAGATTTACAGCCCAAGGCTTAGGCAGATTTTAAGGCCTTTTAACACAAGGCCAATCTCTATCATGCAGAAGATCACACACGTGCTCAAATAAAATGCTTCTTTTGATGCCTTTCAGGTTGCACATGGGTGGCTAGCTTACTATTTGCAAGAATAATTATTTTTGAATATTGCACTCTGATTGTGACTCCATTCCAACAATAACCAAGAAAAGGGCAAGATGTAAGCTCTGACAGTTGTTCCTAAACCCCTTTTTTAGAGCAGATAAGCAATACATTTTTATGTGTATTAAATGTGTATTACCATTGAGTGGTCAACTAATTCAAATACATTTTCATGCTATAGTGATCCATGGAATTGGCACTTTCTGGTCATTTGCATTGGTAGATTGCCATAACATCATTTGATGATTATATTGCATGGCGATCGACTAGGGTAAATTCATTGCGCTCCATCAATACTCTTGTACGCATGCAAATAATCGAATCCATACATGCATATACATACACCGACAACTATCAGCGGCAGTTGGTTTGACATACCATCTATTTCTTCTGTGCCTTCTGTCAAAACCTCTTTCGTGAAGGTAGAAATTTGTCCTGTGATTTGTGACAGACCACTCCCCAGCCAAGACATCCTTAAAAGACAGCTCGTTAACAAATATATAGGGACGCTTGAAACCTAAAATAGAAGGTCGTTTCCAATCAAAATCATATTTTTCTTGGCGGATTTTGTTTATTTTTGCGGTTCATCTGTTTACAGCTGTCAATCTGCCAACTCGACGGCCGCCATCTTGCTTGATCAATGCAGGCATGCGTAGAAACGAAAGTACGGGCGCAAGCGCACTATGACCAGCTGACGATTTAGTTGCATTCATAATGAACTTTCGCGCCCCTTCGATGTTGATGCGCAGAGCCCAATACGCCAGATGATGATGCCATGGGAATACAGCCGAAATTCCAAGAATACAAGGGCTATCTGCAATACTCTTTCTGTCTGTCTTCCCGTATGCCCGTATGCAGCTGCCCGTATGCAATCGCTTACTGAGCCGTCTGACAATTTTCTGTTCGAAGACGTGAATTGTTGTCGAACATGCACTAATTGAATGGAAAGGCAATGAAGGAATTAATAATCTGATATATGTCGACTATGGGGCCGAGCTAGCTCCATTCTCTTATTTATGTAAATGTTTTAAATTTGGTCGTTGATAGTTTGGATATATATTCACCAAAGAGTTAATATATGTCAATAAATTGAGTCAATAAGTTTAAATACTTGGTGCATATTGGTGTATATTATGACAGATGCGTGACTCAAATGATTATTTAGATATCAAAAACCAAACACTGTGATCATACATGGTCAAGGTAACGTGTTTTGTAGAATGTTTTTAATGTGCTCAATTGCAGCGAAAAAGACACTCTTCGGTCATATTGTGGCTCTATTTTAATTCGCACCCTAATTATGGTATTTACACTTACACTCCAGATAATCATGATCATTTTCTCTTTCTAATAACCTAATAACATTTTACACGGATATTTGTTAAGAGAAGCTAATAATTGTTTTGCTAAAAGCATATAGTAACAGTTTCAGTCTAGTCAAGGTCCCCTAACCCCCAGCTGCGGCTTACATATGCTAATGATATTCAATACTGCATGCCTATAAGGCGAGAAGCGTAGCGGAACCCCTGGAGTCTGGGGCTCAGACTAGTTCCAGTCTTATGTCTACTCTATATTCATCTTCAAACTCAATAATTACACACGTAATGAATAATAGATATTCAAATTAATGACTATTTTCCGCTTGTATGAAAATTTTGGCGAAATAGCTTTAGATGTCTTAATGAATAGCATTATTTTCATTTCGAGCATATGCTTATATGCAACTGGCATAAGGTTTTTTTTATCTTATCTAAAATATTATGCGTTGAATAAGGTTAAAAACAAACATTTTCTGTAAATAATTATTGAACTCTCTCAACCAAATTCCCTTTACATCAGTTGAAGGACAATTGTAAAAAGATGCGATACCCGTCGTTCGAAGGGGAAACCCCATATATTTAAGCGATTGAGTAGCAAAGTGTGCATCAGAAAGAATTTGAATAGTAATTAAGTTTGTTATTGGACGTTATTGTTGGCACAATTAATTTGACATTCAGAAAAAGTACTTGGTACACAATCATCCCAGCGAAAGAATTAGAGCAACATGTAGATTCAGTTCGACCAAAAATGTCGGCGCTAGTGAGCCTACCACAAGGCCTGAGTGTGACTAGTCTGATGATTCTCGTTCTGTGCGTTAACACACGAACCACTCACTCTCGAGTCTTGCCCTGCACACCGTGGTAATGGTGAAATGGTATGCTGTGTTTAAGATCATGTTTACCCACTCGAGAACACTCGTGTATGTACGCGCTTGTGTTTTAATAGTTTCTCCGTAAGGAAGGAATGTTAAAGTTCGCATGTGAATTGAAGTGTACATTTACTTATGGTAATACACCAGTTTTCACCCATCCGGTCTATTGTTATTACGGCCGTAGACAAGGTGGAGCATGCATGGTACCCAACGATTGCTTTCAACGTTATGATATGAATGTGCAGTGGGATAGCAAGCATAACATTGATGGCCGTTCCTGCTACTATGGGTGTCAGTCAGACAAACAGTCGATCGAGTACTACCTTGTTGGGAGCGCAAGCTCCTCTTGGTTCAAAAGAGCTAGTGTCAGCTGAACGTCGCAACAAGTGGCCGCGCTTGCGCCGCATTGTTCATTGTACATTGGTCCAACTCGATAAAAACGATAGTTACAGTTTGTACCCATTCATGTAGGATACATCGATCGAAAGGAGACTGTTTGTGTATAACGAATTATTGGCTTGACCGTGGTTTAAAAAAGGGATTTATTAAAGTAATTCGCTAGATTCGCGGGAATATTTGTGGACTCTTTTAAGATCAGGTCGCTCTTCTACCTTCGATGTTGCGTTAGGTTAGTTCGCACGATCATTCTGTGTTCGATGCATTAGACATTTTGACATTCAATTGAAGCTTGTGGTATGTTTTTTACTAATCGGACCATGGAAAGTTAATATGATTTACCGTTTGAAATTTGTGATGCAACAAACGTTCATAACTCATAACTACAAGACGTACGACGACAATATTCAAGTAAATTGCAAGATGTCAAGAACGTTTTTAGATAAAATACTCCAGTTTTATATTATGAACATTCAAAAACGTCTACCGAACGGCCCGTATTAAGATTGAGGAGATTTGGCGGTTGCGCGCCGTTCGTTCGGTGGTAGAAGTCCAAACATATTCCGTCATAGTTTCTGAATAAGACACCCTGAATCCTACAATGAATTGAAAGTAGACATATCATGGAACCAGTGTGTCGCCTCTATTTCAATGTAACCTCCTCCAGATTATTATTACGATCGATTAAAAAACCGCGTTTTAGCGCAATCTCGGCGCTGACGCCCCAGAGAATAATTCGGAGATATTCCAGTGGAGTGATTATCTTGTTTAATAATTGTTTTAGGAATAATAAAAACAACGTATCAAAATGTAAATAATGAATGTTGATGCGTTTTGTCAGAAGCGGATAATTAAAACCTACGGACGTTTTAGTCGTCTACCGTGGCGGACAACATGAAAAGCGCATTTCGACGTGTCGCGCGCGATGCTGCCGAGTCTAGATCAAAGGATCCAGCAACGGCCAAACTGTGTTTCTGTTCTTGGCTGTATACAAGCTGACTCCCACACATCTCCATACATATAACCTATACGGTTAAACCATTGGTGACCAAATTCCTCTGCATCTGTTATCAATCTGAACATCATTTCCTTGAAGCAAAAAGTTCTTTTAAGCACTGAGTTGGTTTGTGAAAGCGGGTGTGTTAGAATTTTCTGGCTGGAGTGATGTGAAATGGTGGGATGTGCATTAGTGGCTGGTGTATTGTGACTTGTTGCGCCGTGAAGTAGTAGCTGGTGTATTGTGACTTGGTGACGGGTGTTTTGAGATTTGGTGTGTTGTAACTTGGGGGGTTGTGTTAGTGTTTTGGTGGCATGTCTGATGAGCTTTGGTTTACTGTGACTTGTTGCTAATTTTTAAATGCACATCAGGGAAATCATACAGTCGTGGAAAGCGGGAGGGAGGAAGGTTGCATTTAACTTACTTGTCGCTCAACAACCCAAAGACCAGCCACCTGCACCCGAAGCTTTATTTAGTTACCCTAGTGATAAAGAAGTACCAGAAATTAATGAAGGCGTTGGCATAAGCAAAGGGAACCCAAAAGTATGAAGCCTCCATGCGCACATTGTTCACGTATCCAGTAGCAAAATCCCTCTCCACCCCCCTCAATATCACGATCCCTTCAGAACAGCGCTCTGATCTACATCCTCATAGGAGATGTGGTCACGAGGCAGCTGTTGCATCTTTCGCTGCTGAGGAGACTGCCAGTTGGAGTTTGGGGTTGACCAGCAAGGCAATGCATTGGCCGCATCCACCCCGAATGTGGCGTTGTTACCATCAGAAGTGGTCAAAACTGCCAAGTCTCTGAAGCGCGCTGCAAAGAGGGAGTCATGTATGAGGTAGCTTAATTACTGCTAACCTAAAACTGATAGTCGAACAAGCCTAAGTAAGAGACCTTGCAACAGAAGCAAGTCCGCACATGTTGGTGGGCAAGAAGGTGAGGCATATTCTGGTTGGTACTATTGATGGCAAAGAGAAACAAGTATAGCTTGTGTATGATGGGGATGATGCAGTTTACACATACCACCGACTGGATGTGGACATCTCCAAAGAAAAATTTCGGTCAGCTGAAAATATAGCTAGTGCGGTAATGCCTGGTTTCAATAGTTTTATCATCGAATGACAACGTCAGACAAGTATCTGGTTGCAATTGCTCAGCATCGAGTGGCAACGTCAGACAAGTATCTAGTTGCAATAGCTTAGCATCGAGTGGCAACGTCAGACTGGTGTCTGTTGGATTGGTGTACATAAGTATTCGGTGGTGGGTTAATGTAAATATCATATTGCTATATTCATGCTATTGTAAATAGTCACTTGTGCACTTTTCTATTTATTACTGTAGTGTTTTTCGTTTTTGCCTTGATTTTGAAATCATACCTGTTTTGAAATCATGTTAATGATTGTTTCATCAGAATAAAGTTAAACACCACTGTAATTTAACATATCGGGGGCATTTGGGGAGGTGGGGTGGGGGTGAAAAATAGTATAGTATATAACAGAAAAAAATATAGAACAGTCAGATTTTATTATTTCAAGAATTGTGGGGTTTGTAATAACCAGTGATGTGGTTAATGAATAGAGGTATTAGTTGTGATTTATACAATATTCCATGATATATTGTACGTAGTCCGGGTCAACCAGCGCGGGTGAATTGCAGCAAGTGGCAGAGGGGATCAAAGAATAAGGCGTTAGGCTGCAGAGCGAACGCGCGTGAGCTGGCAACACCAAGGGTCACCGTCGCGCGGGCTGGTTGCATTTAGGGCACAAGAATGTCCACACATGCCCAACTTCAAACCCCCATAAATTTTGAACCACTTGAGATAGAAAGATAAAAATTGCATTGATGAGTCATAAATCTACCCAGTGGTAAATTCGCATGGTGAACTATAAATTTGACAAAAATTACTGCCATCCATGCTGCTTCATCATGGACTAGACCAAGGGCCTGATCTGTCACTAAACGAATGATGTATGGGTTCATTCAAACAAATGTTGGAGTACGTCTGTTTATGTTTAGCTTGTCTGGTTTTGTAGTGCAGCGGTACAAGCCCACTATCTGGATGAATGGTTCTTCACTTTTTCCGAAACCTTTTTCGAGGGGGTAGGGAACAAGGATTAATCTCTAGTCCGCATTCAAAACGCGCTTCGGAAAGACCCCTACAGACCTAGTCTAGGTCCCCATTCCCTTGAGCCCCAACACCCCGACTTGCACAACTCTCTCGAGAACCCCCAGAGTCAATGGATGTAGACCACTACAGATCAACAGTCGATCGAGTACTGCCTTGTTGAGAGAGCACTTGGTTCAAAACACAGGGATTCGTATCAGAACGTAGGTTGAAGATAGAAATATAATCGATCTCATGACCCCGCTACTACTAAAAAACACAAGGGAAACAACGACCGGACGCATCCCCGGTGGAAAACTTCCGATAATTACTCCCAAACCCATGTCATCTCACTCATCTTATTCTCAACACATTCACTCGCCGTGAGCAGACCCTCTCAACGCATATTTGACCACTTTTTCGCAACTTCAGCCAGAACTACAGAGCTCAGTTTACGGAAGTCGCCATTTGCCTCTATCTTTTACTTTTGTAGAATAACCACACATACGCCAGCCAATAGGAGCACGGGACCAAATTTGCCGTTGGGCATCACGTCCACATGTCTGGGCCAATTACCGTTATGATCGGTCATCATGAGGAAATGTTGTAGCTGAGCCAGCTGAAGACCAATCATAATGGCCGACCTACGAGTCTCACGCGCCTTGGTCAGCATCAGCTGTGATTTTAACAACTGCATTCAGCATGTATTATGTTTACAAAGCATAACCAATTTTTCAGTCATTCTAGAAGTCCCATTTCATCAGCATAAACAAAGTATGATCATGGATTTCTGCTACACTTGACAGGAAGACCAGATATAGCCCTACAACTTAGTACAAGACGTCTGAGGTATATATTTATATTACAGCTAGACCAGATACAGTAATCACAATAAATTTCTAGCAAAACCATCAGCAGTTTGGGATTGCTTAACCCTTTCAGGGAAACAGAGCAGGATAAAATGACTTGCTTTTAACCTTACAGGTCGTCAGCTAACCATAAAGAACAAATACAACAATTTTCCATTGCAACATCCAGACCTGTTGAACATTTTATTAACATTCACACAATGTACAACAATACAAACTTGACAACGCAACAAATATTGATCCATGGAGAAATAGGGAGAGAAGTTTAAGAGATCATAACTATGAAAAACAAAGAGTTCTCCTCCAAATCAGATTTAAGCTCTGTTTGCTTTATGCAACCTTGCTATATCATAACATTGTTAACCTTAACATTACTCATGTACACAATATCACATATATACTGTAGTATGACCAGTATTTAATATTTCAATCAACAGCAACATTTTTGGGGAAAAAATTATTGCACAACATCTTGGCAAGTGATGAGATTTGTAATAATAGGTAACATTTTCCCAATAGTATAAATGAAAGATAAAAATGCACCTTTATACACAATCTTTACTTCAAATCTGGCAATAAGCAAAGCAAAATAAAAGCATATCAATAACAGATAAGATAATTTTGCAAAACCTCAATTTCACAATCATGAATGACTAGAATAAATGAACATTTATTCCACAAAACTGGTTTAAGTGGAACATGACTAACCATTAAACATTGCATATCAACACTCGCCACAAGCTATGATATCGCACAAATGAAAAGGATGGCCAAACACACCACAAGTCAGCCAGGATCAGATTAACCCGGCTTTACCGAGCTGCAAACAATTCAATATAATTCCATCAGTGTGGCTACTTAGCTATTTCGTTCAACAGATAAGTGTTTTTGGTCAAAGATGACTGTGTCTGATATTACAGCGTCGTCACATTAGTTTGCAGCTATACATACCTTTCTATTGGATTCCTACGCAGAGTGCACTGTACACTGTTGGATATTGCATTATTGACTTAGCTTATAATTTGCTCATCCCCTAAATGCCAAGCAAACAAGAAGAATTTACTGATGCATAGGTTAGCAGTATTAACCTCCCTGGGAAATGCCCTGCTGCAGCAATGAAGTGTGCCCTGTAGCAAATTTAGAATCAGCGAGTGTAGAGAGCTGGGGTCAAGGGTTAACCAGCTTTATACAATTGTGATAATATGACTTTGTCCAGGTAAATGGAAGGTAACTGATGATCGTAACGTAACGACTGAGCTAATATGGTCCAGTAGTTGATACAGTAATCAGTATGATAAGCCTTGTAGCTTATCTATTTGGGGCATAGGTTGGGGGAATTATATTTTACGATTAAATGATATGAAGAGTTCATACACATCTCAATGATGAGAACAATTCTAATGTTATATACAGAATGGAGACAGGAAGCATTTAACACACAATTGTACAACACAACTACTTGGTGAATCTGTGGTTTTTTAAAATACATCATGGTTGGTATCTTTTCATCTTACACTTGCAGAAGCTGGCATCAAGGGACAGTGCCAGTCTGCACAAGATCATCGGAAGCGAGGAGGACACTGTCTGAGTGGACAGCCCCGTAGGACGTGCCCCCCGCCACACCACTGACCACTGGGTCTGGAGTGGCATCAGTTGGTTGGTCACCAAGCAAGACACTTGGAATGAATGGCTGCAAGTCGACAAACATATCAATCAGTGAAATGCAGATGACAAAATGAATTTCGATAAATTCAGTTAGCATAACATATATTTGGAGGTTGCTCACTGTCTGATCCGTGGACACATTCAGTGTATCTTCGCATGGTGGCTCCCCATCATTCATTTGCTGAGACAAAGTAATGTGAACAAATGAGCATGTGACATGGAATACATGCCATGCCGGCATGACAGAAACAGCAGGAGAATATAACACTTACTTGGTAAGATATGGGACTAAGTCCTCGGAACCAGCCAAAGCAAATTCGCCCGAAGAAGACAAGGAGGGTCAGGAAGAGGGCAACAGCAGAGAATATCAGAATACCCTGCAGAAGGTCTGGACAAATACACACAATTCTAGATCATATAAAGCCAAGCAAAACTCCAACAGAAACACACAATGAAGATGACACAAACGCAGTAGAGTTAGGAGTTAGGAGTAGGACTAACTTGCTCGCAGCAGCATGAAGAAGAGCATGGACAGCTGGAGAATGATCACAGAAATCATGACGAAGTTTATGGCAGTGGCATGAATGTGCTTGTCAATTTTGGATGGGCCATAAGCAAAATAGATATTGTAGCGATCCACCATGTGCTTGAAGATCAGATAGAGTAGTCCTGCAATCATAAAACCCCACCAAAAATGACACACAAATTCACAGTAACTATATCTGCATTAATCATTAATATTACAAATAAGATGAAATATTTGTTGAGCATGTTAACTTCTGAAATGTGCAAAATAAGATCTCACCAAAGGGTGTGATGAGGGGGCATGGGATGCTGAATGCCATGGTGACACTAAATACACACAGCATCCAGGCATACTGCATGCCAAACTGGAACTCCCAAAGCACCGACTGAAAATTTCAGCAACAACAATGGATTCAGATTGGTCGTGTTCATAGATATATTCAAACTGCAAAAATATGTGTTCTTGAAAGCTTTAATAATAGTGTGAAAAATTATGTCTTCTGATATCTGAATAGTAAAGATTTGATGAATTATTTATTCAAATATCAAGAATGTCTAACAACCGTACCTTTCTTACAGAAGTGCGCTCGGCCTGTGATTTAGCACAGGCTAGTTTCATGGCATAGGTGAAGAGTTCTGGGATTCTCACTAACTCAGCAGCAGTGCCGATGAAGGCAGACGTTATCACATAATTGACGAAGAATGCACCATTGTCTGGGATGAAGATACACCTGCAGGCAAGTAGCTAACAATGGAAATAAACCGTGTATTTGTTGAGCCATGTGTCATGTAATTGTTTTATTTTCATGATGCCTTTATTGGTTAAGGAGAAGCAGGTTGGAATAACACAACAGAGCTTACTGCCATCTAAACCTGTAGTACTCCTCATTTCGCTGGTTCAGCCACTCAAACATGGCTTTTGCACTGAAAACAGATCACAGGAATTGGACATCAATAATAATGTAATGAGGAAATTTTGAGTAAGATGAGACAACTTGTAAGTGGTGTAGCAATACCTTGTAAGTCCAAGAGATGGCAGCACTAGTACCATAAGCAGGAGATAGCCAAATGTCTTCCTCATCACAGCATGGTGCTCTGCAGTCCTGGTTATGTAACAACACTATTGAGCACACTGCATACACGCCTCTCACTAGCTGACAATACAATAACACTACTAATGACAAGAGTTGATACCTTGTCCAATGTCCAATCAGGTAGAAGTCAGAGTAGTAGACTATGTTAGGTAGCAAGGAAGACACCAACCACAGCAATAAGGTTGGCAGAAACTGAACCAGGATCTGAGACTGAACACGCACCATAACAAAACAATCAGTGACTAGAAATACTCAACTTTAAAACTCAATTCTATGTTCTCTTGATGCAAGGCTAACTTCAAGGACAATTGCCTACAGACATTTCATTGTGAAAGGCAGCGTTTATACGCCCATGTTTTGAAGTACAATTAGTTATTGTTAGTAAATTACTCAAAATTGTTGGGAGACTAGCATGTTACTGCCTTTTGAGTTTAATGCCACCCTCTTCTTATAATGACCTGTTGGCCATGACTAGATGTTTATCAACTTAAAATGTAAGTATTCCCCACTGAAACCTACATGGAGCTCAGCTACAGCTTGCTTATAACCTCCCTTATTGAGCAGGTTGAGAACAAGTGATGGTGTGGTGAAGAAGAAGAGGAGGAGAAATAAGAGGAAGTTGACACATATGGCCTTCATCCACCACTCAGCGGGGGACACAGACAGGTTCTCCCTGCAAAACAAATCCACCTCTCACATCATCTCACACCATCTATCACATCTTACCATGCTTCTATGCTTCAATCATTAGCATAAAGCAAACAGCTAACTGTGCCATCAATAAGCTAATTTAATCAACTGCACTTGATTTACCAGAACTAACCTTATCCTAAAACATTCCATTTCATCCATATTTTTCATGGAAAAATGTCAACACACCAGTAATTACAAGTGAACTTTTGATAAGAGATATGGAGCAGACTTATGTCAACAAACCAGTAGATGTTGTCTGGAGTCGGGGCATACTTCACATCCCAATTGTGAGCATTCAACTCTCGACTTACAGTAGAGGACATGGGATTGTGAGCTCCTTTACAGGACACCTTGAAGTCTGCATACACCCTGCAAACATTCATGATGCTCCTTTTCTTTCATCAAATATCACGAATCATCAAATATCTACAAATGACATTTCCTAATATGATTTCATCAATTTCACAAAGGTTCCTATTACCGAGCAGCAATTTGGTCATTTTCAAAGGTGACAAAAGCAATCCCCAAGGTGCGCTGGTAGGCCTTCACCTTCTGTTTTTCCACCAGAGCCTTGTAATGGGCCTCTTGTTCTCGGTAATAGTCCATGGCGTCCACCTGTAACAGGTATGCCACATCTTCTATGACGCAACCTGCGTCTGTTCTATTTACTTGGAAAATGAGATAAAAGTTCTGACCCTAATAATTTCTGGGAAGCTAACTTATTAAAACATTTAAAACAGGGCATTGTGGATTAATATTTAAATAGATATTCATTGCTCACCGCTTTACACCCACAGCAGGAGCAGCAACATTGTCCACAGGGGTAAGGAACCAGTGATGGTCTTTCTCCTGTCTGCTTGTAAATGCTCTCAGAGTTCACCAGACCCTCTAGAGCACGGATCCTGATTGGGCAACAAGTTCATATCTTAGCCATTATACCACACTTACATGGATTCATGGGGGTCAGATCATCAGAATACTAAGTACCTTAACTTGTCCAGGGATACCAGCTTGCGAATGCTATAAGCAAACTGCACATCACCAACAGGGGCTTCAGGGTAAGCTTCTCTGAAGGAAAACAGATGCTGTGATTGAATCAACACAGATTTAAGAATCTACTGGTACATTTTTTCCTTTGAAATAAGTCACTGACAAAAAGCTCCTTGAAATAACAAAAGAAAATACATACTGAAAATGCTGAATCATTAGATTTCTGAAACATTTATCCCTTGCGATGTTTGAAATCATCAGTGTTTTCGTCGCCTATCAACACAGATACAAGCATTTTTCGATTAACGCTATACTAACTGAAGTTTTTTTGTGATGTGTTGTTGCATAGCTTGTATAAAGACAGTTACCTGATCATCCTCAGGACACTGTAAGTTGGCTGAGAAGTGACGCATGAAGATTACGATGATGATGAGAAATACCACAGCGAGACTGCTGTGTAGCCAGAAGATGGGAGAGCTGGTCACACAAGTACAGAACAACAACGGCGTAAAACACAGCGCAGAAAGAACCACTGCAAATGGAGGAATGTATGCACCTGAAAGTTGTCACTAACCACTTTCAATAAAAGGTTTTAAAGAACTCACTTTGAATCCAGGTTACTGATTGTTGTGTGGCCAAACTGCTGCTCGTTTCCCTCTGAACAAATACATCATAACTCAGTCAAATACATGGGATCTCACGACATATTTACGGTGTTGTTGAGGCTGGAGAGAGACAGGTTCACTCACCTTGATCACCCTGGAAGTTGACAGGGAGTACAACCCCGATGCAGATGATGGTGACGATGGCCATGTAGGTAATGAGGTAGCGTTGGAAAGTCAGGTACTGGACAGCATCACTGCCACTCTTCTGGAGGATGTGCTCATCTCTGCATAGAAAACACAACATATACACCCATGTACAAACACACCCAAAATATACACGCAGTGACATTAACATTAACCTGGGGTTGCAAGCACAGGCCCGAGTCTTGAAACGCCTCACCTCTCTGATGAATAACATAAAGACTTATATATCAGCCATCAAAGAGGTGGGGTGTTTAAAGCCTTGAGTGCCTGTGGTTGACAGGTAAGTATTGAGTTTAACAGCACACCAGTCTGTGGTTGACAGGTAAGTATTGGGTTTAACAGCACACCAGTCTGTGGTTGACAGGTAAGTATTGGGTTTAACAGCACACCAGTCTGTGGTTGACAGGTAAGTATTGAGTTTAACAGCACACCAGTGGTTAATACATCAACTTACTTAACTCTGAAGAAAGCCCTGATCCATGAACAAAATCCCTGAAACAGACAATATAACCAGGTACAAACAAAACACTTACTACAGACTCTATTTGTCATGAATATCAGGCTTCAATTAGGATCACCTTATCCTGGTGATGAACCTGGGTATCAAGCGACTCCTGTGAAACGCGCATATCCTGTATACCTGTGTGGTCACCGTAGAAGAGAGAGGTCCACCTGCAAGCCGCAGGTAAAACACTCAACTCAAATGCACACCTCCAGTTCCACCAACAAACAGCTGTTATAATACATTAAAATCAAATTAATACAAAATTATATGTTACCAACATTAAATAATGAATTATGAAATTATATGAACATCATATACGAGATTATTAACGAGATAATTAGGCGAGCAGGTGACCAGAAGCAGCCTCTCTGAATTGGGATGGAACAACATCTTATGAAGCAAGAGGGAGATTGATATCTTAAGGGTGGCTTTGTTTTTGCTAAACAAGGTTGGTTTTGTCATTAGCAAGATGTGACTAACCATCACCCACCATTAGCCAGAATTCAACAATATTCCTCTACTGTGCAAATAGTGATGTGGTTAAGCAGTGCAGGTTTTACAGTTTGAAATCAGGTTTTGAAGGTACCTATTAGGGTGGGGTGATGAGGAAGGTGAAAGAACTTTGAGAGAGACTCTAGTTCAGGTCTGCCCATGCAACACATACACATACAAACCAAATACAGGACAACTGAGGGTAGCATTAAGGTGTCAAGTGAAGACCCAGTCCTTGGCGGTACCCATCACAATAGCATACGACCACTCACGAGCATCACAAACCAAACCAAGGTAAAGTCAACTGAGAAGCGTACACATTGTAACCCTCGGATCCCGGGCCGCCCTCTAGTAGACCCCTGTAAAGAAACCAAACTCATACATGAACACCCACGCCCAGTTCAACGGTCGATGGTATTCATATCTAAAAGTGAAATCAACACAACAATGCTTTGCTTAGTAATCAGTCCACTCTCAGAGATATTCACTATCCGGTTTAACGCTAACAAAATTCATGTGACATAACAACAATTTAGGGTTCTTGTTAAAAACGAAACAAAAAGTAGAACAACCCAAGGCAAAAGCCAACACCAAATATTTCCGCATTTATCTGCCAATCTTTTTTTAAGCTAAATCTAAAACAGGCTGTCCAGAGGCATAATAAGGTGCAATCTCAATATTTGAAGCTATTTCAGAAAGCTTCACTGTCGTGTATGAAGGAGGAACCCGTCAGGCTGCCAGAAGACCGCAAAATATAACAACAGGTCCACCAAGGCAACAGTTCACAAGAAACAAAACTGTCTAATTGCACATATAAGTAGGAGATGGGCAAAACTATGTGAAGTTCAGTGCAGTCTAAGTCCATCATACTCATTACCTTCTCCGACCACTAGAAAACACATCAACACCAGAACAATGTGGTATCTCAAAACACATGTTCACAATCACCTGTATCATGTTTAGTTGTGCAAGTTTGTAAATATCAGAGACGAACTTGACAGTACAGTGAACAACGGATAACATCATTCAGTCAGTACAGATAAAATGTGACCATAACGTACACATATAGGAGACAATAAATATAAACAAAGTGCAGCAGACCTTCCTGTTGCATGGACAAATGACATGGAATAGAAAACTTCCCTATAAGGTTACAATATCCCTCTGAAAGGGTTTTCATTTACATCTCATGGTCAAAGCTCAGACAGAGGTGATTTTTAGTTTGCAAGGAGATAAGAGGGATCTATGTATCTTATGGGACTGCTTTCTTTCAATATAATAAAGTTTGCAATTAAAGTTTATGAGCTGAGATATGAATGACCAGACTCGTGCCAACAGTTATTAAAAACTCAATCTAAGGAAGAGTTAAAATGTAATGTCAACAGTTCAGCAGAACTTGATTGTTAGGAACTTGAGACTTGCAAGTAATATCATGCCAAACAAAGACAGCCATATTTCTCTGACAAATATGAAATGACACACAACTATAGCATGAAGTGAAGTCATATCACAGATCCAAGCAATGGACATATTACGACATCATACATTCCTAAAGGCATGTATCCAACCAATAGGTACCTGGCTTCTGTCCTGCTGACTAGGGCAAGGCGTCCATAGTCCCAGGCTATTCTCCGCAGAAGCGAGAAGAGGATCAGAAGTCCCTGATGACACATGCACGCAACACTCCTCTTGCATTACCAGGACCATGATTACATTTCACATATAAGTTGCTACTGGCAGGCTATTCTTAGAGACATTCTATCTCAAGTGTAGGCCAATGGCAACAAATTTAGCTGGGAAAATTGTAGTATGTTCATTGATCTCCAGTCATTCATTTTAACATAATGATCTTCAAAACCAAAACCTTCCCTTTTCATCAGCACATTTGATCCTAAATCACATTTGTATTAATGCATGCCTTTTGATTGTAAGTTGTATTTATCATAACACCACTAGATTTGAACAAGACCATTGATAAATTTGACATAATCCAACCACCAGAAACCCTTAATCAGCCACAACACAGCCCCACCCACCACACATATTCTCTCAAAGCCAGACAGTCAATTGATTGTTGACTTACAAGCCAGGCAGCCGCATTGATGTAGAGATTCTCTGGGATTCCCTGGTAGCCGCCGTAGATGATGGAAGTCTTATTGTGAGAGGTGTAGTACCTGTCACACTTCAGGTCAGCTGGCAGAGCTGTAGTGTCCGGCTGAAACGGGACGTCTTCATCCATTCTCATGCCTGGTGCTGATGCCACAAACCAGCAATGTTTCTTTCCCACTAAGATTAGATGCTCATGTAAGACTCATGCTTAAACCCAAATTCTGAAAAATAAAATCCGAGCAACATGATTTTGGTAGGCTCACTGTGCAGTATCAGCACGGACTGCTGTGGTCGCAGGCTAATTATGTCATCACCAGATGCTGCATATGGTGATCACTCTAGTTCGCTTAGAACTGCGACTGATCGAGGTGTTACACGGAGGTCATGCGCGGCCGGTGGGTCGCGTAAAGCCCTGACACCGTCGCTCATCAGGGGAGGACGAGAAACGAGGCCCGGCTGCTATCACCTGATCACCCAGCTACACACGCTTCCGAGAACATCAACCTAAAAACCTCGCTTCGTCAACGATCTAATATGATAGAAGTGAAGTTAGGCAAGCAGAGATGGCACTATCCAGACGAGGAAAGACCGACGCGGTACACTATTTGATGCGTCCCTCTTCATGTCACCGTATCGCTGTTATTGATTTCACAACAACGCTTGCTGCGGGCCACAGAGGGCCCATTAAATAATGCATAAACACTGACCCACTTGACCCAGTGGGGCATTTGTTCCTTATGTCAAGCCTATCCGATCACCATCGTGATCGCCAAATGATCCAGACAAAATAGTGATAATCGGACAGAGTCAAACATAATTGCGTAAGCCAGTAGCCAGTAGTGTCTGGGATGGGTGCATATCATTATGCGGCAAGTTCCCTTCACGAGAACCTCAACCGAGTCACAGAAGACGTGTTCATGTGACGAGCGTACACATACACACGCACACACAAACGTACAAAATAACGATCTCACACACGCAATCACAAAACAAGGACAAACACATGCCCGTCAATTGCCGTTGTTGTTACAACTTCTTGGTAATACGATACTATATCATGAAGGTGCAACATGTTAGACTGGCTTGAACAGTTGAAGGTCAATCCCCGTCTGCATGGATGGACATATCCTCTTGTCAATGGTAAGGACAATTGATGAGTACCATTCCATACATAATTTTGTACTATATATAAAGATACCCTGGGAAACATGCAACTGTAGACTGGTAATCTCTGGCATTTTCAACAACAGTTGGAACAAAACGTTATCTGCTTTTGAGCCGATACCAGGCTGTTCACAACTTACGGTCTCTTATGTCTGCGCCATAGAGGCGATATAGGAAAGGAAACCATTAGGGGCGAGGTAACTACCATCAAGGGAGAGGTAACCACCATTAGGGAAGAGGTAACTACCATTAGGGGGAGGTAACTACCATTAGGGGGAGGTAACCACCATTAGGGAAGAGGTAACTACCATTAGGGGGGAGGTAACTACCATTAGGGGGAGGTAACCACCATTAGGGAAGAGGTAACTACCATTAGGGGGGAGGTAACTACCATTAGGGAAGAGGTAACTACCATTAGGGAAGAGGTAACTACCATTAGGGAAGAGGTAACTACTATTAGGGGGAGAGGTAACTACCATTAGGGGGGAGGTAACTACCATTAGGGAAGAGGTAACTACCATTAGGGAAGAGGTAACTACCATTAGGGGGGGGAGATAACTACCATTAGGGAAGAGGTAACTACCATTAGGGAAGAGGTAACTACCATTAGGGGAGAGGTAACTACCATTAGGGAAGAGGTAACTACCATTAGGGAAGAGGTAACTACCATTAGGTAGAGGTAACTACCATTAGGGGGGGGAGGTAACTACCATTAGGGAAGAGGTAACTACCATTAGGGGGAGAGATAACTACCATTAGGGGGAGGTAACTACCATAGGGGGAGGTAACTACCATTAGGGGAGAGGTAACTACCATTAGGGAAGAGGTAACTACCATTAGGGTAGAGGTTACTATCATTAGGCGGGAGGTAACTACCATTAGGGGAGAGGTAACTTGTCAAGGCCGATACAACGTAATTCGTTATTGAAACAGTTGTTCGATAAGCCGAGACAGCGAAAATTTACGAATTGCACATCATTTGTCAGGAATATCAATTTTCGTACAACACCCAATGGCACCAGAAAATCATCCGCCCACAAGCACAGGTTTTCCGAACACGAGCATGCACACATGCACGTACGCACGACTCGCATAGATGAATCGAGCACAACTAACACAGGCGTGGACCAGGGTAGGAAGTATTGGTTATCGCATAGTCACGCGGATGATATGGGGAAAGCCACTGGAGTGAGATTATCGTCTTAATTCAAATGAAATAATACGTCCGCGCAAGACTAGAGTTAGATGTATTTTGCGTCACACATAGCGAGATTCGGCACCCAAACCGCGCCCAAAGATTCTTTACATCCTGAGATCAGATTAAATTTAATTTGCGTAGCTGTACTTGTATAAACCAGACAGGAATAACATGCTCATGCACATAAAAATAGTCGTCACGTTGACACTTCAATGGCTGTTCACCTCAGTCACAAGGACCATACTATTTGAGGCTGTTACACCTTGCCCAGGGCAAATTAATCGTAGGAGCTGTCTGGTCCACAAAGTGCGCTCTTGCGCAATAAGTAATGGTTGAACGTTCAAATGGCGAAATGAAATAGTGTCAGCCAGTCATGGTTTGTGTGTTCGGGCTGGGGGTAGGTGGGTGGGTGGGTGGGGAGGGGGTTGTGTTAGGGGGTGGCTGGCTGGCTGGGGTTGACATCCAGGTTTATTCTGAAAAAATAAGGTCAGAATTGACAACAACCCCCAGTAGTCTACAGAACCACTTAGTGTACAGTTTAGAGCATGCAAGTTATTAATGTCATCTAATGGAGGTACACAGCTGAATAATGTGTTAAGGTGTAGTGATGATTGGATATTTGGGTACTTGATCACTGCAGGGATTAAAGGGGTAAGGATGATTTAGCATGGTGGGGATTAGGGTAGATTTAAGGCAGGGCTAGGATGGAGCAACAGCAGGGATTTTAGCTGGCTGGTAAGGGGTGATCATGGAGGTTAGGACGGATTAACATGACAGGGAATAGGGTGTCATGATGGGGAATAGGTTAAAATTATAATGGAAGTATATATATATATATATATATATATATATATATATATATATATATATATATATATATATATATATATATATATATATATATATATATATATATATATACAGGGGTGGAAACTAACAAAATTAGCTACCAGACATCCGGGCTGGTAACTTTTGAAAATTTTACCAGCCAAAATCATGACATAAGCATATGCCCAAATATGAATCTATATTACCCACTAGGGTACATGTAATTCACAGATAAAATGTACAAAGACAAATAGAAATGAACACTTAGTATGCCTTAACTGCAAACACCCATCACCTGTCCATGCTTGTGAAAATAAGCAGTTTGTTTGCACCCACACACACAGTATCTAATGATTCAGTTTCACTGTCAGGATCAAAGTTGTGAATATCAGGAGACTGAAGAAGAACAGTCATGAGTTTGACTGATGTGGAGTGGCATAAATTGGACCGCCAGTCACTCTTGGTTTGACCCATCACATTGAAGCCTCTCTCACATTCTGTCATATCATACATTGATATGCGTGAATTTTATTGTTGACGAAGTCCGAGATCTAAGATCATATTCATAAAGACTTAAGACAAAGATTTCAGTCGACCCAATGACTAATATGTTTTCATGAATACAGCTGAGGCAGCCAACTCAGCTTACCCTATCAAAAACCTGACTTATAGCCGATCTCGGTTATCCGGGAACCTCGCACCACCCAGAATTCCCGGCGACCCTGGCAACGCGCAGCGCAGTGAAAACAATCAATGTGTATTGGATTAATTTCACTCAGCGATATCAACATCGGTTTAGTTTGCGGTTATTAACGTCGATAAAAACATGCCGAAAAGTTGTTGTGCATTCGGTTGTTCTAACCACAACATGATGAAAGAAAGAATGTCGCTCTTTAAGTTTCCGAAAGACCCGGAGAGAAGGGAAAAGTGGATCATTCCTGTGAATCGACAGAACGATGACGGTTCGTTTTGGCGACCAACTAAGAACTTGGTTTTTGTGGACATCATTTCATCACTGGTAGGTTCTACACTGTTGTAGGGTATTTCTGTTACACACTACTTTATTCTTAATCCAATTTGATGACATTTAAGTAAATGCGGTTAATTCTGCTTGAACGACTTCATCATTCATGTCGCCATGTTTGTATGTGTTTTTACTGTATGTAATGTCGATGAGGACTTTCCATTCAACTGTGATTTCAATTTTGCTATTCTATATTCCCCTTGTATCGTTTGTACCATTTGTGGTTAGAAACATAATAAGTCATTATAATTCGTTCCTCTAGGGGTGGTTAACAAGGACCCACTTTAACCAGACTGGATACCCTCTATATTCACACACAGACAAGATGGCAACAAGCAACATGACCGCATGAATCGTTACAAGAACGCCAAGAAAAGTTCTTTACAAGGAGTCATTGAGCATTCATCCAACAAAAGACAGGTGAATACTTTTGGATAAAAGTAATTGATTTTGGCAGTATTAATTTGCCTGCTTACTCAATAATTATAATGATTCTTAATAATGATAATGAATCTTTGTACTAAATCTGCCTATTATAATAATGAATGTTTTTTGCACACAATCACACATGTATAAACATTTCTACTTCTACAATGATGTATGTATATATTTTACCATGTGCTCTGTCTTTAGGTACTGAGTGAGATTGTAGTGAATCATGATGATTCAGTCACCAGAAAAGATGGTATCTCTCTTCAAGACCAGCTCTTCCTCACTCTGGTTAAACTTAGACTAGATATGCATTTTCAGCATATTGCATATCAGTGTGGATTGGGACTGTCCACTTTGATCGAAATATTCACATTTAGAGAGTCATTGGGTGTGTAAAAAAACAGATATCAACTGCTGAAGGGGACCCTACCTATCCGGTCGGTGAACTCTCTGAAGGCTGAAGCCAAAGATAATGAGCTCTCTAGTGTGGACAAGATGGTCACTGTGGCTTTGTTGTTTGTTAAATGCTGGGGGTAGCATTATTGTACGAGACAGTGATTTGATTGACTGAAATAGTTCAAATTACATATTATGTAGTGGTATTACCTGTACGCTTTTTCATTTTGCAGTTTTGTTTTCAATACACAATCGTAATAAAGCATTTATGAAATGTTCTGGTGGTTTCTTATTGTCCATGCCACACTTAAAGACTATCTATTGTGATATTTCACATTTCTCTTCATCCAGAATTTGCATTTGATTGCTGTTAGTCACATCACATTGTAAATTTCATGGTGGCAGAAATTAATTTAAGAAGAGGATAGAATTTGAGAATAAATTTTATTCGCCCAACTCATCCACCATATAACAGTCAAAGACATCAACATAAGTCTATAAAAGGAACATCTTATATACAGAAAGGTTGGCTCAAGATTTATTTCTTGCAGACTTGCAATACCAGGCACCCTTTGATACTCTTTTGATGCCGATGCATGAAAAATGAAACCACTTGTATTTACAGCATGGATTGTCACATTCAATCATATCTTCACCAGAAGTACATGCACCATCCTCTAATCTGCGTGTCAGAAGTTCTGAAAATACTGCTGACTGCCAAAACATACTGATCTTGTTACACAACTCCAAAAGAAAATCACTGTCTGATCACACACTCCCCAGGAGTCCAGTAGACAAAGTCCCCATATTCAGCTCCTGCAATGTACATTTGACACTGGATCTGGGTGTAGTATTGGTCAGTTTTTGTATATACCTCCTTCGTGCCACGTTGGGTAGTCCTTCCAAATACTGGTAAGCCATGATTGTTGAGCTTCAAACAAATCGACCGGTTTGTAGCTTGTCAGCCATGGCTGATTTTATATCGCCGAGTTTACAGCTGTCATTCGTAAAATGTTCTAGCTCCGGTCATAACGGTAACATGGATTTATGTCTACTGACGTCTTGTAGGGCTAAAAATGTTCTTGTTCGCAGATCAAAGTATGCTCAAGCTCGTTTCTGATTATTTAAATTGTCTTAGATCTTCGTTATCAGCTACTATTTACCGTGTCATTGACGAAAGAGCGCCACGCGCACGTTAAAAGCGTCGTGTCTTCCGCGCAACCAACAAGGTGTCAATACGCTGACAGCTGCTTGTATTCACCCCCGAATCGTTGCTCCGAGGTGACTTCCGGCGGAAGACAGTTAGCCGATATCGAGAATTGAACATCTGATCTAAAGCTTGTTGACACACGGGTATTTTATGGAAGCATGCGTGGACAAAAAATTTATGGGCGGGTGACCATTAATTTCCACCCCTGTGTATATATATATATATATATATATATATATATATATATATATATATATATATATATATATACAAATACATCTACACTCATATTATGTGTACATATATATGGATATAAACATATATATATATGTTCGTATTTATATATATATACTTATAAGTATATATATATGTATAAACATATACATGGATATATATATATATACATATATATATATATTTATATATATATATATATATATATTTATATGCCCACATATACATTTACACACACATATATATAAATATGCCATGATTAACATACACACACACACACATATATATATATATATATATATATATATATATATATATATATATATATATATATATATATATATATATATATATGTTAACCGCTCGGAACCCTGAGGTTCGTGGCGCGAGCGCCTGTGTCAAAACGGGCTGTCAAAAATCAGCAGTTCCACAAACGTCAAAGGCCAGACAAGTTAAAAGACAAGTTCCTAGTAGTCTACCCCATCGATTTTGATATCAATCTACACTAGTGCATAAAAGAATCGTTGCAATACTTACCATTTGAGTACCGAGTCTCATGAAATGAAAGCACAGTAAAACTGCGAAATTTACCGATTGAATGCAGTGCTATGTTATGATCGAAGTCTCTTTCCTGAGGGTACGGAGTCACATTACATGATGATACTTATCGTCTTTACCGTAGCGTACGGTGAAATAAACTACACCGAACGTTTACAACGCTAACGATCATACGATAGGAGAGCGTTTTCATCACTAAATATCATAACGTGAAAATAGGTACATATCCTCGTTTCCAACTCACAAGCAGTGCCTATAACGCGATAAGTTCATTTACTGGACGTTTGTATTTCGACGCTGTTTAGCGTTGATTAAATTTTTTGTCAAATCGGTGTCATCCCACCTCGAGGAAGATGTCGTAAGTTACCTGAAACATGTTAATTTGCCAGATAAAATATCAAAACTATTTCTTTGCATTATTTTGCGAATCGGTTTCCTAATTAGCATCAAAAACGATATATGGTCTGACCGTCGTCAAATCGTCGAAAATAGGATTAAATTCAAGAAAGGATTGTAGTAAAGGCACACCCAATAAGCTGTCAAAATCAGCAGAGCAATCTATGTGGATGGGTAATATTTGTTTTCAATGCGAACTCTTTTTTGGCGACATAGATGCTTTGTTCATATAAAATATTTTTATTATTAATAATAGCCTAGTTTCAGCGGATTTTGAGTGTTGCCTTCGCTGGTTATGCATTAATTCCTGAACTTCATGGATACGATAGGGTTCAGATGTTCTGGATCGGTAAAGGGACAAAATTTACAACACATGCATCCATTTCTGTGAAGTGGAAAACATGCAGTTGTAAAGATATCATGGTGCTGTCACTTAGAACAATAGAAAATACACATTTGAATCAATAAAAAAATTGTAAATATCTTACACCAAACAACCTATATAAGAGATTTGTGGTGACGTATAAATACCTACTTGTGAGATCCATGTGAGGAAATTGTCAATCTGATGTCAAATCAACTGATGTGTACACTAATTAAGAAGAAGTTGAATACACTATGCCTATGGCCCGGTGTATCGGCAACCTAATCTTAGATAGCACATTTTCGGGGCCGTTCTTTGCCACACATGGACTTCTCTCGTGTCAAAATACCTGTCCACACTCAAAACAGGTCTGCATGACTACTAGTCAAGGCACTCGCCCCTGGTGTTTTGATGATCTGGTTTTATTGACATCCTGCCCTGATCAGTGCCAACACATTGTATAAAGAAATCGTAGACAATAAGTTCTAATCATACACGATACATAGATAAATGTACATATGATGAATGAATTTTCACATCTATGAATGTTTATAAATAAGTTAACGTGTAATATTACGTCAAAGGCGATCGAATCCGGCCATACTAATTTTGAATAGTCTACGTTTGATTTGACTGACAAGTGCTGTCACTGCGCGCAGACAAGGTTCTTCACAAACTAACTATTGTTGGTTATTTTGCCATTGATTATCATTTGGCAATACCTACCTTACAGGAGGGATATGTATTCAGCGATATAACCGTGACAATTAAAAAACAACACTCCTTGATACCCGTTGCCACCTGGCGAGTAAAACTTTAACTGGTTAATGTGACGTCATATTTCCAAGACGATTGCTGTGAACGTAAGTTGCGATCCTCAAAGTTGATGTGACAATTGCTAAATAATAACAAGACAGTGGATAACTAAAATAGTGTTGATCAAGAGATATTCATCTCGACACAAAGATATGTGAGTACACAACATTGATGTGAAGGCTCAACCTCTCTAAATATGTGGTTTACCGTGGCGTGGTTAGAATGTTGGTAGGAAGGTATATATATGTATATAACCATCCAACCAGGGCTTGGATCCAGCCGCGATTGGGATGGAGATGGGACACTCGAGGTGTCTTTGTTATTTTCTGTGTAATATACTCTATTGAATTAGCCTGACTATTAATTCAACGTTTCAGGGCCGTTGCACCTGCAAAACCCAAGTCGGAGATGACTCCAGAGGAATTGGCTCTGCGTGAACAGGAGGAGTTCAGCACTGGGCCCCTATCTGTTTTGACTCAATCTGTCAAGAATAACACCCAGGTCCTCATCAACTGCCGCAACAACAAGAAGCTGCTGGGAAGAGTCAAAGCATTCGACAGGTCCCTACTTACGCTATCTCGTTCACTAGTGAACCATGTGGAATTTTTATCAGTTTCATTCTCTGTTTTATGTCTCTCTAATTCTAAGTGTTGCTTGCTGCAGGCACTGTAACATGGTATTAGAGAATGTCAAGGAGATGTGGACGGAGGTTCCCAAGACCGGCAAAGGCAAGAAGAAGTCCAAGCCGGTCAACAAAGACCGCTTCATCTCTAAGATGTTCCTGCGTGGAGATTCTGTCATTCTCGTGCTCAGAAACCCTCTTCAGAGTAAATGAAAGCTGTTTTTGGGAAAAGGGAGCATCTTTACTATGAAAATGACTGTTGCCAGAAACACCTGTGTTGGTCTCTGTCGATCAAAGTGAATAATTAATAGGTATATGTGTTCAGGTAAGCCTAGAGAGGAATAAACTTGTCATTCCATGGCCATCCTAGGGTTTTTTTCTACACAAAATATACAGAATTATGTAATAAAATGTGTGAACGAGTTTGAAGGTGTGTATTGTGCCGGTGTGTTAGTCTATTTTGCGTACTTGTTCAGAGATCCATCAAACTATTCCTTTATCTTGGAGCCCAGTTAATAGCATCTCCACTTATGTGTCTGTCTGATCTGCTCAACTTTTACTTGCACATTTCTAAAGATTGTTTGTACCAGGACCTCTGTTTTTATCTCATTTGAACTTAAAATCTGCACTTTCTTGTCTTGGCCGGCTTGTTTAATGACATGCTGATATTGTTTGGACAAGGCCTGATGGTGTAACTCGCTGCTGACAAATGACTGTCAAATTTGGCTTTTTAGATTTATTGTAAATTATTTGCAACCCAAGTCAATCCCATGGGCAAATGGGAATGAAGGGTGAAGAACAGCAAATAACGGGGAAAATTTATCATGTTTGCAATGGTTGACAGAAACTGGTTGTATATTCATCATAATGGCATTACCCTTAATATGATGGAATATAGAAGAAAAAGGGAAATTGTATCCTGATCTGAGTGAGGTGCATTGAAATTGATATATAAAGATGTCAATTTGTGGCTTTCTGCTTCCAAAAATGGATAACTCGCTAATGAATTACAAATTTGGTTTAGGGAAGAGGAGACTGTCCCACCAACAATGGCATTTACATTTAGCCCATAGCCCTCTGACAAAATCATATCTTGTGCAGTTGTCAACTTTTCCCCCCTAAGAAATCTCCCCACGCCACAACTTCGTCTACAGGCGCTCGGTTCCTGACGCCAAGCGAAGCAGCTCGGAAGTTCCCGCACTTGGTTCTTTGCTAATTTGGTGCGAGTGGATGAAACTCTTTGCTGCACAAATATTATTTTTTTTAAATTCTTGTCACCACATATGTGTCGATTCACAACCTTACATCAATATTTGGCTGCAGCTTGTGAAAAATTGTATAATGGGCAAATAAGTTATCTTATAAACCTAACAATGATGGATAATGGATCATCCTAATGAATTACTTGGCCTGGATTGGTCAGAAAACTCATATCTTCTCTCCATCCCGTATATTTGACGACATAACGTGGAAGGGGCAAACATTGTAAATCGAGGAGATACCATTACTGCGTAAACGATAGGAAACTGGTGAATAAAACGTTTTCATTTCCCTTGCAAACCATGTACGGGAGCTTGTGGTATTCGATTCGACTGTTAGTCTGTTGTGCTAGACTTGTCACGGCTGGCTCTTGCGAACCAATTATGGGAGATGTTGATGCATAGCCCAACAGACCAACGACAGGTTTTATCACCTCGTTGAGGAAGTGCAGCATCTCTCCCAAGAGCTACTGCTTTCTCTACAAGGTGATAAATCCTGACGTTGGTCTGTTGGGCTAGGCACGGCCTGTTAAAAACGAATTATCCAAGTAAACTTCATTTTGCCTTCCCTTCAAACATATATATACCTCTGATTCTAAAAAAGATCTGCATATTCGTCTGGCAACAAGAATGCTCAACAAAAGTGGCTTTCGAGGAGCGAGAAAGCTGACTGGATCGAAATAGGATGTTGATCGCAAACAGCAAGTCGCTCAACGCTGGCAGGCAGAAAGAGTTTTTCGTTCATGGACAAGTGTAGACTGTAGGACAAAGTCGAACCCGACGGACTAATTAGGCAGTCGTGTGAGAGTGGTTCTTTAATTTAAAATGTTACACAATTCCCATTAATGTGGTTCCGAATGAAATATCGTATCAACTACCAACTATTAATCCGACATTATAACGAAGGCTGACAACTGATCCTTTCCACATCTGAACAACGTGTACGTTAGCCCGACTGACGTCATAGCGTGCATCAAATGCGATGACATACAAAGTTGCAATTAATCCCGGATATCACCTCGTTTTGGAAGTGATGAGGTGTCTTGTCGAGAAGAGGGGTCGTCGTAAACGTACGACGACCCAGGCAAAGTGTGGATATGACCCAGTGAACAATTCTTTGGGAGCTTTCATTTTTCCATTAGCTAGTTAAACCAACTGTTACTTCGAATACCATGGATTTAATTTTTGTTCAGTTTGCATAGTTTTCCTATTTTATCCTCCTCTCATTTAATTCTCAACTCATGTGTACCCATTGCCCCAGGCTCAAACCTGGCTTACTTTTTTCTCAGTTAACTAGGTTATAACGTAAATTGCAACTTGCGTTTGATTATCGCCTTTGCCGTTTTAGGTGATATTCGTTATAAGTTAGTTTTTGCTTCGCCATTTGTATCATACGCATAATTTCTCTAAATGAAAATCTTCGGTGTTTGTGGACTTCTATCAGTTAATATGTTGAGATACAAGGAACGATGGAGTAATGAAAGGAGTTATAACCAATATCTTTAGTAATGTAACTCCTTGAGTGATGTTATTATTCGTGGAGTAATGTTATACCTCATTATATAGACTGCTTGTTGTATCTCCTGACTGATTAGCTAAATGCTTTGATCATTTCTCTAAGCCACTGATTTGTCCCTTTACATTTTCCTGTAGGTTCAGGCTGCTCTTTATTTTTATAACTCATTTAATGTTCAATTTGATAACACCATTATGATCACTTAATAGTAACATTATGATATTCATTGCATAAACAACGCATGGTCCCTTGATGTGCCAGGTACCACGCAACCACCAAAGCAGACTCACCATAGGCTTGTTGACCAAGTCACTTTCCTTCCCAGCTGATCTCACTATCTAAGTTTCAATCAAGTAAGTGAATCGGGGGGACATTTTGCTGTCGACAACAGGACTGATATATTGTCAACAATTGTAATGGTTTTTGCTTTGAAAGAAGTTTATTTAGTTTCTCTGTAGTTGACATCTGCTAATCGAGCGATAATATAAACCTTTGTTATATTTATTTACCATATGGTACGTACATCAGTGATTTTGTGTGCCGTTAAACCCTATACTCACTCACTCACTCACTCACTCACTCACTCACTCACTCACTCACTCACTCACTCACTCACTCACTCACTCTTTCACTCACTCACTCGCTCATGTAATTCTCCGGGACCCCCCTCGTCTGTGCCAAAACCCATGTGACCTGCGGGTGGCACAGCCATCTTCTGCGTAAGAAGGGGGGCAGGCGAGATTGTGCTGACCAACCCACTAGCTGAATGTAGGTAGTTACAAAAGTTACTCATACGGGTAATAATACGACAGATCCGAAAACCCGGCTAGCCTTAATTGACACGCCATCGAACATACCCACTGTCCCAAACCTGAACCAAAAGGATTTACCATTGAATCCAACTCCAAGACAACCTCGAGTGGGAAGCCATTGAAAGCAGGGTATACAAGCTACTGGATAGCTTCGAAAGAAGACCCCTTAGTACCAAACAGTCAAGAATAAACAGAATAAAGGTTGAAGTTGCAAACGCATTATTTCATCAGTATTGGTCACATTCAAACCGATCAGTCGGTACGCTACGTGCGCTCACGTACACGGGAGGAAAATTCATCCGAGATGGATCAAACCTGGTAACAATATAGCAAAGACTCCCCAGATAAAGAGGGACCATGTCCAACAATTTCAGAGATGCAGGAAAATTGACGCCATGCTACTCCTCGGGCAAAGAAGATACACGCCAACGCGTAAAATTTGCCTGATTGAAAATAAACTGAGAAAGATATACTCAGATATCTTGTCCAACTCGCTATCAGGAATGGCCTGAGCGACAAAGCTAGAGTTGAAACGCAGGTGAGGAAGACCCAGACCCACACTACCAAATTCCATGACATTAACCTAGCATTCCAACAGCTAGGCATCAAATGTCTTAGGAAAAACTTGGCTCAAGCTCAGCCTTCAGAACATCCCAAACCAAATGAGATCTACTCATTTTGGACGGAAGTGGTTGGCTCCCAGAGCCCCAGCAACCTGCAGCAGAAATCCCTACAAAATTGGCTTGCACTACTTACCTGAACGAAAACGGCAGGTGTGACCAATAAAACGCCGGAAGAATTCCTGACAGAAGGCAGATGGGACTAAATGATTAAGAAGACCCGAACGTGGTCAGCTGCAGGGCCTAACGGGCTTCAATACATCTGGTTTAAAACTCTTCCAGTGGCCAGGGCGCTCAAAAGCTAAATGAGAATAGCCAAAATTCTATGTGCTGGTAAAACTGTCCTCATTTTCAAGAAAGGATGGGAAGTTTGCCAAAAATTATCGGCCTATGGGGTGACTGAACATGATGTACAAAGTACTAAAAGCAGTATTAACTGAAACGGCCATAGACTGGGGAATTATCGTTTGGCTGACACTCCTGCAATAGTGACCAATGTCATGATAAAAAATGTTATTGAAAAATATGGCAATAGTTGATGGGTTGTGCTCTTGCCATACCCAGTTGCAAATTTTTGTAACAACATCAAAGCTATTGTTTGAAATGCTGTGCTCACTTAAAAGATACCAAAGAAGCTGTTGAGCTGTTTACATGCAGACATCACCCAGCATATTATCTTATGCATGTCTCATATCCGAGTTGGTGTAAACCCTTGAAAAATATTGATATCGGTAGGACCAACGAGAGGCTTCTGATGGTGCTAATGAGTAGTTTTCAGTTAGTAGAACTAAAAAATAAATTATAACAAACAATTTAACCAAATAAACAATGTAAAACATGTTTCTGACATTGGTAATGTGGCTGTCAGTGGTTGAGTATTGTGGAATGGTTGTTTAACCTAATTAATTAAGGGAGTCTGTTCGGTTAGTACTCCATGATGGACATATACTGGGTAGGAACTAATCATAAAAATACTTAAAAGAAGTTGTTCAATAAACAGTGTATGAAGCATTACATTCCTAACATGAGGTAACAGCAAAGGACATGTTTACTAGAAGAAACAGCATCATGCATGAAGCCAAACCATTTGAAATGTAGCCCCTGCATATGAAGCGACAACATTTAGAATGTAGCTCAATATTTTGTATAAAGCCACAGCTTTAAAACTTGAAGACACAAGGCAATGAAATCATCATGTGCCATCTCATCCCAGTACATAAGTGACCGTTGTTCATGCACCTTAAAGACGTGGGAATATAGGTTGTTGGACCTGAATCGTTTGAAGCATTAACCCTAGGCCTACCTTTAAGTGTTCCTGCTACTTTAGTTCAGCAATCTAGGGCAGAATGCATTTCATATTTATCATCGGATTGGTTATTTTTTCTTGCACCTTGGTTTGCTGTCACAGATCACAACAATGGACTGGCTTTACGTCACTGGGGTCTTGAACGTACTGCTTGTGTGTTTTGCTGTAGTGTCAGCTAACTTTGGCAAGCCCCCTACACTGGGGGCTAATCAGCAATTCGGTGGCAAAGCTCAAATCCAAGATAAAGAGTAAGTTATGACCTTCACCTGTGTTTGATGCCATTATATATTGACCTCAGTTTGTGCTTTATATATCAATGCTCTGCTAAATCATAATGCTTATTTGTTAGATCACAATGTTAATGCTGTGAATTCTTGATTGCTAATTCCTCTACTGCTGTGTTATATTGTAGACACTTACAGGAGCATTTACAAGGTGTGGTCAACCCAGAAGAAACATACTCGGAAGAAGAAATGCAGTTTCACTATTTCCAAGCACACGACTCTGATAATAACAACAAGCTCGATGGAACGGAACTCATAGCTGCTCTCACACACTACCACAAAGGTAATATTGATTTCTCAATTTTTTCTGCTTTTGCATTATTTCTCATTTTGCTTTTTATTTTAATACATGCAATAAGCATTTACCTATTATCATCCATCTTACTGCAATTAAATATTGCCTGTTATTAATTCATCCATTATGACTTCATTGGCTGCACTTTCACATGGCCGGCTTATGACAATGTAACTGTATATAGATGAATGATTGCTAATAGTTTCTAACATTCACAATAACAATACGGTTTCATGCTAGTGCTAGAGGTTTGCCAATTCATGGCAGTGAATGAAACGTAACCTGTCACCAATGGATACCGAGCCAGCATCCCTGCATCAAGCTGCTGTTCTTTATTTGGCTAATCAGTGTTAGAATTAACATGCAAATGTATGTATGCTCAAATCCTGACTGTAAAGAGTGATGTAGATTCACTGGTTTCCTGGCCTCGTAGATGTATGCAGAATAAGGGCATGTCATGATTTATAACTGCCACTTGTATACTGTCTCCCCTACATCACTGCCATGTTTGCTCTCTTGATTCTCGTTTTCCTGTTACCCTTTGGCGTACGGTACACAGAAGTGATTGTTAGAGCATTTTTTTTGTGTTGCTGTTTTGTTCTGTCCCTGGATTCAATGTCAGGGTACGGATCTTTACAAATGCACTTTGCATTCTCTCCATTTTGGTCAATGCGCCCCGTTTCTGTTCTTCTCCAATTTGTCTTGTTACTTTGGTTCAAGTCATTCTCCATTACCTATGGCAGCATCTGAGTGAATGGCCAATGCTCTGCTCTGTTTGCTCTAGCCCCCAATCAGCCGTGAACAACCCCCTCCTCCTCCTTTGTCTAGATCTTCTCATGAACTTAAGATCAGCTCTTTTTAACCTTTAACCTCTGAGTAATTACAAGAACATCATGAGAATGTGCTCACCCCATAGCTGGACCCTGTGAAACATGTCTAGCTCTCAATGGACTTAATCTTATATCACAGTAAATCATGTCAAAAGCAGCTGTGCTTTCAGGACTTTGGTCCTCTTGTTTGTGAGTTTATGGCAGTTGTTTTAATATGAATGAGGGAAAAACACTGACCGCTTCAATGATGGATTTTTTTCATGACAGTCACCATACAAGCTATCAAATTAATAATTCATTAGGGTTACAGCTCATATTAAAATAGGTTTCTTAATCATAATGAGTTTAAATCAGGTTGGTGATCATAGTGTGTGCTACGTGGCTATGTTGTTAGGGGCTATAGGATAATTCTGTACCACTGTTCCAGCCGGTTTCTGAAATCCCAACGTAACGTTCCATAGCTCTGTAATCCATACACATCCAATAGCGCAACGAAACTCCAGCCTTTATACACCCCACCCTATTCTTACATCATTTTTTAATGACCCCTTACCAGTGTTGTTCATCGCTTATTGTCTAGATAAGAATAGTGCGTATGTTACTCCATCATTTGTCCTCTGAGGTCAACCGGCACCGTCTTTATGGTTAACCGCTCAACAAGAGGCACCATGTCAGCTTGAATGAGGCATATTACAAGTGACGGGGCACATTTGTGTTTGTAAATCCAATCTATTAGTGAAACTTTCCAGGCCAGTGATAGACTCCTCTGCTCGTTAATGTTAAACGTCTCACCTCGTCGACTGGCTGTGGCCAGCTACACGCCTGTTAAGTCGATTCATTACATCTGCCGAATGTAATGAGACAAACTAATAGCTGGTATTGATTGGTCATGGTGGATTCATGGTCGATGTCTGTTAGCCGCATGCTGACCCATTGTCGTTGTGCTCTATAATCTGTGAAGCTATTTGGGGGCTTGCTTAGTGAATATGAACATACATATTCGATTATATGTGCTTCTTTAAAGGCCTTAGAAAAACAAATCGCTTGCTATTGCTGTATGCAGTCCGTTTTTGGGATGGGCGAAGCAAAAACCGCCGTTTTATTGGTTTGAGAACTGTTGCGTCTTGCCGCTCGTCAGAGATAAGATTATTTCCGCCAGTGGTACAGATGCCAAGGTGTCTGATTTGTACGATATCCGGCGCGCCGAGTTGAGAATTCGCCGTGTGAGCTGGTTAGCATTTGTATTCTCCACGTGATCTGGCGCGGTGCACAGGGACACCCCCTTCGAGTCCACCCACTTTAACATTTCTCTGATAAACAGTCTAAGATCCTCTGAATAGCTCCCTGTGGTATAATTAGCACAAGAGAGAATTTGTGTGACATAATCAGAAATGTCTTATTAGACCTTCCATTTGATTAAAGAAAAGTATGTGTTGTAATTGTTTAGTCAGTCATGTATCCAGTACTTATGTTTCTCTTGGTCGCTATCAGGCTGTGTTAGCGCCATGTTATCCATCGCAATAAACATGGAAACATCCCACAGGGATTTCCAGCAGCGCCTCGTCTTCGCCTTGTCCATGAGTTGCGAGTCATGTGTCATCAAGCTAGCGGTGTATAGCTTCGAAACGGTTGCTTTGTAACAGAATTCTGCCACCTCGTACAGTAGTTTATAAGGTCTTCATCCATTTGTTTGCTCTTTCTCTCACGGGCGTTCAGCATAGTTGGTCACACCTTAGGAGTGTTGGTCGTCTGATAAAGCACTCAGGGACTCCTCTCTGGGGCCTTAATAACGTGTGATATTTTCGTTGATACCAGATACTGCTGGTTGTTGCCGCTAAGGACTTTCACTTAGATATCATCTCATAATCCTATTTTAGATCCACTAGATGGGGAAGGGAGGCTTAGTGTTGCCATTAGCTATTCCTTGACCCCAAACCTCCATCTTCCCCTCGGTCTCTGTGGAGGCGCATGTGAGGACGTCTTTATGCTGGAGCGTGCTTCTGTGCTCCTAAAAGACCCAATCCTTCGCTGGTCCCAACTGCTTCCTGACCACTCACCCCCCCCCCCCCCCCCCCCCCCTCCACTGCTCTGCACCATTGCCTGCCCACACCATCAGCGACATTGTAATGACATTATGAATCGCCCGAGGTGTCATACTTGCATACCGTCATGCAGTGTGCAGCGTTCTCACCAGGGGGAGCTGCCGTCGGCAAATGAACATTGACGGTTGCTTTTCAGTTGACGAGCAGTCTGCATTAGAGGGGTTAATATAAAGTCTGGCCCCTTTCCCGCTCTCCCAACCTGACCGGCGTACTAAGTGCCACTACATGTGACCATACTCTGGAATATTAACACCCCCATCACTATAGTAACAACTCCCCTACGCCGACTTGGTCATCTTTTGCTAAGCGGCTTGTTTATGTTCTGATAGAGAATCATTCGCTATGGCGGAAATATGTTTATGCGTAACACAATAGGTGGCGCTTAAAGTTCGTTTTCCATTTACAAAGTGGTCATTATTTTTGGTTCGCTGATTTACCTGCTTATTTTCTGGAATGGTGTTCAGGCAGACTTTTGATACACGACTACACTTGTTAAACTGGTGGTATTTTAAATCGTGCCATGTGCTCAGGCTTAAACAATTTGTGTACTATGCGCTGCGATATTAAAGCGTTAGTATTTCGCTATTGGTTATGAATATATATGTATGTGCATGGGTGTGTGTGTGTGCGTGCGTGCTTGTGTGTGTCCATGTGAAACACTGGACTGCGCGTCGCTCCATTGTGAATTTACAATACATATCTATCAGGAACAGATACTGTCGATCGGATTGCGGATCAGGATCTGGCCAGAATGGTGGAGAACATTCTGCATGACGAAGATGTAGACGGCGACGGTTATATCTCCTACACTGAGTTCGTGGCCGGCCAGCGTCGGCGTCAGAGCTAAGTGCTCGACAAGAGTCGGTTGGTTTATGATACATTCAATTCCATGGCATAGGGGTGTCCTGCCTGCATGGGTATGCTAGAACTATGCATATGTAAGAACCCGATATTCTGGTCTGCGTATATTGTAGGACAATCGTGTCTCTGTAATAGGGTGATCGGTGTTTGCTGCCACATGTCAAAATGGTCACTGTCAGCAGTATTGTGACACATATGGAGCTCCTCCTTATCTTCTGCCTAAAGTTGCATGATCATTCAGTTCGGGTGCCCCCATTTCCCGCCTTGCCAATTACACTGTACAGTTTATACTGTTTGTTTACATATTTATTGTGTTTATGATATAAGAATATACACATATATATATATATATATATATATATATATATATATATATATATATATATATATATATATATATATATATATATATATATATATATATATATATATATATATATATATATATATCATTTTATTGTTTTACAACAAACCTGATATGCTAACCTCTATGATACTTGCTCGTACATTTTCTTGGGTCGCGCTTCCAACTTTCCTTTTACCTAATTACTAACCCTTAATAAGGTAGCTTATAAGCCGCATGTGCCTGTGTCAGCTGATATCCTAGCGCTCTGGTGCATGTGATTAGCGGTACACCTATCTGGTGTTATGGTGCATGTTTGCCAGATACTGACGACACCCACCACGCTATCACCTACACAGACGAAGAACTCATCAATGCTGTGGACGGTATGCTATATGAGGAAGACACTAACCTCGATGGCTATATCGACTATCCCGAGTTCCTCATGGCCAAGCGACAAAACTTCGAAACCCTGTGACATCCCTTGGCCCTCTGTATGCATGTATGCGACTTCTCTCAATGTGGTATTTCTTACTCGACTAAAATTGCTACAGGGCGTCGGAGCGCGGTGTTTGGAGTTGGACTTGTTCGAATCTGAATCACAAATACATTTTTCTGATGAAATTTTATTTAAATTGATGAAAATTATATTAGTAAGTGACTATCGTGGCTCACTGTTTCGCTTCCAAACACTTTGGGCGAACCTTGTATAGATTTCTATATCTCTGTTATTAATCGGTTCCGATAACTGTTTCTTGCTACATTTTCTAGCTGCAGTCTTCACTTAGCAAAGGCCTCCTTCACAAAGCCATCAACTTATGGCGTCAGATATACCCCCTGTTCAGCCGCCAGCGCCTTTCATTTGACAAAATACTCGTTTTAATTCATATACATTTACTGTCTTTATTGTGGTGATTTCAGACGAATATACGGACGGGAATAGCGTTTTAAGAACCCCAGATAATGAACTGGCTTCCATGGTCGACAGCATGTTGCAGGATGATGATACTAATGAAGATGGTTATATAGATTACCCAGAGTTCCTTTTGTCTCAAGGGAGATTTTCTTTGGGCGATGAATAGAGGTGTTCTCATATTCTCATGTTCGTTGTACTTTCTGGTGACATATCATAATCAATTCAGAGAACAATCATTCAATCAAAAACTATATTAATAATTTTCTTTGATATGATACTCAAATGATTACAGCACACTCACAAAAACAATGCTGGTTTTGCTTCCATTGGTGCATACTTGCTGTCTGTATTCTGATAATTAAATAATATAGTATATTTATAACTTCATATTTACAAAATAAACTTGATACCCTTTTTTGATGTTGGTGGTAAAATTCACATTAAGTTGCTGATTGAAGAATTTTTAATTAATATTGATCTCTGGCTGTATATCTTAAAATTATTATAGTCAAATAGGTAGAATTTATGTAATTGGGCTGATTGTACTAACTGGATCAGTAATTCGAGATTATTGTTATCACTGCTTAAGTATAGCTAAGCTGTCTGCTCGTGGCTTGCAGTATAGTGACATGCCGGTATCTTAAGAGAGTTTTGATATCCAAGACGTGTTAATTACGTGGTCTCATAAGATAAATATCTGACCCATTCTGCCGACTTTCATTCAGAAGCCTTGGTCACACAGTGGGAAAGCAGGAATTCAACTGAGGCGTCTAGCTTCCACAGGCTGCTGACATGCGTCATTAGAATGAAGACATGTTACCACTCCCCTTCTGATCTCGGCTTCTCTCGGCCTCATCGCCTATCTTCCCCTGGAGACCGCGCTCAGTCAGCTCCAATCTATACTCTTAGTCGGATAAATTGAATAATTAATAATTTCTGTTGTGGCTCGTTATCAACTTGTAGTGGCCACTTAATGCGGAAAGTGTCGCTGTAACGGATTGCCAGTCAATGCGCGCTATAGGTCTTATACGGGCGTCCTGGTGGGTGTGAATTGCAAATCAATCAACAAGGTTAACAAATCGCGTCGATAAATCCACGGGAGATGAAGCAGTTTAAATAACTATGCATTTCATCTTGTATGGAGGTGATATCGGAATCGAACCTCATACATTTCTTACCAGATTTGACAGTAGTTTAAATGAAAGCGTCGTTTGTTCACTGAATCGACGACAATATGTGTTTTCCGTTAAATTTCGCTATACACTGTTGTTGGTGCATGTGTATATGTGAAGTTACTTAGCTAAAGGAGCATGCAAAATTTGAGCGAGAGTAGGCTTATGGGTTGAGCGAAAATAGAGGAGTTGTAGATGAAAAACCGCGTGAACTGAACAAGAAAGAACAACGATGCAAAGCCTTCGTCGCTCCCGGAGTAACAATTATGCCATACAATGCATTGATGGCCTTCTTTAACAAAATTACATATATTACATTTACATAGCCGACCTAAAAAATAATATTAGAGACGAAAAACCGCCATTGTATCATCTGTTGTGACCTAATTTTGAGTATGGTCCGCATCCTGTTAAGCAGTGACAAGAGACAGAAGATGGATTGTCGCTGCTTGGCATGCCTCGAGCCTCTTCCTGTCTAATTGACCATCACTCCATTCCCCGCTGACAAATTGATTCTACGCGGCAAAAAGAAAGAAAAGTGTAATGTAAATCCTTTAAAATGCTCAAAGAGACATTTCGGATGTTTCATCGTTGGCTTTGTAAAAAGCATGAGTGTTAGGTGATGATGGAGCGTGGTGAAGCTGGTGCCGGTCAGCAGTTGGTCAAAGATGGTGTGAATTCGAGTTTGGACGGCCGTGGGTATTGTTGGGCAGGGTTGTCAATGTGACCCTTTTTTTGCTTCAAAGACACTTTCTAACATATACATTTTACATATATCATAAAGACCATTCACAATGTTTCCAAAAAGTCACATTTTCTTCGTGCAGTTGTTGTTTTATTATAGAGGCTTAAACATGTCACAAGGGATAATTTTTGGGCCATAAATAGAGGTGTTGTTGTCTTCTTTATGTATACATACCATTTTCATTTGGGAGAAAAGTTATAAATCAATTAAACATGTAATAATTTTCCAAAACGAAGCAGTCAGTCATGCGTTCATGTATCAGAGCTTGTATGTTTCTTTATGGTGTTAATCACAACTCAAGAAATTCCATTTACTCTTTAAACAAACAACTTTGATATAAAACTCAAATGAATACAGCCGCCATACAATATGGGTTATAGGGGGAAAAATCAACCCAGATGTTCATACAGCTCTGTTGAATTATTTATTTTGGACGTAATCCACACGTAGAAATGAAGGCCATGTATGTCGATATTTCATGTCTCTCTAACCCCAAAATGTCTGTAAATTACCATACAAAATTTAAACTCTTAGCTCTAACAATTTGCGCTACAGCCGGTCTTGTTTCAAACTTTCCGGTTGTGATCATACTATGCAAAAAGCCTAACCAAAGAAAATTGCTTATGGGAAATAACTTCGCTTCTCGAAATATGAAAGTAATGCATAAGCCTGTATATTGTCCTTGGATGATTGTGAGCAAGCGCCGAGTTGTGGCTGAACCTAGCCTATGTCAAGCTAGCCATAGTTTGCGTCGCAGCTGGCACCCAATAACTGGTCCGCAGTCACTTCTATTGCCTGAAGCTCATGGGCCTATACTGGAGATGTAACCTGGGGTGTATGAAAACCCCCACTTCTTACGCCTTTGTCTCTCAACACGACGAGCCATCTTTGTCATGTTCACATCCAGGAGTCCATGGCATCTTCGAATGGGCTGGCCATTTGCATATTGCTCATCGGCGCTGAATCGGGGACCGCCGAGTGGGTTTTCTTTGATAATTCTCTTCTCATTATGAGACACCTAATTGAGTTATCCGGCCTTCTGTTGATGGACTGCAACCGATGTGGTCGTATCTACATCCGCCTGCACAATTCCCCAATTCATCAAACTCGGCATGCTTCTGCGTATTCGTTCACTCCGTCTGGGCGCCTAGTGCCTCAGTTCAATTGCATGTTGCGGTAAATAAAGCTGAAATTTCCGGTCATTGGATGATGTAATAATATCGTTGTCCGCTAGATGTGTCTAGGTAATGAATATACCTCTTGGTAACAAATCAATTCCTGAAGCCAGCACCAGTCTGGGCTTATTTTGTTAGATATTTCGACCGATCATCACATCGTAATTTGCCAATTAATGCATGTATACAAAATTCTATTGCCTATTGCTGTTTCACCTGCCTGGTCGAAGAAAAAGCAACTCGAACATTCCCAAACCTAAGTCCACTTCTTTCCCGATCTATCTCATCTCCCTAAATTCCAAATTGACATTTTACGATAAACTGCCTCCTTTTTTTGATGAACTGTAGAAGTCGCTGGGATGCAGCTTGCCAGGTACCCGACATGATTGGCCATAACAACGGTATCTATATACACCTTGTAATTTACAACGTTGGTATTCCTTTTTTGATATAGACGCAACAAAGCAAATTACCTGACGTCGTTATGAAGTTGAAACCTTAATTAGTATATTATACAAGCCGTGCATTATTGAGCCGGACTAGCATCGCATGGGCACTAAGGAATAATGAAATATAACTTTGAGGGATTGTTTAATACACTGTTAAAATCGACACTATGAGCGAAACACAGATACCAAACTGAGCACTTGACGTGAAAACAGAAGGACAAGAATAAGCACATCACTAAATGACAATGCCGTCACGGTAGCCCGCCACACCATTGGTAAAGGGGTAGTGTGCATTGTATATATATATATATATTTGTATATATATATATATATATATATATATATATATATATATATATATATATATATATGCTAACATCTACATAAACACGCACATATGTGTATATATATGCGTGCATATATATACACACATATATGTATACATAAATATATATATTTGTATATATATATATATATATATATATATATATATAATATATATATATATATATATATATATATATATATATATATATATATATATATATATATATATATATATAAACAGCTATGACCATACAGTCAAAAATACATTCAATAATTATACAATGATGCAGTCATTACTATTTATCTAAAAAGAAAGGCTATTAAAAGACGATGCAAATTTTCACCGTAACTTATTGCCAATAATTTTGAATTGTAAACGATACCATGGTATATTTCAAACAAATACTAATCTTGTATTCTTACATTGCTTTAGCTTGTTTGAGAACTTAAATGGTCATGATAAACCATACATTCTCGAGATTACTCTCTTCAATGAACCTACATGAGTATAAATTATTAGATAAAAGAAGATATATATTTTACAGAGTTGTTGGTTTGCGAACAGTTCGACACGTATTTTCACTATATGACACTATAACTCAATGATAACCGATGGCAACGCCTCACCATCAATCAATCGTGTAGCAGGACGCGAGTAGCTTGTTATTGCACAAATCCACATAGCTCATTACACTCGCTATATATGATCAACACAAAATTTGGTTATGATAACTTTTTCGTTGGTTTGTGTCTTGTGTTGTTTGTTGAAGAATGACACAGAAATAGAGAACGTGGTGAAGGTCTGTACTAAGTGTGATCCTATGTCTGGTATTGGAGGACAGGGTTGGACAGACCATGATGTGTGTTGTTCATACGGAGCGCGGTTAAGCTCTGTTTGTACCAGTCATCCTCGTGGCTGTCCTGTTGACACATGCACAAGGATATAAGGAATCCATTTTTGTATTGTTCTTATCGTTTTATATTAAAATAAACTAGAAAATCATAGTGCATTAAAATACTTCGGTCATAAATAGCAGTGCTATGGCAGCATTGGTTGATATTCCAATTTTATATTGAAGATCGACCCATATTACGATTTGGTAAAATACTGCTAATCCAACCTTATAATATCTGGCAGGACTTGGTTTGATTCAGTAATTGTAGTTGATTTTACAAGCTGTTATTTTTTGCTATGCCTTCAATCCATTCTTAATTGCTTACCAGTTGCATGTTGTAATCTGTTGGCATAGGCAGACGCTGCACTTGCTGTGGAGTCATTCCGGCCATACCCATGTTGGCGGTAGCAGACGACATCGGACCCATCGTACCCATACTTCCGGCCATTCCGGAAAACTGTGCAGCCGCACCCACTGGAGGATAGGGACTATTCATTTGTGGGTAGCGAGCCATTGAGTTGACGGAATTGTGTGAAGGGTAGGAATAACCCATCCGTGAAGTGGAGGGGTAAATATTTCGCATCATCCCGTTGCATGTTGGAATCACAGCGGGGGACAATGACTTTGCCAATTGTTTTTCTTGTTTGCGGTACTTAGCGCGCCTGTTTTGAAACCAGACCTGCACAATAAAAATGTATAAAGAATTAAAATCATTGAAAATCAACGCCGGTTCAATAAAAACTTGGATTCGAGTTACTACATCACGTTATAACTCCGTTCAAATATCAATGTGGTAATTATGTCATACACCAGCAAGTAATCTTAATTGCTGCTGGTAACAGAAATAACGAATATTGGAAGACAGAAGGACCATGAGCGCCATAACCTCGTAGACTAGAACTATGAAGATGGTAACTGATTGATCATCGCCTACACTTTAATGGGGAAAATTAACATTGGGTTGTTGGACGATAAAGCTGAATTACAATTTCAGTGTCATAAGATTTTGATTGATGACTGGCGAGTATTTCCATTTATTGGTATAATGTTCACTTGGCTTCATACATTTCATGTCAGGTAGCACAGTCAGTCGCATCGTATGCGGAGGAGCAGTCTCGGTCGAGCGACAATCAGCGTAATGAACACCTTAGCACTAGATTCATAAGCAAGTTGTTATCTTTATCTACCCTTGTTCAATTAAACATTTGAGACCAGTGTATTTCTGCCTGGGCGTGTAAGTTGATGAACGTCAACCCGATCGTGATAGAGCAAACGAGAACTGGCATGGATACTGTAAACATGAACCTCCGTGTGAACGCTCGGATAGCTCCATTTGAGAATTCAATTCATTTGGTAATATGCGCGCTTGTTTTTGACCTGGCCTTATTTACCGACGCCCCGAATGCATTTAGTTTAAATGGGATGAATAGTGGCTAATGATCATGGAATTGACGTATTTTACCGACAAATTACATTTTCTAATTATTATATAAAGCTATTCTTAATTTTCCGAAACTAGCGTCTGCAGTGGCGCCAATGGAGCAGTCGCAAATTGTTCTGGCTTCACTTAGAGGGCATTCGCTGTTGAGAAATGAAGAATTGACTTTGAATGCTTTGGAGGGACATGCGACCTCTCTGGAGAAGACGGTATGCCTTCGCTACGACTCCTTCTATGACGGCTACATGATGAGGCAATTAACGCAGGGCCATAGGACGCACGCCAAGAGGTCGTCCAAACAAAGGGTCAACACGAGGGGTCCGTTCATTGCCTCGCCAGCTTGGAGGGCGGAAGTGTGAGGCCCGGGGAAATCTCGGGGCAGGCCTTGAGGTAACTCATGCTGAGAAGTGAGAATTCTCGCCAAATGGTCGCGTTTTATAAGGGAGCTTGTCATGCAAGAAAAGGTTATAACTTATCCGAATATGGTGGTGTGATTGTGAGATTTTAAAAATTCGTAAATGATAATAAATTCCTGGTTATGTTTTTATGATTTAGTCCCCATTCCGTGCGTATAGTCAGGTGACTTAAAGGGCGTTAGGAAAGGGATATATTGTACCCATACTGAGATGGGTACTGAGGTTATAACAAGTGATTATATGACACCTGCTGTCATTACATACTGCAGCCACTGACCATATGGTCCCAGTATAACATGATCATATCGTCAGCCAATTGTATGGCCATGGTTTGTATTATACTCTGACAATATGTGATCAAATGCATGCCCCACTGAACGAAGTTGGCAGGTGGGGGTTTTCCTCCATAAGGCCGAACTGCATGCAATTCTTTGCCCCATTATCAAATTTAATCCGATTCTATCACGCTTGCAAACATTCCTAGTGTATACTTGGGCCAATTTTCTTTAAAAAACCGTGATAAATTTTTTGATGCGACTGTACCGTGGAGCGGATTTTAAGTTGCTATTTGTCGCTTTGTTCGCCGATATGGAGATTTCTTTTAATATAACTTGTTGAAGTATTCATATATCTTGACGTATAACCTGGAAGAGTATTCAGATATCTTAACGAAAAACCTGGCGGAGTAATCAGATATCATTACGAAAAACCTGGCGGAGTAATCAGATATCATTACGAGAAACCTGGCAGAGTATCCAGATATCTTAATGAAAATCTTGGCAAAGTAATCAGATATCTTTACGAAAACCTGGCATCTAGGTAGCTTTACGAATAACTATGTAGGTGGGATATTCAGATATCTTTAAGGAAAAATTGGTGGATAATTCATTCAGATATCATCACGAAAAACCTGACTGAGAATTGAGATATCTTTACGAATACACTGGTGGAGTATTCAGATAATGTTGCGAATATCCCTGTATTTATTTCATACTCCTTACCTGTTAGCATTAAATCCAACTCTATCATCTATGTAATTTGTCATTTTATGTTCGTATACATTTGTGGTTTGCTCGCGTACTATATCGGCTTAAGGTGACTTCATATTAGGGCGATTACGAGGGTTTCAACCTATAGACGGATTATGATACAGAAGCTGCGGAGACGATACAGTGGAGGATGTAACATTGTTGCGAACCACGCATGCAGCGATGGTCATCGTACAAGGCCAGTGCATTTGACCGTCTATTCACCGCGCTAATCAACACCATTTTGTCGTGAACTTAGATTACGGAAGGTAACGGCCACCTGCCCGGCAGTCATGACGGGGGATGAGATCGAAACAACCTGATCCTGGGGGGCGGGCGGAGAGGTCAGTGACATTGGGGAACCATGAGAGCCATGATGGGGAGATTTGGTAAATACCGGAGCGTGTATGAAGGGGAAACTCATGACTGATTATTTCTTAATGGCCACTCTTAGTGGAATTAACACTGACATACACAAACAACAAAATTAACAATATGGTCGACCGTACTAACATCTTCCATATTTTAAAATAATAATATTTTATACAGTTAATAATATTGACATTGCGAATTCCATGGGTGAACAAGTATTGAAATATATTCTTCCTTAAGAAAACCTCCATAAAATTTAATTCCTCGTTAACTATATATATGGCTAGCATATACTTGAATCCTTGATGCTACACAAGTATATATTTATATTCACCAAGACTGTTACACACTGAACCAGTAGTCGATTGACGAACCGGTGGATACAGAAGCGAAATGGGCAACTTGTCTCCGTTATCCTAGTTGAGCACAACATGTGTCACGCAGAGATATAACATTGATATGTCGACAGAAAGATGGTTCCGTCCGTGGCGGTCGTTTGTTGATGCGTTGGAGTCGCTGGATCAGAAAAAGAAAGCTTGTTTTCCCTGGTGGTGTTTCTCACGACTACTTGGCGTTCAGTGCGTGAAGCGAATACACGAGGTGCGTTCTCGGTTTTCTTTTTCCGGTAGCGTCCGATGTCGAAGTCACGTGTTCGGTTGGCTAATGGCTGGTCGCCTTGAGGAACCTTCAGAGCGCAGGCTAAATGAAGAGAGACAGGCCCGCTAATGGAAACAGCGTTGGCTTTCCCGCCAGACACTCTATATCCGCAGAGAATACTGCCCGACCGACCCCCATCCCAGAACAACCATGCAAGCATGACAGCTTGTACAATTCGTACGGAGCCCACCTTCCATTCTCCGAGAGGTCTAGCTACAGCGACAAGAGGAGCAGCAGTAAGGCTTTGTCAAACCCTACCCATCCCTCCGTACTGAATGCAGGCCCAACAGACCCCAGACGAATATGGAGGGTAAATTGAGTTTGGCTGGTGGGACCAGCGAGAATCAGTCAGTCTAAATGCTAGCCCAGTGGCTGAGGCAAACTTCGTTACCGCTCAGGTCCTCACCAAACACGTCTTAAACACTTGCCGTATGACTCCAGTCGACTAACACACTTTATAACATTAATTTTCGCCAATTGTTCAACCAGTATATCCCCAAATTGTTTTAGTCTCACTGACTCAGGCGATATAAATCGAAATTAGATTAGATAGAGATATACAAGAGGCTTGGCGCATTGTGACCCTTATTCAAGGTGGAAAATCGAGATTTATGACTATGTGAACACGCACGTTCATTGTGTATATCAGATAACAATAGAAGATGGTTCGGTGGATGAAAATTCATTTTAATCAACAACAAAAACTCCGAGCACCGCGTTTCAAAAGGCAAATACTTTGATTGAAAATAGTTCTTTATGTATCAATTAAATTTAAAATTTTCTCACATTTCTGAATATCACGATTTAATTTGGCATCATTTAAACGCTGTTTTGACGCATGGTGTATGCTTTGTTTATATATTCGGTTTCGGATAATCAAGATTTTAAAATGGAATATATAGGTCTGGTTATTCATCGGGCAAATGGATTGACAGACCGTGTTTGGATATAAGAAATAGGGGCCGCAGGTGATCACCGCGCGATGCGTGCGCTGGTTTTAGTTTCCCTTAGTCAACCTGATTGCACATTCCTCCACCCTTACAGCCTTCCCCACCCCTTTCCACCACCCTCACCCTCCCATTCCCCCGTAGGACTCGCACCCTTCTTTCTCATCTCCTAGGACCACCGCCACTGTCCTACCCATCTGACTTGCAAATGAGGGCATCTCACCTACCTCACCCCTCCCGCTATCCGCCACAACTGCTAACTACCAGCCCCATCCTTATATTGAGGAGAGAAGTGTTTCAAGCGACGTCTCCCCACCACCCCCTCTCTCTGAACACAAAACCACCATCCTTCTGCACGCTGCACTTTGTAAATACCTCCTTTACTTTCGGGGATGCCATCACCCTCTCTTTATGTCGCCAGTGTCGCAAGAATGCTCTGATGCTGTTGCAGCTATGCTCCTCGAGTGTAGCTGCCCCTTATAAGAGCTTCGCTTTGGAGCTCAAGCTAAGTTGCAAACCTATTTGTGTACTCAGCATTAACAGAAATTGTCATGCAGACGACCTACTGACTAATTCAGCCGAATGGGAGAGTCTCACCCGCGAGTCTTCTACTGTTACAGCGGCTAAAATTGCGATGATATGAAACAATTATGAGGATGAAGACAGATAGCGGTCGTTGAGATCGAGAGAAGCTCATCTTGCAATTAGCATGTCCCCGGTCTTGGGTGCAGTTTTTATACTCTTCCCCACTTTTCAATAATAAGTCATTCCATTCATTTGCATAACGTTTTCACACCTCGTCAAGAGGCGTTAACGAGTGGTAAAGTTATAATGTGGCAACATCTGGGTAAGGTATAAAATACATATAAGGATCGAGGGCAACTCTTTGATCTCCTGCAGAGATAAGCGTTTTGAACTTCGTTACTGTGCTGTCTTGGGATTTAGATTTTCACATAACAGCCATCGATATAGAGTCAACTTAATCAAGGTTCTGTCATAATCTCTCCGTCATTGTCATCAATAAAATGCTAGGCATATTGGAGCGTGTGGGAAATTGAATCGTGCAATGCATGCTCTTCTGATCAGTGCCGCGTTTCATGAGCGAAAACAGAGGTTGTAAATAAAGGTATCTGAATTGAGGCGTGCCTTGAGTACACTGGCTGACGACGCTTATTACGATATCTTATCAATAAGGGCGGTCACAATATGAAGAGATCATTCACAGCAGACGTTTGCTTCGTGAATTTATCTAAATAGAAAATGTGCCAAGGCATGGTGTCATAGATACGCCTTCAAATAGGTACACCAAATGTTCAGTATTAAATCATGTCTATAGTAGTCGCAGTTGAATGGATCCCCTGCTGAGCTTGGAGCTAGTTACATTTCAGGCAAGTCAATGATGTCCGACCCGGAACAGCGCCACTCGTCTGTCATGGCTTTATATAAAACCAATGACGTCATCAGACTGAGTTGTCTTAGCTGACTTCTGCATACCGGTGATTTGTAGGTCAGTTACAGATTGTATTGTTACACGTGGCGTTATCAAAGAACAAGCGATGAAGTGTTCTGGAGCGAATATTAATGCCGATTGTGTGGGAGCAATAGGTGAATGAATGCTTGTTTCATTTGAGTTACTTACAGACGGTTTGTTTATATTCTCACGGTCCTTGTTCACGGGATTTCTATTTAATATTATTTTAAGCAATGTTGTTTCGTAGAAACAGAACTTCATTTACAAAAAATTAACCAATTCTTATTCCCATGCGATTAAAAATGTGCTTATGCTTGCATGACGAAATCTGTCTTTTTGTTACAATAGATGTTATTCAACACTATTTGTTGACTATGCCATTGTGGTATCGAAAAAGAGTACAATACTTCCAGGAGGTGAAATCGCATTAGCACAAAAATCGGTAACGAGGTGAGTGAAGCGAACATTAGCATTTGCATGAGAGCGAGGGGATAATCGTTGTTCGATTTACGACAGTTGGCAAGAGAAAATGTTTCGCCCAATCTTGGCTAATGCCAGCGCAGATTTTGTTTCGTATTGTGACGTCATGCGTATTCATCCACTACGTAACCGACAACTTCCGCCTGTTCACGGTGGCACACGCCAGTATACATAGCAGGTTTGTACGACGGGCATGGAGAAGGGGGGTTGGGAAGGGGCGTTCCAGATCGTAATCGACCGACAGCCGACGAGGCGGCACGAACATGCCCAATTAAAGCCGTTGGCAGTCGCGCTTTGTCACCGACAACTCCCGAGTGACAAGCAAGCAGTGAAAGTCTGTGTTCTAAGCGATGGTGATGATGGACCGGGACAAAAGCTGGCTGAATTCATGGAGGTTCCGAACGCCTGCTGACAGCGGTCAGAGGTGAAATGTGGCTGATCACTGGGGTGAAGTCTCTACACGGCTTCAAGTGAGGTTCGGGCAGAATCGTAGAAAAGCCTAATGGTGCGTACATCTGTCACTTCCGAGTCGCACGGGTGCGCGAGGAAATTGGTCCGCGCGGATGGCTTGGTAAATGTGTGAGGGAGGTTGCTCACGTCAGAGGGCAGTATGGCGCGCGTCAGACAGTGCATCCATCAAACTCTCTTCAGCATCAACCACACACCAAACTCAGCAACAGTTGGCGATCGACTCGGATTTTTTCGTGATTGAAAGGCTGGCAAGATGGGGGTTATTAATAATACGATAGCACGAAGTTAAGTGAAGGTTCGAGGTTGCTTTCGGGTGTTTGGGATCAATGGCACATTGGGAATCGACCACTCAAGTATACACATCCAAACAACCACATTTATATATGTTTAAACACTTACGCACATATAGCACACACACATAGACACGCACACACACACAGAAACACTTAAACACGCACACACTTAGACACGCACACACCTACACACTCACACACACACTTAGACACGCACACATACACAGAAACACTTAAACACGCGCACACCTAGACACGCACACACATGCACACACTCACACACACACACACTTAGACACGCACACACCCCCACACTTAGACACACACACATGCACACACACTCTCTTTCTCTCTCACATACTCACACACTCACACACTCACTCAGACACATATGCACACATTCACCCACACACCCACACACACTTAGACACACACTCTCTCTCACACACTCACACACACACACACACACACACACACACACACACACACACACACACACACACACACACACACACACACACACACACGCACGCACGCACGCACGCACGCACGCACGCACGCACACCCACATGTTTCCATTCGCTTCGAGGTAACATATGACCAGATGACGGGGAGGTCCAATTAGCGCCCCCATTCTTCACAAGTCCTTTCAAATCAGCGCAAGAGGTCCCGGTAGAGATCGTGGGGAAGTTTACAGAAGCGTGAGGATGCTAGAAAACACTGCAAGTAAACGTCGGACCGACTTGCCCTCTCTGTCCATGTACGCCGCGGTTGCTCCCAGAGAATTATTCCAGTCCAACGTGATGGATATCGCGTGCGATTCCCGCTGCACGCCGGTACGCGATTGCAAAGCACGATTTCATAAATGAGATATGGTCAAAAGGAAATCCGAGATCTCACTTTTTTCTGACACAGAATTCCAGATAATTCTATACGAATGCATGAGATGCCTTGCCTCTGAGAAAACTATAATCCATTGAGATTATACGAAAAACAGCCTTTTACATATGAAACAAAATGTAATATCTTAGCTGTTAATTTTTGTTAATACCATGGATTCTACAGAATCACTTGGAGTTTTGGTTTCATAAAACTTTGTTTTTTTTATTTTATTTATTATATTCTGTCCTTCGATTATCGGACATTCACTAATAATTAACTCAGATATAACCCAAGGCGCAATGCATGTCGCAATGCATGTCGTCCGCTCAAGTTGTAAATTGTATAATGCAATGAAGTCTTCATTATAATTTTAAGCCTTCAAAGTGACAAATGAAATAAATGGTCCGTCATTTATGCATCATTACACCAATCGCATAATCAATCCACCCACCTGAATCCGCGCCTCGTTCAGTTTGGTAATCCTAGCTAACTCCTCCCGAACGTAAATATCCGGGTAGTGGCTCTTGGCGAAGGCGGATTCAAGTTCCTGGAGTTGCTCTTGTGTGAATGTTGTCCTGTGGCGGCGTCGGGCTGGCGTAGGACACGATGCGGGGTTATGACTTCCCGACGAGGGATTCGACGTGCCCAGACCGGAAGGATTGCCTATTCCGGATGACCCCCCAACTCCGGGCTCAGACTTCAACTTCTTAAACGCCCCGTCTGTACCTGGCACATGTTCAACACATTTACCTAAATACTGACGAAAGTTTAGACGAATACTAAAAAAACTTGCACAATTATAGAAACAGGAGGTATACGTAAACACGTCTTTGTCAGAGTAGCGAAGCTTTCGTATCCACGGACAGAGTTTTTGATTCAAAAACAATTAATAGCATGTCTTTTCAAGAATGACAGTACCGCACGCAAGATCAAAGCCGACGGCGAAAGCTTGCCTGCAAGGCTACCCGTGTCGCCTCTCCTCTATCATCACGCGGAGGACGCGCGTCAGCAGTTAGAAAGTGTGACTTCTGACCGCAATGCCAGCCGGGGGGCAGATTTAAAGCTACAAGTTTTAACTTTCATTAAATCAGTCTATATTACCACAGATAAAGAGGGGGAATCAATTATGGTCCATTTAGGCTGTGATTCAAGATAAACTTTCACGCTTTCTATTCGCAGGCGTTTGCTTGCGATGACCAAAAGCGAAATAGTCTTGTTGCGGCGTTGTTTAGCGGGCGGGGTGAGGTGACGTGTTGGCCTATTATGGCAATCCACAATGACACGAGGAGAGGGGGCGGGGATCAGCACCCCTGGTGGGCCGCCGTCTGACGCCGCAGTGCATGCGGCTTGCCATATTTGCCGACAATGCGCATGGTGAAAAGCACTAATTTTAGACCTCAACTTCTTCGATGTGAAATGAACTACGTTGGGTGAGAATAGATTCGTCACCTGTCGCCCTAATTCCCCCAATGGCTTCTCCGTGTACAACACAACCCTCATATGCCCACGCAGGGATCCAGAGCGACCGGGCTGGCAAGTTATGTGTGAATCCAATGAAACTTTTTGAGGGATTGAGGGAATCTCGTGAAAACACTCGCTACAGTCATCCATTCAATAAATATGATGACTACAATAATGATGATGATATTGATTGTGATGATGATGATCATCATATCATAATACAAATTATCATCATCATCATCATCATCATCATCATCATCATCATCATCATCATCATCATCATCATCATAATTAAAGTGCTTTCATAAAAAAAAAAATTGATGTAAAAAAATCTTGACTGAACGATTTTCTGCCGCATCATGAAATTATACAGGTATATACAGTCTCGTCGCTAAATCTCGGCTATCTTTATAGCGTTTGTAAAATAATGTTGTTTGTTTTTTAATCGGGAGCCGCCATAGCGGTAATGGAGTTGGGACTTCCATTAACGGTATATCAGTTCGTCCCGAGTCAAAGAGTGCATCTCAGCTATGATGTTCAGTACTTGATTAACTTACATCCCCATTGATTAGATTTACTCAGCACCCCATCTATAGAGTCTTTGTCAAACCCCACTGTTGTACTTCTGCCAATAGCGACGGCAGATATCAAACGGCCCAACAATTTCAACTGACCAAATAATTCTATTTCTCTGTCGTAATCGTGGACAATTATGCTTTTCACTTGTTATGCGTTCCTATTGATGTCCCGAAAGAACGGTGCATCTGTGTTTAGAGCGAGACGTAGAGGATTACAGTCAATTTGGGGACTTCTATGCTCGACTACAGTCGACAAATCACGGTAATATGGGGATAGATTGGAGAGTCAATTTGATCCATCAGCTACATGTATGGATTGGGTAGAGATGTGCGGGACTAGGCGCAACGAGGCTTTGGGAGTTTGGAGGAGGATATGGACGAGTAGGAAAGAGTTGAAGACAAGGGTTATGTAGACAAAAATGTATAAAGGCAAGAGATATTTAGACAAAAATAAAGACAATGGTGATTTAGACACAAACAAATAATGACAATGGTGATTAAGACAAAAATCAATAAAGACTATGGTGATTTAGACAAAAATAAATAAAGACAATGGTGATTTAGACAAAAATAAATAAAGACAAGAGTTACTTAGATTTTTATAAAATAAAGACAAGGGTGATTTAAACAAAAATAAACAAGGACAATGACGAAACAAACCAAATATAGAAACAGAAACATGGCAAAATTAGCGGAGAAAAACCATTACGCATAAACGCAGCCACATGAACTTTAAGATGCAACAACTACTCTGATGGGCTCTGGTGCTTGCTGTGATATATATATATATATATATAGATATATAGATAGAGAGATAGATATAGAGAGAGAGATAGAGAGAGAGAGAGAGAGAGAGAGAGAGAGAGAGAGAGATATAGAGAGAGAGAGAGAGAGAGAGAGAGAGAGAGAGAGAGAGACAGATAGAGAGAGAGATAGAGAGAGAGAGAGAGGAGAGAGAGAGAGAGAGAGAGAGAGAGAGGAGAGAGAGAGAGAGAAGAGAGAGAGAGAGAGAGAGAGAGAGAGAGAGAGATCTCTCCCTCTCTCTCTCTCTCTAGAAAAAGAGAGAGAGAGAGAGAGAGATCTCTCTCTCTCTCTCCCTCTCTCTAGAGAGAGAGAGAGAGAGAGAGAGAGAGAGAGAGAGATATCTCTCTTTCTCTCTCTCTCTCTCTCTCTCTAGAGGGAGATCTCTTCTCTCTCTCTCTCTAGAGATATAGAGAGAGAGAGAGAGAGAGAGATCCTCTCTCTATATAGACAGAGATCTATATCTATATATCTCTCTATCTCTCTAGATATATCTATCTATCTATCTATATATATCTCTCTCTCTATATCTATATCTCTCTATCTATATATATATCTATATATATATATATATATATATATATATCTTATATATATGTGTGTGTGTGTGTATATATAGATATATATTTACACCACGAGCAAGCATTGTCATTTTGAACATAGGGAAGAGATCTATCTGGTTTTCAACCTTTGTTTACCTCTGCTACCCTCACTAGATGACCTATTCACATGTTCTCGCTCTGATGACCCTCACCGTGTCCTCCGCCCCAGACAACCAATTTCAAAGGTGCTAAAAGCTCCAATTATTGGATCAGGTTTAAATATTAAGGAGCAAGAAAGGCCGCCAAATCCACGCGTCTTTTCTATCGTATAGTGACGTCATCAATTATGCATAATGACAATTTAAATGGGTCGTCTCATCGATAGTGTGGCGATATTTGATTCTGTGTGTATCTGTACCAGTATATGTGCGTTGTCGTGGACAAATTTACAGGTAAACACTTGGCTCGCTGTTTATGTGTTAAGTAGGAGATGGTAGCGCCGTCACCAACGCCGTTCAGAAAAAATCGTAAGGAAAGCGACCCGGGAAAACTAAACAAGGCTGATAAAGAATTTCACAGACGCGATTTGTAAGAGACAAAACGCGTCGAGAGAAGTTGTCTAAGTGGGCCATCAAGGACCGAGGTAATTTGTCCCCCAAATGGCGCTGTATAAACCAAAGACGCCCACCAATTCTCCCCCGCTTTCCTCTCTATATACCATGTCTTGCCCGCTACAGTCGAAAGCCCACGGGCACCAGTGTCTGAACATCAATCCAATGCCTCATCTCCATAACACCCCCCATCCAACATCGACCACCCACTCTCCCATCTAGCCACTATCCCTGCTTCATTGAATGTTGAGGAGCCTCATTACTAGGGAAGGGATGCTCTCTCTCGAACACACAGCCCTGCCACCTCCACTGCCCCACGGCTGTGCTTTCATGTTGCAGAAGCTGGAGGGACAGCTTGCCGCTTAACAGGACATAGGCCTCTCATCGCTGCCTCACCTCACCCCCTGCCCCCACTCCAGATATACCTTGGATGGTCCCTTGGTTTTTTTCCACTTTATTGGCATCTGCGCTATCATATAACATTTACCCGTTGTTTATCATAGGGCGAAATGAACAACTCAAAGATTATAATTTGCCAAATGAAACAGCTAACCATTGTTTTTTAATGTCGCTGATAATTTGCCTTACGGAAAACCATTGTTTTTTTACGTCGACGGTGGTTAACTATATGTATGTTTATTCTTATAGTGATGTCAAACTTGTTCAATTGAATATCGCACAATTTGACAGGTACATTGTTGTAACTTCGTTGGAATATAACCATGTTTCAACAAACTCCCCCCTAATGGCCAGTCCCTCAGTTGATGTCGGGGGATTTCAAAACTCATATTCTTCAGTATAACAGACCTGATTTATCGCAATAGACAAAACTGTACACAAATGTTGTACGTATACGCCCAAAATGGATGTAAACCCATGTGGTATAAATATATATATATATATATATATATATATATATATATATATATATATATATATATATATATATATATATATATATATATATATATATATATATATATATATGTGTGTGTGTGTGTGTGTGTGTGTGTGTGTGTGTGTGTGTGTGTGTGTGTGTGTGTGTGTGTGCGTGTGTGCGTGAATGTGGGTGCGTGTGGGAGGGTGTGAGTTTAGGACGGCTCTACGCATTCTGCTGCGTCATGATCAGACGGCTCTCCCCACCATGCAGTTCGCCGTGTGCGCCCCCCCCCCCCCCCCAATACACACTGTATTAATTACCAGCGCGCTTCAGTCAGCCAAGCAAATTGAATAAAAATTCAATTAAGCCTCAAATTATCATCAAATGTAGCAACCCTGTTAGTCAGCCTGATCATTCCCTCGCGGCTTGTTCCAGGGGGATGGAACTCATTTTAGTCGTTCGTCTTTATACCGCGCAAATGAACCGCACTTGCCTACAAAAATCACACTCATCTTGTTGTTATCGTCAACTATTTGTTTATATAAACACTCCCCAAACCTAATACGATTTGTCTACATCATAAGAACGAAATGGCGATTTTTCTCGAGTTGCTTCAGTAGCAGAAATGTACAGTTGCCAGCGATCTTGCATCAATATAAACCAACCTTCTTCGAGCGACACGTACAGCGCTAAATTATGACGCACGACCGAAAACACACGAAATAATTCGCGGTGAATGCGTCGCTTAATTTGTACTTAGTATGCGCCAACCTTTTCAGAAACGAGAGCTGTTTTCTCGAGAATGGCCCATCGCAACAAACACGTTTTTTTGTTGTTCCTGCCCAAAATAGCTACGGGAGCTGTTTAACCGTACACGGGTTTTAGCCGATGATAGGCAAGTCGATCCTAAATGAAAACTATCAGTGAAATCATCTTCGCTACAGAATTCAGAGTATTTTAATATGCCTTTAAGATTAAATGCAATATTATGTAGACACTACATAAAAGTGTATCGACCGAAGAAATTATCTCATTTTGACTTCCATCAACTAGACTTATTTATCGGTAACTTCTATTGATATGTAAATTTTCTGATACCACCACGGTCCTCCCCATCCCTTCCTAACCCCATGGTTGGTGCCAGACATTTCTTAAATACATGTAAGAGAAATGAGACCAGAAATATGATATGAAACCTATTAACGAATCCGCTGTGTACATCCATACCTATTCGATCAGTCTTAAATTCGCGATTGGAAACTGCTTCGACGTGCTGGAAAATACTTAGCATTCGTAAAAATGCGATAAGGAACACTCCAGTTTTCGGGGCAATCTAAAATTGAATTCGATAAAGAGGAGGCGTCGAACGTATCCCCAGTGCGCAGTTGAATTATATATTACATTATACTATAACCCAACATATATATGGCGTTTGTGAATTAATTTCGAGTGTTGTAAATAAAGCAGCAACAAAATATTATCCACAATATTATTCGGTACATAAGACATATGCGTGTATATATATATATATATATATATATATATATATATATATATATATATATATATATATATATATATATATATATATATATATATATATATATATATATATATATATATATATATATATAACCTCAGCACCCCATTCAATACTGTGTTAGATTCGCGGTGCTTCGTGGATGTATGTCACGTGATTCCCGGAAGCCTAAAAAATTAATTCTTTCTATATAAATTTATCTTTGTCCTTGCATGTAATTAAATTCATAACAAGATAATTCAATTTTCTCACACGGTTGATCCACTCCACCCCAGCCTTGCGGCTGGATCTTACGCGGGGCCGCCATAAAGTTTGGATATATAAACCATTCATTTGATTGATTGAATATGTACGATTGAATATGATTGCAAGATTGGTGATTTTCCACAGCTTCTGTGGCCAACTTGTCGATGGAATGATCCCCGTATGTGGAAACAAATTTGTCTGTACAAAACACCGCCACGTCCTGTTCTTTTTAGCGGCCAATATTCGGTTTGGCATAAACTAATCACAGCCCAATAAGGTTTCGTGCAGCTCATTACGCAAATTAACTCAATTTTTTTAGCGGAAAGGGACAAGACATGTAAATTCATCAAATCTTTACATTTGATGGAATTGTTCACCTGCACCATAGACTCACTCACCACTGTGGTCGCCCAGACTGCGAGGCTGCGCTGGACCAGGCTGTAGCGTCTCCGTGTGTAGGGGAGTCTGCAGCGAGTAGAGGGCCGAGAAGTCATCGCACTTGGGCTGGCCGACCCTCTTGTCGGTCCTGTCATCCCCGCCAAGCTGGCTCCCATGGCCGCTCACACCGCGCGCGTCGTCCGACATGACGCTCCCGCAGCGACTGTGCGATGCCGACGACGACGGATGCCTCGGAGTGGCGGACGCAGCGTCCACGCGCTGACGTTTCTGGAATCCGGACGTTAACGTTGGGAAGAAGCGGAGGAGGTCAGAAGGCTCCGTCTTGCAGTTGTAAGCGAAGCGCTCTGTACTTGGATAGAAGAATCTTTGCGAGCTGCCAATTCAGCTAAGTTCCGAGTTATTTGTGGAATTTCGTCCCCTGGATGAAGCGATTTCCTCTGAGTTTGAAATAAATGATAAAATTGCTATTTTATGTAACTTGAGTTAGCTTAAAAGGAGAAATCCGCGAAGACGAATTGAAAGAATCTGGGATTTGAGGTGGCGTGTTGTGTGTGGCAAGTTGCACCAAATTGAGAAGACTAATGAAATTTGTCTAAAGTTGTATATTTATACGAGATGTTTAAGGAAATAAGCCCTGTTATAGGAGAATAAGAACAGCCAATCACGACACGAGTTGTACTCCAGATGCCCTGGTCCAGGATAATGCATTCAGAGCTTCGTGATTGGCCAATCTCTTGGCTGTGTCCCCGCCTTAAATTTCCCTTATATGGTCAGGCAGGACAACAATGGTCAGCCCGGGCATATTGGGCGAGGTTTCAGCTTCAAATCGCGTCATCCTCAAGGCTTGTACTCCCCCTAAAGTCTGATAATTTCATTTGAGTATCTTTCCATTTCCGGTCCGTGTTTGTCGTTAAATTCTTTCGTTAGCCTAATAAGTTGTATCATACTGAAATAGACTTCCGCTTGAAAACAGTCATCATCATCATATCTATTACTAAATTGAATTCTCACCTGCTTTCTATTAAATCATTCCATGAGATCTGGGGATTATTGTGTTATTTATAGGTAAACTGACCCCCCATCATCAACATTTTGGGCGCGTTTATTTGGTTAATCGTAGATCTGTGATATTTGAATGAAATATAGATCTGTTGAATTGATAGTGAACTCTTTCCATTTGGTAATCATCATAGCAGTCCGTGCAACATTAATAACATGAACAGTTGGTCAGCAAGCCCAAAGTCATTGTCGGAGAAACGAGGCGCAATTCAGTTCTGCGTTATAAAGCGTTTAATTACAGAGCTTGCAACGCAGGACTTGAAAGAGTAGCCCCGTCTCGTTGGTTCTCGCCGCGGGTCCTGTGCACATGTCGGCTGGTCTCAACAAGAGTGACAACTTGATGCTTTCTTCCAAGCGCCTAGATGGCGTATAGATGCGATAGGGTGAAAGTGTGCTTCGTTGTTTGTGCCCAAATGAACTAGATCCGGTTTCATAGTGGATATATGATAACAGCGCTTTTGGTGTGGAAAGCATTTGGTGAGTATTAGTGCCGTGTGTCTATGTAAGGGGTGACTCTACCAACAGGCCACATGCCAGCCTTATATCTCGACATCAAGACCGCCTCATGCAATGCTCGACTGAAGACCTCCAATTGCCACCCGCCGGGCTCCCGCCCCACACACCTGTCGGCGCGCCTTCGGGCACGCGACCATCAACGCGCCCTGGTGACCAATTCCCAATCTCCGGTTAAACCGCACCTTTTGACTTTAAAAGGTTGACAATTTTCACTCGACATGCCGGCGAGTTAACGGTGATTGGTTGTAGCTGGGCCCGTGACTTGTAATCCCGTATTTAGCGGCTTATATGGCGCGGTGGCGGTGTACCGTTCGTGTCAACAGGCGTCCTGTGAAGTTATAAGAAGATGAACCTGCTATTAGTCATTTCAAGCATTCATCGCTGCGTTTGTCCTCTTGAAACGGCAGTTGGCAGGAAGTGATATACTCTGGCCAGTTAACTCTAATCGGCAAGGGAATCGTTGTATGTAACCTACCTTAATTATCAATTAATTCACGATGGATGGAATGAATACTCCCGCAAAGTAAAAATATATATTGTTTTCACATAATAATACCTATGTGCAGAGTACAATGAGAAATACGATATTCACATTTATTAAGTAAATTTAACTTGAAAGACTGAGTCGGCAAAATGGTCAATTGGTACCCGTGCAGAGAGCAGTCAAGGCGCTTACAAGTTTTCGAGAGCGCATTTTCGAGAGACAATGGTCATTACCTCTAGCGTTTATTCCACAGGCTGCTGTCTTGCAGCTGAAACATTAACTATATTATATAATACGCCGACCCAAACCAAATGGTGGCAAAATTTCAAATGGTCGAAAAACTGTAAGATGACAATACTTCGAGGAGTTGTAATGTATATGACCTGCCCCGTCTTGTCGGTAAGCGTTGACAGAGTACAGCTAAAGCACTCGCGTCGTAAGCAATCGAATTTAACAAAAAGGCCTTGAAAATAACAGGGGTCACCGAATGGACTCATTTTACTGATTTCAGTTAAAAAAGTATAAAGAAACTGAACAAAACCATTTTTTATATACAGCTGAATTTGTGAGGATTTTTTGTGTGAACTGCAACCTGAACGTAGATGGACGTTGAACACGTTCAGGGTGCAGTTCATCAAAAATCAGGCCAAAACAACCCCAAAAATATGCAATTGCGCTTGCGTAGTTACTGCACCCGGTTTTTTCTCATCTGTTTATTTTTGTAATCAACGTTCGGTGGCTGTTTTCAAAGCGCCGATATCGATTGAGTATCGGTGATTACGTATTCCTAGCATCAAGAGAAGCCCTATAGTCATTGTAGTAACATCAAGAGATGCTCTATAGTCATTGTAGTAACATCAAGAGAAGCCCTATAGTCATTGTAGTAACATCAAGAGAAGCCCTATAGTCATTGTAGTAACATCAAGAGAAGCCCTATAGTCATTGTAGTAACATCAAGAGAAGCCCTATAGTCATTGTAGTAACATCAAGAGAAGCCCTATATTGTCATCAAGAGAAGCCCTGTATTGTAAACATCAAGAGAAGCCCTATAGTCATTGTAGTATCAAGAGAAGCCCTATCAAGAGAATCAAGAGAAGCCTATAGTCATTGTAGTAACATCAAGAGAAGCCCTATAGTCATTGTATTGTAGTAGTATAGTCATCAAGAGAAGCCCTATAGTCATTGTAGTAACATCAAGAGAAGCCCTATTGTCATTGTAGTAACATCAAGAGAAGCCCTATAGTCATTGTAGTAACATCAAGAGAAGCCCTATTGTCATTGTAGTAGCATCAAGAGAAAGAAGCATCAAGAGAAGCCCTATAGTCATTGTAGTAACATCATTGTATTGTAGTAACATCAAGAGAAGCCCTATAGTCAAGAGAAGCCCTAGTCATTGTAGTAAACATCAAGAGAAGCCCATTGTAGTAACATCAAGAGAAGCCCTATTGTCATTGTAGTAACATCAAGAGAAGCCCTATAGTCATTGTAGTAACATCAAGAGAAGCCCTATAGTCATTGTAGTAACATCAAGAGAAGCCCTATAGTCATTGTAGTAACATCAAGAGAAGCCCTATAGTCATTGTAGTAACATCAAGAGAGAAGCCCTATAGTCATTTGTAGTAGTATCATCAAGAGAAGCCCTATAGTCATTGTAGTAACATCAAGAGAAGCCCTATAGTCATAGTCATCAAGAGAAGCCCTATAGTAAGTAGCATCAAGAGAAGCCCTATAGTCATTGTAGTAACATCAAGAGAAGCCCTATAGTCATTGTAGTAACATCAAGAGAAGCCCTATAGTCATTGTAGTAACATCAAGAGAAGCCCTATAGTCATTGTAGTAACATCAAGAGAAGCCCTATTGTCATTGTAGTAAGAGAAGCATCAAGAGAAGCCCTATAGTATTGTAGTATCATCAAGAGAAGCCCTATGTCATTAGTAACATCAAGAGAAGTCATTGTAGTAACATCAAGTCATAGTCATTGTAGTAACATCAAGAGAAGCCCTATAGTCATTGTAGTAACATCAAGAGAAGCCCTATTGTAGTATTGTCAGTAAGCCCTATCATTATAAGTCCTATTGTAGTAACATCAAGAGAAGCCCTATAGTCATTGTAGTAACATCAAGAGAAGCCCTATAGTCATTGTAGTAGAGAAGCCCTATAGTCATTGTAGTAACATCAAGAGAAGCCCTATCATTGTAGTAGCATCATTGTCATTGTAGTAACATCAAGAGAAGCCCTATAGTCATTGTAGTAACATCAAGAGAGAAGCCCTATAGTCATTGTAGTCATATGTAGTAGTAACATCAAGAGAAGCCCTATAGTCATTGTAGTAACATCAAGAGAAGCCCTATAGTCATTGTAGTAACATCAAGAGAAGCCCTATTGTCATTGTAGTAACATCAAGAGAAGCCCTATAGTCATTGTAGTAGTCAAGAGAAGCCAAGAGTAGTAATCAAGCCCTATAGTCATTGTAGTAACATCAAGAGAAGCCCTATCATTGTAGTAATATAGTCATTGTAGTAACATCAAGAGAAGCCCTATAGTCATTGTAGTAACATCAAGAGAAAGCCCTATAGTCATTGTAGTAACATCAAGAGAAGCCCTATAGTCATTGTAGTAACATCAAGAGAAGCCCTATCAATCAAGAGAAGCCCTATAGTCATTGTAGTAACATCAAGAGAAGCCCTATAGTCATTGTAGTAACATCAAGAGAAGCCCTATAGTCATTGTAGTAACATCAAGAGAAGCCCTATAGTCATTGTAGTATCATCAAGAGAAGCCCTATAGTCATTGTAGTAACATCAAGAGAAGCCCTATTGTCATTGTAGTATCAAGAGAAGCATAGTCATTGTAGTAACATCAAGAGAAGCCCTATAGTCATTGTAGTAACATCAAGAGAAGCCCTATAGTCATTGTAGTAACATCAAGAGAAGCCCTATAGTCATTGTAGTAGCATCAAGAGAAGCCCTATTGTCATTGTAGTAACATCAAGAGAAGCCCTATAGTCATTGTAGTATCATCAAGAGAAGCCCTATTGTCATTGTAGTAACATCAAGAGAAGCCCTATAGTCATTGTAGTAACATCAAGAGAAGCCCTATAGTCATTGTAGTAATCAAGAGAAGCCCTATAGTCAGTAGTAACATCAAGAGAAGCCCTATAGTAGTAACATCAAGAGAAGCCCTATTGTCATTGTAGAAAATCAAGAGAAGCCCTATAGTCATTGTAGTAACATCAGGTCGAGTCATTGTGTAACATCAAGAGAAGCCCTATAGTCATTGTAGTAACATCAAGAGAAGCCCTATAGTCATTGTAGTAACATCAAGAGAAGCCCTATTGTCATTGTAGTAAGAGAAGCCCTATAGTCATTGTAGTCAAGAGAAGAGAAGCCCTATAGTTGTAGTAACATTGTATTGTAGTATCAAGAGAAGCCCTATAGTCATTGTAGTAACATCAAGAGAAGGCCTATAGTCATTGTAGTATTATAGTAGTAATTCAAGAGAAGCCCTATTGTCATTGTAGTAACATCAAGAGAAGCCCTATTGTCATTGTAGTAACATCAAGAGAAGCCCTATAGTCATTGTAGTAACATAAGAGAAGCCCTTCATGTAGTAACATCAAGAGAAGCCCTATAGTCATTGTAGTACCCATCATAAGCCTATTGTCATGAGCCCTCATTGTAGTAGCATCAAGAGAAGCCCTATTGTCATTGTAGTAACATCAAGAGAAGCCCTATAGTCATTGTAGTAACATCAAGAGAAGCCCTATAGTCATTGTAGTAACATCAAGAGAAGCCCTATAGTCATTGTAGTAACATCAAGAGAAGCCCTATAGTCATTGTAGTAACTATACATGTACGGAAACAAAATATGTAAAGCACACAATCCGCAAAAAATGCTTCTTTTAAGGGCATTTCAGTGTCTAGGGTAGCTCTGATATAAAGTTCTAACCATCATTTAACCTTTGCACTGTCCTCGTTTCGTAGTTGCAAGTCTGAAAAAGGACCGCCTGATCAATGACTACCTTTTCACATAAAACCAATCCAGCCGAAAATAATATGATTTTTGAATAACAGTGAAATCCGTCCGATCCCCAAGCCGTGTACATTCCTTCGCAATCGATTATTTGTCCGAATTCTGAACATGATTTACGTTGTAATACAATATTAAGAGAGAAAAATAGCGGGAAGTCTGACCGACTAAAGAAAAGGTATTATTAGCCAAGGTAAAATGTCGTTCATAGGTCGAGAGCTTGTGTGTTAAGAATGATGAAAAAGCAAATATCTTACCGTTGGACATACAGACTGGAAGTAGCTAGAATGATTGTATTACATATCCTGCAGCACATTAGCAGAGGAGGGGCTCTGGACGGGGCGGTTTGGGTACAGTGAATTATGTAGGTTTGATGACCCTTTAACAAACAATATATTTTCAACTTCACTCATTAACATGGATCTAATGCTTGTTAGCGTCATTGTCCGAAACAAAATACATTATGATTATTACCCATCATAACGTCGTGAACCGCCCTAAATAAATTTGTTGCATTCTCATATATATATGATATGGTTATTAAGATTATCGAGACGGTGCATAATTGAGTGATTTTTTACAAGGGAAGATAATGAGGGAAAATGAATATCTGTCTTTCATGTGTTATAATTTGTCCATCTTACAACCTTCTTTTTTTGGTCGATTCGTTTGCACAAATATTGGTCATCATTTGAGTGCATTTTTAATTCAAAATCATTGACTGCATTGTTTAAGTAATGTTATGCAGCCTGCTGGCATCTGCGCTGTTATAAACCAAAGCTATTCTACATGGAACAAATGCTCATCGCTCGAGGATGGGATGCAACGAGCCATGCCAATGTTACCACCCGGCAGATGTCGCCTTGCCGAGCAACCGGTCTTGTTCGCGGCTTGTTTGACAGCTTGGCGCGCGCGGAAGTTGTCGTCTGCTTGGGTTTGACACCTCCTCTGCAGTCTCCTGGGTTTTGGCGCGATTGATCGAAACGGTGAAAGCAGATGACAGCGGATTTTGCATGGCGCCTTCTTGATCACAAGCACAAGGGCTCGATTCCCGATGTATGGTTTCCGTGCAGGATCTCTAGATCTAGGCGCTCGGAAGTCTGCTATAGGTAACCGAGCGCCTTCTATCACTGGTTCAGAATAGCTAGAAATGAAATGTAAGACTAGGGCTCAGGTTGCGTCTCAAAAATGAATCGATATCACGGCAATGATGAATGAGGACGATTGCTTTGTTTGATCTGTTGATCCAGTGCTCACTTGATCTGTTGATCCAATGCTCATTTGATCCAGTGCTCATTTGATCTGCTGATCCAGTGCTCATTTGATCTGTTGATCCAGTGCTCACTTGATCCAGTGCTCAATTGATCTGCTGATCCAGTGCTCATTTGATCTGTTGATCCAGTGCTCAATTGATCTGCTGATCCAGTGCTAATTTGATCTGATGATCCAGTGCTCACTTGATCCAGTGCTCATTTGATCTGCTGATCCAGTGCTCATTTGAGCACACCATGTAGCCCTATAGGCACAGAGCTCCTCTCGGACCTGTGCTCTTTTCCCGATAACCAGCACTGAGCACAAACAATTTAGCGATTGTTTGAGCATTATAGTAGGATGTTGTGCTTGAGCCCATAGTTTGTCTGAGTGGCATTTTAAAAAAACTAAACTGCTCCAAGGACAAATCAATTGATCTTTTCTGATAAATAGCTAATCAATTCCCAAACAATTTAAGGGATTGTTTGAGCATTATAATAGCTGTTGTGCATTATAGTTTGCAAGCTCGTCTCCTTAGAAACCAAAACTGCCTTCAAGGACAAACCTGGAATTAATGTTGTACAACAGAATCTAGCCAGTTACAAATTTGTCTTTGTATGCAACTTATCAAATGGACTATGCTGCTGTGTATTATAGCTTTCAAGGTCGTCGCCCTCAAAGAAATAACTGCCTTCGAGGTAAAAATATGAATTCAATACCATGTTTAAGACACCGGACTAAAACACCGCATATAGACACACACCGCCACCTGGCGGCAAAAATCGACAAGAAACGGTGATTGAAAATCTTGATATTTTTATTGAACATATAATTGTTTTGCTGAAATATAAATTGGTTGATTACTTTTGTATTGATTGTCGTCAATCCAGGTGCAAGCGCACACGTTCGCTTCCGAGTTGTCAACCACAAAATTGATGAAAACGGTACTTTTGCTGCCAGGTGACGGTTTTGGTACTAAGCGGTGGATAAGGATATAAATGGGTCAGGCCGGCGATTAGGATGGGTTCACAGAGGGGTTAAGGATTGGGTCACGGCTGATATTAAGATGCGGCCACGACGGGCGTTTAGGATGAGTGTGGGTCACTATTAGTTACTTTTCAGTCTTGGCAACACAGGGCAATCTGCAAAACTTAACCACGACCCAATTGTCAACATACGCAAGTTATTAAAACACAACATTTGGGAACTTGGGAAAATTCCTCCCTATATAGCTAGACAATGTATTTACATATATCTGATAATTCTATAAATATTGGTATCATCTTAAAGGTGCATTTCATAATAAAATCTTCAAATTCTGTTATGAAACAAATCTTCGTAGACCGATTCTGTTACATTTGGTGATGATAACCGTGTCCATTCGCTGAGCCCGGTCAATTTCACACCTTAATATCCGATTTCTAATTTTGACTGGACGTCAAACTTAGTCAAAATATGGCACCCGGTAAATCCTACAATACATCCGAAGTTGAAAAGAGCGAAGTTTGGGTGATAACAGAAAATGCTGAAGTTTGCATGCGTAGTAATTGGTCCAGGCTGCTATTCATGTTCATATTTTTGTAAAGAAGGTTTGTTTCCAAGGCGCCTTTATTGCTAAAATTATCGCTGATTTGGTGCTCCCCATGCCAAGAACGGGTTACAATCTAGTCATTTTAGCAACTATCAAAGAAGCGAAAGGAAATAAAAACCGCACAAAATCTCTCAAAAATACACCATTAACTCGAGCATCTTGCTCATAATTCATAAATTTGGATACAATGAGCAGTCAGGATGAAACTAAATGACCGGAAGTAGTTTATGATCTGCACCGTTTGTTCAGGAGGTTATCAACTTTTTCGCAGTTTCTAAATTTAAAAATAATACTAGCAAATTATGCTTGCAGGTATTGAATTGCTTATGCAAAGCATTTTAAGGATGCAGTGAGTAAAATTTAAATATGCCATTTTCGACGATTCCGCGTGATCCTGTTTCTGCTACAATAAGTCGATTTTAATTCTCTCCCTGGTATTAAGAACCCGTTCATCAATAAATCGGCCCCTTGAAAACAGCCCCGAACTTGGTAACAAAAATGTGCAAACAAGTAGCAATTGAATAATAACGCATCAAAGGCATTCACTCATTATCTGTTATAATCGCTCAAGCACGTCATATGGGATTTATTATTCAAGTCCCGTAAACAATGAGCAATCGGAACTTGGCAACCACCTTGGAAATAATTAATGTAACGGGGTTGGAAACTAATCTAAGGATATCAATGTAAAAAGGAATTCTGCTGAAAATGGTGTCTTTTGATTATGTATATGCATTGCTCAGACAACTTTAATATTTATCAAGCACGGCTCGTTCGAGTCAAGCTAGATATCTCGAGGTTCTGTTTCCACGCGGTTTGAAGGAGCCCTTGATTGCCAACCAATGCCAGTAATTGAGGCAGCGACTGGCGTCCGCGGGCGGGCTATGTGTTTAACGAGGCATGAAATGTGTCGCATGTACGGGTAAGTTAGCGAGAGGAACCCCTCATTAGTGACAGGGGAGGGATGCGGGATGCGGTCGCAGTGGCACCCACGACCCAACATCCAAGCTGAGTCAGAGAGGCTTCATCATTCTGAATTTATAAGAAGACTCTGTTGAGGTTGATCACATTCCAAAACCGATGTTGAATTCATGAAGTCGAGCTGCACTAGGGATTTGGGCTATCTGGAAACGGGGGATGGGTCGGCGTGTGGGAAATCTAGTTTGTATTATATATTTATGACAAGACAGGTTTTATATTGGGCTGAGAATGTTGCTTTGGGCATCTATAACGATTTGTTTTGGATCATTTGTTCATTTAATACAGTACAAATGGAATGCATTGCTATTCTGATAATTCTAAGATTTTGCCAGCGTTTTTCGCAAGTTGTATCTGACTGTGTACTGTATGGAGCAGTTATATCTAATACAACAGAAATAACAGATGAAATAATGTAACCCATATAATCAAATGCGGTCATTAAAGATGCATTTTTCGGCGATTTGGGGCAATTTTTATTTTGCTTCCATTTTTGTGTAGTTGCTAACATGACTTGTTATACGATCCTTTCATGTTCTTGAGAACACCACATTATCAATGATTACTCGACAAAGACCCAGTGAAACAGCCTCCGAACTTTGTTTACAAAAATATTCAAATGAAATGCGTAACTCTGTCTTTTCTGGTATTACCGCTCGAACTCTGCCCGTATTCTGCTTCGGATGTGTTGTAGCGTCTACTGTGTGCCATATATGGGTTAAAATTCACGTCCCGTCAAAAAAAGAAATCTTACGTTACAACAGCCATAAAAATAGCTGGGGTCACCGATTGGACTCGACTTTTTGAGTATCATTACCACACGCAGTGGGTAATCGTTTTATGATCGTATTTTCCAAACAGAATTTTGATGATTTTTTATGAAATGCACCTTTAATATTTTTTGTTTGATAACGAATAGATATGCTTCAATTATTGTTACGGTATGACCCAAATTAAAAGTATCAATCAAATTATTAATGGTGATGTTCAACCTGTTATTTATCAATGCTGTAGACATTGATACTTGGCCAATCATCTGCCATTCGTAAAAAGATGAAAATAAATTAACATTGAGCAGTTTATGTAGTAAACTAAATGTGTAAATTCATATCATTGTTGTATGGCCAAGTGAACCCGGTCTCACTTATACAAATCGACGTATATCCGCCAATCCCTATTGGACGAGCAGATGTTTTATTGCATTTGGACATTATGTTATGATTGGACACGAGCATGTATTATCGTGGGGTATTGAAAAAGGTGACAGTCGATGCGTGACGGATTCCGCATAAGAGCTGTCCCGAGGCATGGACATTGACGATATAGCGTACAAAACTCATCCAAATCTCGTCAATGCTGTCCTATCAAGATGTTTACATTGAAGTTTGCCAAGTGAGTTATCAAGTGGTCTATTGGGTTTCAGTGTTCGACTGTTGTTAAAACTCGAAGATTCTATGCGAGAAATAACAAGACGGTGAATTGTTCGAGGATCGTGTTAGGTTAAATCCATATTCGTTATGTTATATGAGGTAGCGACAAGGCCCACTGCAACTATGTTTCTCGTCCTGCCTAACTCGCCCCATAAGCAGACCTCCTTAACTCACACCCTCTACCACTCTAACGAAGTTGTCTACGTTAGGGGCCATCGTTAGGAAGTTATTTAATGGAAATCAGAGTTTAAATCACCGTGGAAAATAGAGTTGGGGCAAATTTGGCGGTTTGTAATAGGCAGCCCAGGGCGCGATAGAGCGCATAAAGTCGAATGAATACGAGGGGAGGAGTTTCGGGAAACCGAAGGCATTCATGCAGGGAAAACCAATGGCTGACGGCCTCCCCTGACTACTGTCTCAACTCGTAGTCAGAGCAGCCAAGAATTAGCGCTGCAAATGGCCAATTTCGTGGTTCTGATTGGTCCTCCTTAGAGACCATGATTGAGTTTCGGTCGGCATTCCTCTGGAAAAATGCGAAAATTTATGAGAATCGGCGAAATTCTAAAAGAATTTCATCGGGCAATTACAGAGAGGAAAACTTCGTTTGCAAAGGAGAGAAAGACATCTAATGAGAACCCACGCGTGGCATTCTGGGAAGCATTGTATTGTGGGATTGGAAGGAAATACTACTATGCTCCTTGAAAAGATTTGCATGCCAAATGGCCCTTCAAGTTATGGACCATTTTGCGTTTCTCATTCCAGCAGGTTATTGCCAGACAATACAAGCAACGCAGAGTTGGCAACAGCGCCGTGGGGCTCTCAATAGACTGGATATGTAGTTGATCGCTCCATGACAAGCATGCAAACATCTTGGCAAAGCGTCGTCGTCAAATACCCTACTTTGTATGTGGCTGCTGGAACTAGGATACTCGTTACATGGGAACTAAAACGTTTGTTCCAGATCAGCCATAAACTTTACCTGTGACATTTACCAAATATTTCGAGAAATTGGCGCTTTAACTGAAATACATTTTTAAATGTCAACTTTCTGTAAGTTTGTAGATATATTTTATTGCAATGTCAAAGGAAATGTCAACAGACGACAACGTGAACAACTATTTTGTCGCTTTAATTTACTGTTTTCCAACTTTTGATATTCTGAACAAGAAGATTACATAATTCAAATATAACTCGGGTCACCCTTGACACATTGTTCGTTAGTCTTATTTTGGATGCACGTTACCTACAATAATTCTCAGAGACTGATGTTTGCATCTGACATTGTACAATTTATAGAACTTGAACTTTATTCAACGGGCCCTTTTGTTGCCCGTTAATTACAACAAAAAACACAGCAACTGAAATAACGAAAAAAAGAAACACTATACATAGACAGTCGCATACAAATCTTGCAACTGATCAGCTGAGTGACACAAAATCCAGAACATGAGACCAGAGCAGAGGCGATTGATCTTCCAGTTCAAGTTAATATTATCGATATCCATTCGTTCATTTCCAACAGCCAATCTGTGACCTGCCTCTTTCATATCCCCATTCAACCCGTACTCCCTGCACATGTCCCCCATTCAACCCGTACTCCCTGCACATGTCCCCCATTCAACCCGTACTCCCTGCACATGTCCCCCATTCAACCCGTACTCCCTGCACATATCCCCCATTCAACCCCTCATTCAACCCCCATCAACCCGTACTCCCTGCACATGTCCCCCATTCAACCCGTACTCCCTGCACCCATACTCCCTCCCAAACCCGTACTCCCTGCACACCCCCATATACTCCCTGCACATATCCCCATTCAATCCGTACTCCCTGCACATATCCCCCATTCAACCCGTACTCCCTGCACATATCCCCCATATCCCTGCACATATCCCCATACTCCCTGCACATATCCCCCCTGCATTCAATCTCCCTGTATCTCCTCCCTGCACATACTCCCCAATGAATTCAACCCGTACTCCCTGCACATATCCCCATTCAACCCGTACAACCCGTACTCCCTGCACATATCCCCCATTCAACCCGTACTCCCTGCACATATCCCCATTCAACCCGTACTCCCTGTACATATCCCTCAGTCAAACCGTACTTCACATCCCTGTACATATCGCTCTACCAACCCGCACTTAAAATCCCTGTACACATCGCTCAATCAACTATAACCGTGCACGACGTCTTATTGACGGTCGTAACCGTACACGCGCTGAACGACGCACGAGTTCAAATTTAACACGATAATTTCACAAATGTACATATGAAGACTATTTATTCACATGTATGAATGTTTATGAACAAGTTGAGTTAGTGTATGAATGTTTATGAACAAGTTGAGTTAATGTTTATTTTGAATGACATGATCGGTTTCTGCGCGCACGCGCTTCGTAAGCGAACTTTTGCTTTCCGAATTTTACTATTTAAATATATGCGTCATTTTGTCAATGATTAGCTTTTGGCAATACCTACCTTAGAAAGGGAATATGTATTCAACGATATCGCATTGACAATTAAAGAAAGATAACACTTATGGATTCCCGCAGTCTGGAGGGGGCACTTGGCCTTGTCCTTGTGTAGGGGTGTCCCCGGGACCTCGAAAACCCGTACCCGTCCTACCAGGTGAAAATGGCATAAGCATACCCCGTCGTACAAATACGAGGCCCAACGAAACCCGTCGTACAAGCCGAGAGGCCGAAAAAACATACCCCGGCACATGTATACTACCGTTATATACTTAAGTGCCCCCACCCCACCTCGGGACCTGCAGCTGCATTGCGAGTGAAACTGAAACTGCGTAATGTGACGTCATATTTCCAACGAAAGTTGTGATTCTAAAAGTTCATGTTCATTGCTAAATAATCACGAAACAGTGGATAACCAAAATAGTGTAGTTCAAAGGATATTCATCTCAATTCTAGACATATATAGAAACGTAAGTACACAACATTGATGAGAAGCTATATGCACTCGAAATAAAACGCTCACCGCACGATAGCCGCGCACGACGGTAATATAAATATATACCGTCGTGACTGAAGATGTGTGGGTCGTGTGGAAAGTGTTTTTATATCACGACTCCGGGGCTACTACCAAGTTGTGTACTTACGTAAATATTTATGTCGACAAATGAGATGAATATCCGCTTAAGCGGATTATTTTGGTTATCCACTGTCTCGTTATTATTTAGCAATAGTCGAATAAACTTTTAGAATCACAACTTTCATTCGCGGCAGCCCCAGTTTTGGAGATATGACGTCACATTACGAAGTTCCAGTTTCACTCGCCATGTGGCTGCAGGTTCCTTGGAGGGGGCATTATATATAGGGTAGTATACATGTGTCGGGGTAGGTTTTTTTTTCGGCCTCCCGACGGGTTTTGTTGACCTCATACTTGTAGGATGGGGTATGCTCTTGCCATTTTTACCTTGTATGACAGGTACAGGTTTTTGAGATCCCGGGGCACACCCCTACGCAGGTCAAGGCCAAGTGCCCCCTCCAGACTGCGGGAATCAATAAGTGTTATCTTTTTTTAAATGTCTATGTGATATCGTTAAATACATATCGCCCTTCAAAGTAGATATTTCCAAAAGATAATCATTGACAAAATGACACATATACTTAAATAATAAAATTCAGAAAGAAAAAGTTCGCTTGCGAAGAACCTTGCCTGCGCATGCGCGCAGAAACCGTTCTTGTCGTTCAAAATAAACATGAACTTTTCAGAATTTGTGTGGCCGGATTAAATCGCCCTTGACGAAATCTCACCCGTAAACTAACTCAACTTGTTAATAAACATTCATTTATGTGAAAAATTATTCTTCATATATACATTTGTGTAATTATCGTGTATAATTGGAACTCATGTATCGTTCACGCGCATTCGGTTACGATCTTTGCACGACGTTAATAAACGTCGTGCACGGCTAACCGCACGACGCACATAGCCTCGCACACGACGGTATATATTTATATCACCGTCGTGCGCGGCTATCACTCAACTAGATATTTACATCCCTGTACATGTCCCTCATCCAACCTGCATTTCACATCCCTATCTTCCTTTGCCTCATTCAGCCCCTGCTTTATCTTCTACCTCGCTAACCATTAGTGATCAGTTCGTATCTCTCAATCCTGAGTGCCTGATGGAAGCATCGGGAATGCAATCATAACGGTACATGGGAGTCGGACATTTTGGCGCCAAATAACCACATTGTTCAATATTTATATCCAGCTGACTACTGGAAATGTCATTGATCGTTCATCGCCCAGGTACCTTGCATTAACATATACTTTTGAAAAGGTCGCCATTGATGTAAACATTCAGAAACCAATCGATTATTGACCAAGCTATAAACAAAGAGCGTATGCCAAGAGGGCGTACTCCGCGCGTTAAGTAAAAAACACGCCCATCGACCGGTAAATAAATACAAGCCCATGTCTCGGGGATCGATGTCTTGTGGCTTATGTTGTAGAAATTAGGTCTTCAGACAGGCCGCGCCCAAAATTGACCGGCAAATTCCGCGTAGTTATGCATTATCAGTTTAATTTTGTAGTCGTAATTTCAAAGACAGAATTATAATAGAGGTTTATATACTGGTGAGAATCGTTGCAGACAGTGATGGAATTAACCAACCGGGTATTGACCGTCTGTGAACTAACAGAGAGCATATTTCCATTGTGTTCTTGGGTAAAATGGTCTGATTTTGTGAAAAATAGGACAGGTTTTGGGGTTAAACATAAGTCATTTACCGTCTTTCGAATCTGCGATTTAAAGTTAGTTTAGTCCAAAATATATTAAATACGCTGTATATGCATGTATCTATTATATAGATATATATATATATATATATATATATATATATATATATATATATATATATATATAGATATAGATATATATATATATATATATATATATATATATATATATATATATATATAGATATATATATAGATATATATATATATATATATATATATATATATATATATATATATATATATATATATATATATATCTATATATATATATATATATATATATATATATATATATCTGTTAATATATGTTTAACGTTGTTCCTTTTTTTAACCATGATTTAACTGTCAAAGATCAAAACGTAACATGCTCAGATGGGGCTATAAAAAGAAATAGATACAGCCAATGTATCTATTATATAAATATAAATATATATATATATATATATATATATATATATATATATATATATATATATATATATATATATATATATATATATATATATATATATACGCTGTTAATATGTTTAACGTTGTTCCTTTTTTTAAACCATGATTTAACTGTCAAAGATCAAAACGTAACATGCTCAGATGGGGCTTTAAAAAAAAAAAATAGATACAGCCGATGTATCTATTATACATATATATAGATATATTTATATTATATATATTGGGTAATATATATCTATATTATAGATATATATATATATATATATAGTATATACATATACATATATATATATATCTATATTTATATATATATATATATATATACATATATATATATATATTATTTTTATGTATAATATATATATATGTATATATTCTATATATATATATATATATATATATATATATATATATATATATATATATATATATATATATATATATATATATAAACGCTGTTAATATGTTTAACGTTGTTCCTTTTTTTAACCATGTTTTAACTGTCAAAGTTCAAAACGTAACATGCTCAGATGGGGCTATAAAAAGAAATAGATACAGCCAATGGCAATGGGTATTCGGTAGTTGCTCAGAAGAGCAGTTTCTTATTATCGGAAGAAACTCACATCGTTTCCCACATCTGATCGATAAGCTGTGACCTACCATCCATGAGAGCATAATTTAAATCCCCAAATTGTAATTCATACTCGATCCACATAAACTTGTTTCTTGTGAACAAACAGACAAAATTATTATAACAAACTGACAGGTGTGATAGTATAACCTCTTTAGTGAATGCTTACAATAACATACTGCAAAGAAATGGAGGATCTTATCTTGATTAAAACACCCTGAGTGATATATGCCTCTTGATTCAAATCGAATCTATGGCTCTGATATGTCTGCATAAAGATACTTTTCCTACTGCTGTTATCAAATGTTCCATATATCAATCCACATTTCTAAAATCAAATCGTTCAAGCCTCCATGTTTCTATTCTCTTGACAAATATCTAGTTTCCATTGTCACAGTTTACCGGTGCAGCACATCGTGTGGTCGCATGTGCCATCACCATCATGTAATGTATTACGCCTTATTGAACATTATCGGTTGATCGCGAGGGTAGAGGCAACAGCTGACAACTCATTGCGTGGTTCCAAGCGCCACAATGCTCACAATTCGTTACGCATCAATGAATTTATTAGTCAACCACGAGGGATAGAGGCAAAAGCCGACTAAAAAGATACGTGCCACAGTATCACTGGTAGAAATCCCCGGGAACACAGCTGCTAGAAAAGCATCATCGGATATATTTTTCACAACCCCATCCCTCCCCCACCCCCACCCCCATCCCATTAGGGTATTGATTTATCAGTGCGACCAGCCGGTTAGTCAGGTCACTTCATACCATAGGACCCATATCGCACGGTGCTCGGATTATTGAGCAAACAAGACTGTTCATATTCCGTAACATATAGATATGAAAAGAGGCGGAAACGACCCACCTTAAGAAAGACGGCTATTTGTGTTTAGAAGGGAGCGGATATACAAACATGTCGTGGAAACGCAAGCGAACGCGATGCGTCATTCAGTGGTTGCTAGTCGCGTGTTTGATGCTCTCCTTCTCATTTGTATACAATAATTCAGCAACAAATCAAGAGACGGTCATACAAACAGGCATCATTCCTAAAACGGAAGCTGAGCCGAGCCAAGCAACATCCATCGGAAATTCAAACAAAAATACCATTGACATTAGTATCAGTAAGGATGTACCAGTTGAAAACTACTCTCTGATAAGAGGATCTCGTAGTTTGGAGAGGCTTGAGGCTGCTCTGTTGCCTTCACTTGTCAGACTATCTGACACAAGTAAACAAATAAAAGAAAAACTCTCGAGTATTGATGAGTGGAATATTTCACAAGCAACACGTGTTGTACCCAAGGTACGTCACACAGAGCTGACAGGAACTGCCAAACATCGATTGAAATATCCACAAATCACCGCACTGGAGCTCACTATGCAACGTAAAACATTTGACTCATTTCTATTACCTTACTACTACGATTACAGCTCTAATGATTGTAAAACTGTATCGACGAATTCCAAGGGTACGGATGGCCTCATCAAACATATGTATAATTCCACCTGCACGGGGGATTTAAGAAGAGCAATGATTCCCATACCCCTGAAACACAGAGTCGAAAATGTGTTGAAAACGCTGATGCCTGGACAAGGTTTACAAAAGTTAGGCGATGTGGTAGTGAGCAATGTTATCATCGTACCACACGGGGTTATTGATATCAAGGGCGATGTTCACAGCAACAATATGACTATTGTTCCTACACGATGTCGATCCACATACGCTTTTGACGACGATTGGTCGGAACAACAGAGTGAGATCAAATCTTACGACGAGATTTTCACTATCCACCAATACTGGCGGCAGCAGTTTTATCACAGCACCCTAGAAAGTATCCCCCGGCTTATTGTTTACTTGGAATTTCTCAAAGCCAACCCGAAAATCAAAATCCACATGGGAGAAGACAATGTGTTCCTGGAGCTACTAGGAATATCCATGGAGCGGGTTATTACTGGTCGAGTAAGAGGGAAAGTTGTATATATGCCAACAGGAAGTGCATGTGGTAACCCGGATGTATTTACCACTCAGATGATGTCGTTGTATCTAAAGCAAGTCACAATACGTCAACATTACGACGCCGATACAATCGTTCTCATCCAACGCCTGGAACACCCCGAAAGAGGGCGCTTTTTTGGACACCATGACGCTATTTGGCGTATGGTTCAGAGGGAAGCCGCTCTCCGCGGATTGAGGGCTGAGATTTTCTCTGATAATCCTCTACCAAATTTGAATGACACTGTTGAACTTTTCCAACGTGCTAAAGTTGTGATATCGCCTCATGGAGCAGGGGCAGCAAATATGCTCTTCAGTAAACCTGGAACCGTCCTGTTGGAAGGTTTAAATCCCACTAAACTAGGCTATCCAAACACATGCTTTATCGCTCTGTGTCAAGCTTTGGGATTAAGATACTACGGGATGTTTTACAGAAAAGGTGTTACAAACTATACTAGTGAGGATATACTGAAACCCCTGTCCACCATATTAGACATCGTATAGTTATAAATTGTCATCACTTGGGTAAAAAATTTATATATATATATATATATAATCATATTTATGTATATATATATATATATATATATATATATATATATATATATGTGTGTGTGTGTGTGTGTGTGTGTGTGTGTGTGTGTGTGTGTGTGTGTGTGTGTGTGTGTGTGTGTGTGTGTGTGTCAATGTGAGTGTGTGTGTATGTATGCGGGTGTGGTCAGCTGTGTCTCGCGTTCAGTGACATTGTTAATTATTGAGGCAGCAGGGTAAGTTTGGTGATGGTTTGGATAGGTTGGTCTCTATGGATCATTAGAAAATTGGAATATGGCTGCCATATGGGTGCTTGGAGCAGCTGCTACACTGCAGAAGCCTGATACTTCCACACTTGTGTCCCATCTGGTTAAACTGATAGCTATTATTGTCGTGCACAATGAGTGCATTCTAAAAAAGTGCTTCAGTCGATGTCTAATCGATACATATATAGTACATGATATCATATAGGCTACTTAACAAGCTGTGACTTATGCTTTGTGTGTATAAACACTTATAATTGAACGTGTATTTGATTTAATACTGAATATGAATGGATGGATACTATCCAAACAATTCATGACAACCTGTCGGTTTGTTGAACCAACTGTTCGTTGTAAAATTTACCTCATTCATACGTATCATACCAGGTTAGTTGTCCATGCTCACGATATATGGTCATGACCGAGGTAGGGACGGCTGGAAGACGAGGAATTAAATGCACACATTCAAGTGGGACTGGCAAGGGTCATATGGTGTTGATCTTACAAATAATCTTATTTCATCAACCATCATGATGTTATACTGTTATATATATAATGATTCCTTTCATTTCTCAGTTCTTAAAATGGCGAAGCGAAATAAGTATGTTTGCAAAGCAAACACCTGATGCGCACAATTGCCCCTTCCGAGCGTCAGACCGCTCGGCGGCCTGGCGCGAAGCGGCCTGGCGCTCGGAAGCTTCGCTCGAGCGTCAGGCCGCTTATGAGCTTTTTATATAGATATATAAAGAATCGTGTTGGACCTGGTCGCTCGGATGGAGCCCATTACCTGGCGCTCGGAAAAAGTTTTTCGTAATGCCTAGGGCAACAATTTGAAGACGCCTGAGAAAAACAAAACATTACACCCCCCACAATATAGTTAGTCACACTCAAAAGTATCGTGTTGGACCTTCGTCCATGCGGATTATTACATTGGATGGATGTCCCACCTCAGTCGCAAAAGATTTTCTTACAAAGAATGACATGAGTTTGTATCTATTTTCTCAAATATTGCATTCGCATTTTTCTAAAATTGTAAAACTGTTTTTGGTCAATGGCACGAAAACTATCATGGCGGTGACGTCGAAAGTCCAAAGAAAATTGTCAAAACGTGGATTTTGAGGAAATAGATTAACACGTATTAATGCTAAGGAAAGTTCATTATTTATCACCCAGGGAGAGCCGGGCAACGGGGTGGGGTGCATTTTTTTCCAACACCTCTTGGGGTGTGTGTGTGTATGGGGTGGGGGTTGATCATTATATATTTAGTTGATTTGGGTGGGTAGGGTTTTAAAATGTTTCATTAACAAGTTACATCGGAAAATGAAATACAAAAGATTTAGTTCACATTCATCAATGTGGTGATATTGCCACGACCCAACTTGAAATCCGGCCAATTTAAAAATTGTCCTGACCCAACTTAAAATTTCAAGATGGGTTGACCCATTTTAAAATTGGACAGCCGAATGCCTTAAATGCGTCAGTTGAAGAAATCCCGAATGTACAAAGCCTATTATCCCTGACCGATCATTATTTCACTTATATTCACTTTCTTGGCACCTCAGCCTATTCTGACAATTCTGCTTTTCAATTCTAATAACACCCGTAAAGTCACGATCTCCCCATGGTGAAGCGTGTATGGAGAACCGCAGTAGTCCTAAACAAAATACTTATTTGGGGTGGGAACTATGTGTGTATATGCGTTTATTTTAATTAATTATTCTTCTAAAATACTAATCATGTCTCAAAGGTACCTGGTACCTTAAATAAAGCTCTTAAAAAGCCAAAAAATATATCCTTATCAATCACTATATGGCGAGCGTTATGACGTTACAGGGAGATAGCTATCCTGATACTAGTTTGACATCAGCCGTAATTTGGCGCGTGCGAAGGAATCGCTGCGTTCGGTGAAAAATCACAGATTTGCCCGAGGAAAAAAATCTGGGAAGGAGAACCCAAAAGATAACTCTTGTCTGGTACTAAGTACCCACTAGGCTACCCAAAACTGTATTCAGTAAACCCCCATCGGCATAATAACTATCTAGAACCATTTAGTGGAAGTTATGTATATTGAGTAAACATTGGGTCAAAATCACTGATTGGAATACATTGCACAGAAATAAGATGAAGGACCCATTTGGATGGGAGAGAACCCATTCTGATACTTATTGTAAGTGTGTATAGTCATTTACATGGAATATCTTAATTTGAATCAGTCATTTACGTACATAATGGTCAAGATAACATCTAGATCTGTTCCAAAATCTGTTGGATTAGTCCTTGGTACGTGATCATTTATCCCTGAAAGTTTCATGAAATCCATTCTAGACTTTTCGAGATATCGGACATCGGACGAAAACATATTCCTACCGGGCGGAGGGAATTTAAGGCTCACAGGCACATCAGTGAGTGCTGTCTGAATCACCATGTAGTGCGATTTACTTAGGCACAACAAGCCAATAATGTAATAAACGCGCAACGGCTTTCCGTACCAGTCGTGCGCGTCAACCCATCTTGAAATTTGGGTCAGGACAAATTTAAAATTGGCTTGATTTCAAGTTGGGTCGTAACAATATCACTACCGCGGGTCATTAAATGTTTCATTCAAAATAACAAAAGAAAATGAAATACTTCACATTCAGAAATGAGATAATATCACTGCCCGTGATGGTTGGGGATTGTGATGCACGGACAACTTCACTCAACGCGCACATACCCGTTGCTCAGACTGTGCTTTGAAACCGACCCCAAGGGGACGAATGTCCAAATATTATTTTTTTTGGGAAAAATCTTGTCGGAGGTGCTTTTCAAAAGTCATCAAATTTCAGCTGTGAATGGGGCTTCAATATATTTATTTTGTACTCAAGGGAAGATACCAACATAAAAGAAACGTAACATAATTGATGATTGTAACTAGCTCTGCGACATTCAAATGAATGAAGCAACAAACTGGTACGATAACAAGATAACTTGAATGATAAAATTAACCATTTCGTCGTCGATTCCGTCATTATAAAATTCAGTATATTTGAAATCATACACTGTAGTTGGAGTACATATCAATGCCTATCATTTGTGAACGACCCAATTTTAAATTATTTGTTCGATATTATACACCACCTCATTATTTATGTTAATCTGTATAAGCAATATTTCGTACCAGTGGCACATGCTAGGCCTTATTACTTATACCAGAATGGCTGCACTGCGTAGGTACATTACCAGATCGTTACTCGTTTGCAAAGTTTTAAGCTGTTTTCAAGAATCCATTGATGACTTATTTGTGAGTTTGTATTGATATAGCAAGAAAGGATTACAATCTAGTCAACCGGGCAAAACGGAAACAAGAAATTGCACGTTATCTCGGGGAATCCTTAACAAAGCCCACCCCTACCAAAAAAGACAAAGGTCTCATAGACTTCGAAGCTCTGCCGCATTTGACATGATTTAAAATTGAATAATTAATACTGCTGCACGCGATCTTCCTGAACGGTTCATAATGGTCTAGGCCCAGCGCCTGCGTCTTTCGCCATAACTCCCGCATGCGTTATGATCCCATCAAATAATCACCCAATGAATGAATGATCACGTGATTTTGTTATGTTGGTCCTGTTTCTTCATCATATGAAGCCTAAAATGGTTTAGTCACATGATATTGCCATCGGCAGCGACGGAAGGCGAAACTGAAAGCGATGTTTTTGCCCCAAATTGTCAAGAAAATATCGCGATTTGTTCAACGACGTGCGCCCCTAAAGACAGATGCGCGTGCATAGCGCTTCAATCGCGAGCTTCAAGCACACCCAGTATCGAGTCGGCCATGCACGACGCTTACGAAGCGGCCCCTATTCTGGAGAAACTACCCTTGAACATCGAATCTTTGGCCTGTTATGGTACGTTATGAAATGTTTGACATCCTCATTATTTAATCATTTTGAGCAACATTATTGAGAACTACACACATGATATAAAACATATGCTACTATCAGACTAAGCAGCCGTGCATGAGCCTAGCCCGAGTTCTCTGACCTGTTTGTACGGCTGACATACAGTCCGAGTCCAACCTTATAATCGCAATAGTGAAGTATATTAGATTTTGACCCACACTCAGTGTCTTTGTTTTGACTGATTCATTAGGTTCCCCAGACAAATAAATGTTTGATCTCGTTGGCCTCGGTGAGTCATTATGTTTTGTTATATCCCAATTTCCATCACAGAGCCAGTGTTTACAATGTCATGGCAAAAGTGGACAATCCAGAATTTGCTTTGAGAAGTGTTCAGTCATCCCCAATGATAGTGCTACGTTATGATTCATTGAACCTGTTCATTGTTCAGACTGTTTGTTTGGTGCTCATCATTACAAACACTAACCTTCCCGCCAAATATTGCACATGCAGAGGACAGCAGTGCATGATTTACCGCAATTTCAGGGCTCTACAAGTTAGATAGCCTGATGGCCCGAAGCCAGTTGCCCAGCCGTGCGGGCCAGAGAATTACCCTATTAGCTCGCCCGATCAGGCTTAACGCAATATTTCGCCACCAGGATTTTGTTTAAGCTGCCACCGATTTAAGGTTGGCTGCATCAAAGCAGCTGCACCCAGCTTCATGAATAATTGATAAAATTGGTAAGGTTCTTCCAATCATGGGCAGCGTGCAGCAATGAGCGCTAGATCATGGCATTTGCATTGTTAGAGCTATTTGCTTTCAGAATCAACAAGCAAGTCACTCGTAATTGCCGCCAAAAGATTAAACATTGGTAATAGAAATTCATTACACCCAGCTTTTCACAACGAGAAACACCTCATTCAAGCCTTGCACATCATCGTTAAGCTAGTGAACGTCATCGCTTCACTCCGTACTCGGCTACCTCGTCTTCTACTCAGCTTAACATGTCAGCTATGACGATGACTCTTTCAGGCGTCAACTTTCAACCTTGTGCTTGTCTAAACCACAAACTGAGCTCAATACATAAGCGACATATATGCTGCTAAGTTTCATTCCATCCCAGTGATAGAAGAAAATGCTGAAGTTATGGAAGCAGCCGACTTTAGTAAAGAGGGGGTCTCAATTAGACAGGGGGATAAGCTCGTCCAGGGCTTCAGCCAACTGCAGAGAAAGCAGCCTGAACTGACAAACAGAAGAGAAAGTATGACCAATCGAGAACATGACAGTTCCTAGCTGACTGGTAAGAGGAGTTCAAGTGGGGTAAGGCCAATGATGAGGTTCACTGAACACTGTGTAGTAGATCTGCAATTATTTTTTCTCAAATTACACCATTTTGCAAGTTCCCAACTAGTTGACAGCTCTGTGGTTATTTCTTTATTAGATAAATCTGCATCTTATTTGTTGGCTTTATTTAGATTTTTTTTTTACATTAATAAGTAATGATGCATGTAACAAAATTCATCTGCATTTGGTGCAGTGGATATTAGATTCTGGCCAGTGATTCAGGTGGCTTACTGGCCCAACCAGGCTAGTGATATTTTTGGAACTTTGGAGCCCTGAATTTACCATATTTAGCAACACAATTGCAGGCATTTGTCATGGCATTTATTTTTTATGCAATGCACATGGTGCTTGAATAGGCGCGTGTAAACTGCACACATCTACTTGAGATTGTGCTCACCCCACAGAAACATCCCTAGGAATCCACTGTTGCTCTAGGTATGTCATTTTATATCATAGTGAATAATCTCCAAAACAGCAGTGCTTTGAGGCCCATTCGCTCATTGCTTTATTAGTTAACCATCAATATTTGCTGAATGAAGCAGGAGAGCACAATATATCCTGGCCCAATACTCGATTCATTCATTTGAGGTTCTATCTAAGAACAGAAGCCTTAGTTCACACTGACTTTCTAGTTTTATGTTTAAAACAGGAAGTGCTAAAAATCACAGATTTTGCATGGTTAAATACTCAGTATGTCAATTATACCTTGTCATGTGCTTGATATTATTTGGTGTGATCATATTCTGTTGAGAAATGAGAGTACAGCTGTATGTGACTACTGCCATCGTCCAGCTTTCACCCACAAACTCCATATTCCAGCAGTTCCTGCAATAATGTACAACTATAAAACTGTCCTGCATAACAAAATTTTTTCACTCCCCTCATAGATTGTTAAAGAGGCTGTTCAGCCCCATATCAGGCACTTGGGGATCATTTTGTTTATACATAGCTACGTTTAACGCAGACAAGAATAATGCCATCTTTTAATTTGAGCCGCAAATTTAACTTGATCAAAAATCATTCTGATAAATTTTCAACATTATTATTTGACTGGAAATTTTGGTGATGTACTGTAGAAATCGGTTTTATTCAGTTGTGTCGTTCCATCGATAATGGTGCCTCCCTAAAACGATGAACCACACGAATGATAGCTGTAAATCATTACGCGCTCCATCACTTCCTTGCTATCGATTGTATACTTTCGCTTTGGTTACAAAATATAGATTTCATCACACCTTCGCTTATTAAAGTTGTGAGCATCATTGCGTAAAAATTAGACCGACAAGCATGAAGGGTAATGTCCGACAACATAAATGGCGACAGCCGAAGTAGGGATCTATTCTGAGAGACCGCAGCACCGCGTAGCGACTGAAAGTCTGAAAACTTAAACTTTTGGTTTCCAAGGTGTGGTTGCCAAGCAGCTTGCTCGGCAACGTCATTACAAATATGGAGCTGAACAGTCTCTTTAATGAGCTTCCAGAACACCTCTAATCAACTCATATTGTGTATGTGTAAAGAGAAGCTGCAAGATAAACTTTGGCTGTTACAGGGGACACTCTGCTGGTTGGGACGAAACAAGGACACCTGCTGGTCTACTCAGTACACCGCAGCCATGCTCATAGCGAAACCCACTTTGATGTCTCTCTCGAGAGGTCAAATCGATCTTTCTCTAAAAAACCCATCACACAGCTGGCTGTTGTTCCTGAGTATCACATCCTCGTCAGTTTGTCAGGTCAGTGAGCACTGTGTAGAACCCGCCACCTGGTGGTTAAAGGACCGCTTTTTGCACCTGGCGGCAAAGATTAAGAATCCCAGCGGCACATTTGGTCGCCTAGAGGGGCAATAAGATGGTGAAAAGTCAGGTCAGTTTTGCTATCAGTTCAGCATTGTTGCCAGGTCAGTGTTGTTATCAGGTCAGTGTAGTTATCAGGTCAGTGTTGTTATAAGGTCAGTGTTGTTATCAGTTCAGTGTTGTTATCAGGTCAGCATTGTTATCGGGTCAGTGTTGTTATAAGGTCAGTGTTGTTATCAGTTCAGTTTTGTTATCAGTTCAGTTTTGTTTATCAGGTCAGGTTATTGTCAGTTCAGATTTGTAATCAATTCAGTGTCGTCGTTATTTACCCTGATACAACAAATATTTGTCCTGCTGCAAAGACATGTTGGTGTTACAGATGGTGTCATTAGTGTCCATGATTTGACAGTGTATGCCCATATCACCACCATCAACAAGACCAGGGGAGCAACTCTTTTTGCTGTAGATCTCCAGGTAGCATCACCATGTGAAATAGTCAATTTCACTATTTTGTGTGGTACTCAAAAAATGTTAAGATATATATATATATGTTTTTAACTTTGGTTAATTAAACCATTTCTTCAGTAATATAACACTGCAGTGAAGATTGATTCTGATACAATCACATTGATCTTTTTTTTTAACAGGAACAGAAAGTAGCTAGTGGCGATGTCCAGTATGTTTTACACATGTGTGTTGCTGTCAAGCGCAAACTGCAGGTGAGAAATGTGCCATCACGTTCTCTCACATATGTCATACCAAAAAAATGTATTTCTTAGATCTCACCTGTTCAAAGTGTATTAGATTTGTTTTCATCATGTTTACAGTTGTTGTTTTGGAAAAACAGAGACTTCCATGAACTTGGCGTAAGTTCTTCATTCATTATTATAACATTTTCTTACAAATAATTGTTATTTGTTACCCGGGTTTGAAGATGCTATTAAGCAATGATGCTTTTTTGTTTGTTTTATAAAATATGCATAAAACTTTTTTGATGGTTTTCATTCTTGTTCATTATTATAACAATTAATTTGTATCTCCTTTTTCTTTTAGCCTGATCTAGCTGTGCCAGATATCCCAAAAGCTATGGAGTGGTGTAATGACTCACTGTGTGTTGGCTTCAAGAGAGAGTTCTACATCATTAAGGTGACTTATTCATTTTGAATCCATCCAAACTATAATGCATATACTTGTTGCTTATATATATATTCAATTGTAATTGTCACTCCTAGACTTGCCAGTCTCATATTCTGCAAACTTGTTTGAATGATATAATTTTTTTTTGAAAATTTAACATGCTAAGGTTTATTGTTGTTATATATGCTTATATATAAAAACCTATGCACAAACAAATCTGTTTGTTTGTTAGATTGAAGGAGGTAGATTGAAGGAATTATTTCCCACTGGATCACATATGGAACCAACAGTGGCCCGCATCGATGACAATGTTCTTGCTCTTGGCCGAGATGAGACTACTATATTTATTGATTCCGAAGGGGAACCCACACAAACTTATGGTCTAACATGGTCTGATATTCCCCTGGCTATGGGTGAGGGATTCTAGTTTGTTATTAGGTGAATATATGGTCAGGCAATGTGAATATCATTATATATTATAGACTCTCCTAATTATCACTTTTCTCTTTCTTTCAGTGCATCACTTTCCATATATAATTGCTGTTCTTCCTAAATGTATTGAGATGCGGACAATTGAGGGACGTAAGTTAATCCAAGCCCTGGAACTCCTGAAGCCACGATTGATTTGCATTAGCGGGTGAGATCTTTATTCTTGATGGTGTTAATTGTTTTGCTGTTTCAAGACAGATTTGATCACCATGCACCCCATTCATCCAGGTTTGTGTGTACAATTCTTGACTGTTAATACTCATTCTTGTGTTATCATTGCAGAAGCCAAGTCTATGTGGCCTCGGCTAACTATGTTTGGCGCCTGGCACCAGTTGCTATAACAGCCCAAGTTAAACAACTCCTGCAGTCCAAAGAATTCGAACTGGCTCTGATGTTAGCTGTATGTCTAATAATTGAATTAACATTATAACCAATGTCCACTTTATTGTCTGTAATAGTTATAGCTTTCTATTTTACTGGCCTTGACAGACTTGCCACAGTGACTGAATCATTCGCTGTTACTTTGCCTCTGTCAGATATAAAAAATCACTAAATACCCTATATATTTTATGAGGGCATTTATTCCATATGATCTTGTGTCAGAATATGACTGATGAGCCAGCTGTAGAGAAGAAGAGGCGCATTCAACATATCAGGAATCTCTACGCTTTTGATCTCTTTTCTATGCATCGCTTTGAGGATTCATTAAAAATCTTCCATGAGCTTGGAACAGGTGAGTGGAAAATCTGAACCGTTGTTTTGTTGTGTGGATTATCTTCAGTGTCAGCCATTGGAATTAACCTTGTTGAATGTATGCAACTTAAAATTGAGAAAGGAATGAAGACATAAATTATGTATTAAGAAAGGATGATGTACTCTACTCAGTCTTCAATTCCTTTGATGCACAACCACAAACATTGATGCGATTTTTGAGAATACCATCTCTTAGTTTGGTTGGTTATTACCCTACAGATCCATCACATGTAATTGGGCTGTATCCAAGCTTGCTACCACCAGACTATAGAAATCTGCTAGAATATCCTGATCGCCTGCCGCAGTTGGAAGGCGTTGATCTGGAGAAAGGCTACCTAGCTCTCATTGAATATCTAACACAGGTATCTCCTGCAATGCATTTCTACTCTAACTGGTTTACATATCTTAGAAACTAATATGAGAAGTGATTTTCCACCTTTTATTTGCTGTTGATATCACTGGTTTGTATTTGAGGTAATGCCAGCTTTAGTTTGCTGGATGCAATGTGTCCTGTCTAGTTTATCATCAGTCACATTTGCTTTGTAAAATATGAAGTTAAGGGATTTTTGTCTTACCTAGCAACGGAATGAGGTCCTCAAGGATATCGGCAAGGAGATGAGTCCCTCAGCTATTGTCGAGGGTAACACCACAATAAAGTCCAAGAAGCAGCTTTCACAGATCATTGACACCACATTACTCAAGTGCTATGTCCAAGTAGGTCCACTGTTACACATGCAATTTATAGTATGGTGTTGTCTGTTGTTTTAGGGATGAGAACGCATCATGGTGTTGTGTGTTTGTTGACAGACCAACGATGCTCTTGTGGCCCCTCTCCTGCGGCTCAAGGACAATAATTGTCATATCGATGAAAGTGAGAGAGTGTTAAAGAAAAACCACAAATACAGTGAACTCATCATTCTCTATGAACGCAAGAACCTACACAGAAAAGGTGCCTGTACCCCTGTCTGCCTTTGATAAACAACCACACTAGTATTTTTTTGACAAAACAAATGTTATTGACTGCATCTTCCCCATATGAAGTTGTGTTGCAGTTTCTGTTATCTGTTTTCATTTTCTGTTGAAAGCCCTAGATTTAATGCTGCGTCAGTCACAGAAAGCCAACTCGACACTAAAAGGATGTGACCCCACCGTAGAATACCTGCAGAGATTAGGTAGGTGAAGTGTTGCCAGTTCATCCAGGTCGGTTTTTCCCTGAAAGCTTCTCCTTCATACACCTGTGTCTGTTGCTTGTCTGACATGGTACAGGTAGTGAACACTTGCCGCTAATCTTTGACTATGCTGCCTGGGTGCTACAAGCCTCACCTGAGGAAGGTCTAAAGGTACATCACCTCAGGTCTCCTACTCTTTCATTATATGTAGACATTTTACTGAGGGTGTTAATCTTTAACATTACAGTGCAAGTGGTGTTACAATGCAAAGGATATGATTGGCTCCATTGTAACCCAGGATGAAATAGACAAAGCTGACCTGACCCAGCTTTTGAAAATGTGAATCAGATTGCGTAATGCATAATCAAAATTTGGTTAATAGATGTGATAGAACTACTCAGTGTAGTCTGTGTGTTTTGTTGTGAGTAGATCTTCACGGAAGACATGGCAGAGGTGGAAGCATTGCCACGGGAAGATGTTCTCAATTATCTGGAGCGTCGGTTCAAGTCTAATGTCATCCCTTACCTGGTAGGATCTCCAGGCCACCAATGTATCATATGTCATATACACTGATGCCTCAGTCAGTATTTACTTCTATATATGCTTTAACTGCTATTTAGTCATGTCATTTTCTGTTGTTCCACTTGTGGGTTTTTATACATGCCATTGTGAAAATTGGCTCCAATCCAGTTTTAATCCTGATCAATGTAATGTATTCAGCTTACTTTGTAGGTTGGGTAATATGTCATTCCTCATCCAATTACAGAGGTTTCATTGCTGGCTTCATAATCTCCATGATGTTCTCGTTAATTCTGCATACTCTGGCCTTGGTTTTGTTTGTTACATTTGGGATGCTATCTGGGTGTTGTTTCACTCCCAAACAAACACATACATACACGCATACATTTACGAACACAACACCCACCACCTCTCCTTCCTTCCCAAAAGTTCTGTTAAATTTACAACTTTTGGGCCACTCAGGACATGAAAACAACACCAATTAAGGCAAATGAAATTCACTCCTTTTCACTCGTTCCAGATTAATTGTTGTCCAATTTACATCAACATTTAGAATCCTTTTAAGTAGATGTTCCAAACTGTTGATATTCAAAATAAAATAGTCCTGGTTTAGCAAGTTCAACCCTTTGGGGGAAACATTCTATTCCCGTCAATTCCCACAACAATTAACATATACCTGTTTGATCTCCAATTAAAGCTCTTGGTAATTGTAAGTCAGCCAGAATGACCTCAAGCACCCAATTAGCCAATCACAGCTCACCTCATCAAGCCACCCCCATTTTTTGCTAAACATACAGCAGCATGAGACTCATGACATAAGAGAGCATACAGAAAGATACTACACAAGATTCATGCAGAGAGAGACACAAAAAATATAAAAGATAACACGGTCAAGTCAGAAAATACCAAGAGAGAGCATGCCAGTCAGCTGAGACAAATAAAGCGCATTAGAACTTCTAAGACTGGGGTATTATCTACAAGGACACCAACCCTCGGATACCTACAATAACGTCGGCGGCCGAAGAATAATCGTCTCTCATCTCTCATCACCATCCCTGGCTTAACTACGGTGACCCTTGGTCATAGTTACCATCCTTGTTGTTGTTTCTGACAGCAGTTTTAAATCATCTATGCCTTGTATTTGTGCAGGAACATGTGATTCATATCTGGGAGGATAAATCTCCAGAGTTCCATAATGTGTTGGCCATAGAATACAAAGAACAGATATGTGATCCTATGGCAGCCTATCTGAACGCTTTACCTGAAGGTTAGTTACCAAATTGCATGGGGTTTTAGCATTTTGGAAAAGCAGATCATCATTGAAATTAAATGTCTAATATAATTTCAGTTTCTGTATGTGTTAGTCTTTATTTGTGTGATCAATATCCATCAGGCTTAATGGATCTGTTCTGTATAGTACGGACATTTGGAGTGTGTTTTAGATACATTTTGATAACAATGTCAGCTTGAACATTGGCTCAGATTGTACATCAGCGTGGTCATACATGACTGTTGAGTATGTGCCCACTAAGACATGTTTTATGGTTAAGCATTATACTCTCTGACCCCAAGTGAAGCCCACCATATAATGTTTTGTGTCTCACAGGGCAGCAGCCTGTAGCCCCTGGTAAGGAGCCTGGAATTCTTGGAGAGGTTCGCAGCAAACTCCTGTACTTCCTGGAGGTTTCAGCCCACTATATGCCAGAGCGATTACTTGCCCATTTCCCACAAGATGGTTTGTCGCTCTTTTGAACTCTTCTTCCGCAAACCACGTTCTATAATAACCATTTTAAAAAGTGAACCTACCACTCATCCTTATGTTGTCCGGATGAATGTTTATTTTTAAATATCTGATCTCGATTTACATTACATGCACCAGGGGTTGGCTGAGGATTCTAATTGTATGGATAAAAATACTGCCAATTCCAAACTCCAAATTGTCTGTAAGCTTTATTGATGAGGGCTAGTTGTGGTTCTTATTTGGACTAAAATATGTTAAATTGTTCTCCCATAACTAAGTGATAATGAATTATGCATTATTTAGCTCATTTCATGACCTCTCCTTGGCAAACCTCATCAAGGAGGCCAAATATACAGTACGTGTATTGTTGACTCATCCTCTAAGGTTTCTTCCACGAGAGGGCGCTACTACTGGGCCGTGTTGGAAGACATGAGCAGGCACTAGCACTATATGTGCACGTCATACACGACAGTGACCTGGCAGAGCAGTGAGTATACTGTGCAAGTCAAACAGCATCTGACAAGCTTAGGACACTGTTTCAATAGAGTGATCCTCATTAAGTCTGCTGATGCATTTCAAATACATATTCTGGGTCAGTTTCTTTCTCGTAGGACTTCAAAAAATGATATGCTGATTTGGCGCTGATGTATTGTGAATGAATTACTAGATATTTGAGTTCAGATTTTATAACATTGGAGCATTGTACATTTGAACTTTTTCAATGCTGTGACAGGTACTGTAAGAGAAATTATGACCCAAACAAGGCTGGAAACTGTGATGTAAGTTGAGTGAACTGTCATATATCTTTGTCGAGTTACACTAACACTAAAACTGAGTGAGGTGTGACCTAATGAAGGGTATCGCTAGTTTGTTTAGGGCTCATGTGCAATTGATATATGATCAAGATTAGCAATGTATGCATAAGGTTACTCCCCTGATGTGATGCATGTTGTGTGTGTGAGATACTCATGTTGTGTCTCTGCCGTACCAGGTATTCTACTTCCTTCTCAAGATGTACTTGCACAACCCAGACCCAGCCACTCTAGGGGTCATCGCTCTCTACAATCGTAACTTCACAGAACCAAATGTAGAGAAGGCCCATATCTTGTTAGAAGACCATGGCAATAAGATAGATACTAGGAAGGTGAGATTTATTCTGTAATTTTTGTTCTGGTCAGGTATGGCTTGGTAAGCGAGTGTGATGGTTCTGGAACTACCATCACCTGTTATAACCTGCCTCTACTCATGGGGCCTATTGCTGAGCATGTGCCTGCAGTGATCATGACATTTTTCACCAAGACACACAAATAAATAAGGAATATCAGATATATAGTAAGGTGGCATGTTGTATAGCTATGCTGTTCCACTGAATTTAAAATCATAACGTTATGATTAAGTCTTATCATAACCTAAAATAGAACTTCATATCAAACGCCGATATCCCAGGCCTCTTGTTGATGTATTGCACCTTGAAAATACTGTATTAGAATTACCAAAGCCTGTATTAGCTTAGCTGGTATGTTTACTTGCACTGAATTGGTTGTTTGTTACAACCAGCTTGTACCTTTTTGGGGGTGGGGGCAGGGTTTCTACCAATTGAGGCTCTTCCATCACTTTTGATATTTCCTGCATTTGTACAGTCTGTTGATAGCCCTACTATCTTATGTCAAGTGCTTATGTACATTTAACATCAAAAATTTGTGAGAAGAACATAAAACTTTGTGTTGCAGGCATTGGAGTTGCTTCCATCAACAACAAAGATTGACACTCTACTAATGTTTTTAGAGAATATGCTAGCAGACAGAGCAGGCAAGCGACGCTCTGCGCAGGTTCTCCGTAGCCTTTACTATGCTGAGCATCTTCAGGTACATCTGAATTAAATCTTCATATTTTACTGAATCAGGTACAAAATGTATCTGTATTGTCTGGATAGGTTTAATATATCAGATTGAGCTAAGTACCACCGGAAAAAATTAAAAGCAAGACGAAAATGGGGTTCTTGGTTATACCACAAACAGTAAAAATTGTCATTTTGTCATCACTATGTTACCCTTGTAATTTCGGACACTAACTATATCATGTGCATGTGTAGCAATTATTGTTTTGTGTGGCTGATGTGTCTTTCATTAGTGTTTACATTTTCACATGTTCTGGTTGTGTAAGGTTCAAGAGCAGCGAATGTATTATCAAAAGATGAAAAGCATTGTCACAGAGGAGAACACGTGCAGAGTATGCAAGAAACGCATTGGTAACAGGTAAACAATGGTTCAATTTATTCACCATGCCCTGTGGTAGTTTCTATGTTGTTTAAGCCATTTTGGGTATTTATTTTGCAACCTAACCCTTTATTTTGTATATTTTTGTTATTGCAGTGCTTTTGCCAGGTATCCAGATGGAGAAATAGTACACTACTTTTGCTGTAAAGATCCAAAGATTGTGCCGTAAAAACAGAGGAATGATTTTCATCTCAGTCTGCCAATTTAGTCTCAAGATTTTTGTTTGTAGTCGGGAAGCCATCAAACCAAGATCCATCCCTTGCCCTATGCACTCTGCCGCCTCTCTGTATTGAGGTTCAGCATTTGGCAGCATTTTGTAGTCGGTCATCACAAAACACAATGCATTTCTAGTACAGTCCTGATACCATATAAGTGAATGATTTTCTTATTTTATGTCTCTTTGGGATTTTTCATCTTGAAACCAAAGTTGTTTTTTTTTGTTCTGTCCCTGAAGCATGAGTGGGCAATCGTTTCATTACTAAATTGGTGATTTTAAATTAAAGTAATAAATGCCTGAAAAACTAGAACTAGTGCATTTCAGACATATGTCATTCAACCACAGACAGCCATTCAACTACAGATAATAATTTCTTTGTATGTTGTTGACTTATGTACGTAAGTGATTAGTCATGTCGGAGAATGTATATGACAGACAAAATTGTCATTACCTAACCTTGGATTTTGTCAAAAGGGAATATTCTGCAAACAAACCTAATGCATATAAATTATAATGATCAGGTTAATTTTTGTTTCATTTAAATCTATATGACCCTGCAGTTTTGCTCATGTTGTTAGATATGCTTAGGTTGACATAACTAGTTGACCAGACATTCCAGTTGCTTTGCCTTTGGTATGTTTGTGTATGTTTGTCACATTCTAGAAACAGATGTTAAGAACATTCGTAGTGGGTTGGAATGGGGAGGTGTGTTTGCTGTTCACTTGGGAGGACATTTCTTTAATAGATTATTAATAGATTACAAAAATTTATAAAGGTTTTGTATGTACCTCTGAGGGATAGAATATACTAAAGTGGGAAAATAATGCTAACCAGTTGGGTTTAATATTTCTTGTGGTTACTTTCAAAGGAATATGATATTTTTTTATCATTACTATCCTATCATAAAATTTATCAGTCAATATTATTCAAAATCAGAATAATTCAGGGTTATGTTAACACCCATTGTTTATTCATCATTCTTAACAAAAATGTTAATTTCATTGCCAATTTATATTTAGTAGTGACCTGCTGTTAATTAACTTTTACTCTATAGATGTTTGGACATTAGTCATGTATGTTTTTGTTTCTCTGAAGAAAGATATAGACTATAATCCTGTTTATTCATATTGTTGTATAATCTCTTTGATATTCTTACATTTGCATTGGCAATAGAAAGTTATGGTATATATAAAGTTAATGTGGAGTGAGTTCTCCTAGACACCAAACTAGTCGAATATGTGTTGTGCTAAACTGGAATATGATGTACATCAAGTTCTTCATACATATTTGATATTTACTTAGGTTGCCATTATATTCATTGTCTGTGCTTTATATGAGCATAGTTATTTTGAGTTGTATAGATACATATTTCACTCATAGTCATTCAGTTGAATAATATGTTCACTGTATATGGCATATATCAGTAATCTTATATTTAGAGATCACAACATGAGTGGAAGATAAACCAATTCCATCTTAGTGACATGTGGAGATTTCTGTTTTCATTGTTATTTTCAAGGCAGAAAGATAAATTCTATGGCATGGCACTTTGTTGTGCTTCTATTTCCTGTAAACATAATTCAGAGTTTGGTCTGTTAATAATATTGTTCATTGTGCACACTCAATCATTTGGTTTATGAACATTAATAAATCAGCACTGCTAGCTACAGCACACTGTTTATGTGTTGTCAATAATTGTCAGCATATCTAGGTTTACATCTGGTGTCCCATTTCAATATACACAACAGTTTGCTATAAAATAGCCACACAGACACATACTCTGTTGTTTCTATTGTCTGATAATAATTGATTTGGTCATGATGCTTAATTCAAAGTGCAAGCATAGTCGGCCAGGTATTCTGATGGATCTGGTGCATTTTAAAAGACACGAGAGTAAAGTGAAGCAAGGAGTTACGTATAGGTAACTCGGTCCTTGTGTGAAGCAAAGGCAGCATTGTTGCACAATATCATAATGGTTATGTGTAATATCATAATGGGAAGTCTATGGTTCCGACTTATTGTTTGACAATTTCATTTATGCTCGTTGCATACTTTCAACTGAATTATTGCAAAATCATTTCTAGGAGATGGAATATTTTATGGTCTTCCTCCTCTAGTTTATTAGCAATTAGACTGGTCTTATCAATTAGCAACCCATTGAAATAATTCCCCAGATCGTTGAAAAAAATCGTTGCATTCAACATCCTATATATAGATTATAGACACTATATAGAATGATATTTTCATGAACGCGTTGGGTTAAGAAATGATGAGAAATATATGTGTGTGTAGCTTGCATAAGTTGTAGGGGTATTTCTTCACGGCAATGCAAAATCCTCGACCTCGTGCCCCGCCCACTTCAGAAAATCACTTAAAGGATCTATTATCTTACCAGCCATATATATCAAAGTTAATTGTAGCTTTGAAGCTGTATCATTATATAAGTTACCTCTCGAACTTTGTCAAATTTTATGTTATTTGACGATATTATAAATATATTGGTAAACATAACATCGCCGCCCATTTGACGTTCAATTCTCAATCATTAATAATTCAGCAGTCCAGACGCCTATCCCATAATAGCATTACATCATTGGCAAGTAAATATTATAGAGCGAATTGGTTAGTTTAGACTTCTAATTTTACCTAAGGAAGTAAAGCCGTTGTGTTACATTTAACATTTTGTTATAGACATATCGCAACCAACTTAGTAATTATTTCACCTGTAAATGCAAGATAGAATAGGGACGATTGGGACTAGTTTTCCCTAAACGTGGGATACCGGCATGTGTGAAGCGGCTGCGTCGGGTCTGGCTTAGCAGATTGTAGATAATATTTTCGTCGGGGCTGTCTGTTATTTTGTCATTGCATTCCCTCTATCACACTTCTCCTCCTTCTGTTGAGAAGCTGAGGGTGAAGTGAAAAGGATATCGAGTCTAGGTGAGTGGTACCTGATCTAATGATTCCTGTCAGACATATGCATTTTGTCATTAACATGCCGGCTTTTGAAAATGAAGATGCCCTTCGATTGTAGTACAAAATGGCGGATTGTCGTTCGTCTGTTTGCGAAAATGTGTTATCTTCATTGAACTGATTGCTTGTCGTTACAAATGGTTGATCTTGAATAATCATTAATTTTTATAAGAATTAATGGTGTTGTCTCTCATGATACACAAATCTGTGATTCATGACTTGTACTTGAGCTGACCATAGGGGTGTGACAGGTGGTGGATTTCTAGGTGAAATGAAAATAGATATGGCTAGTCTAAATGATTTCGTTGGGGGATATGAAATTTTCGTTCATCACATTCATACTTGTTGTCATCAACATAACCGGGATTTTTGTAAGTCTTCATAGTTTGTTTTGTTTCTTTGTTATTTAAGATTTATTTCATATCATATGAAATGCCTGAGTATATCATGGCAAATTCATTAGTCTCTGCCTTTGTGTAGTCTTCTGTTATTTCATAATATTATGATATTTAATCTTGACGAAAATGTTGCATCCTGATATCCGAGTGTAGTGTCAGTGGTATCTTAACATCACATCCTGTTGTCATCCTTTCAAGTCATTATATCCGCATATTCTGTTACTGAGCAATTACTAACCAAGGCCCTGGTGGCCATGGGTCAGGTTGAATGTTTTTATTAAATAAAGTAAGAGTGCAAGTGGGTCTGTTATAATCTGGGATACTTAACTGATGAGCTCTATTTTAACTAAAGAATGTTTTTTTATACATTCAAAACTAGCTTGTTTTGTGGTACTGAAGTCTAAACCTGAAAAGATAAAATTGTTGGTTTTTTTGGTTGGTTTGGTTAAAATTGATAATATATTGACTAAGCCTGATAATTGTTGTCTGGCCCTTGGTAGAGGAGTTAGTATTGTAGTTGTTTAGCGAAGACTAAGTCTCATAGATTCCAATACCCCTTTTATAAATTGCTTTGCACAAAGAGATCAATTGAGCTTTTTTTATAGTATTGATACCTGTTATAATCTTAAGACAATTTCTGGTAATGTCCTTAAAAAAAATGACAATTGTCAAGTCTTGTTTCTACCATTTACTCGTGATGCTTTCAACATGTGCAAATATAAAATGAGTTAAATTAGAAGTGCTATCAATAAGGATCAGTGAATAGAGTGCTTCTAATGATGTGATGAATACAACATTGTGTCCATATTACTCTGTCATGTGACAACCCATAGTGATTTCTTAAATCCGGCCTTGTTCTAAATATATTAGTTGCATGGCCAGCGTTAAATTGTAAACAGGTGTCTGCCTTCTAACAGTCATGTAAACTCTGCTTCAAATCCGCTCCTGTTGCAGTTGAAGCATGCTGTGTGGGGATGGGAGCCTTAAGCTCCGCCCATGTTTTCTTAAACCATGGTTGTACTCTGTTGCTTGTACAAAACATTGTGCCTGGCTGTTGCTGTGCCTCTCACCAGGAGCCTCCACTGTGGATACACAAGGGTACAGGCATCATGGGGAGGAGGAAGTGAAGGATTTAGGGATGAGCATTGCATTCCTAAGCTCCAAAGAGTGCCCCTCCCTATTTTCTGGCTTTGAGCCTCTCTGTGTTGGCCAATAAAACCCCTTCCAAAGCTACAACTTGATATCTGTCTAGTTGTGAAACACCAAACACATCGCAGCATGTTAAATGGACCAGCTATTGTTGGATTTACTAGCTAAATATGCAATTTGCTCGTGTCATTATTTCGGATATCCACTGGAAAAGAATTCCAGGAGTCTTGTGAATTAAGTGGATCACTCATCAGTTCTACATCAGAACAAAGTTCAACCTCGGGTTATATATTTAAATATTCTTTATAATAGAATTTGGTGGACGGATTAGTGCTGGCTGTATTTTGGATTAGTGCTTCCTGTATTTCGGTGAGTCTATGTTTTTATATCAGCAAGTGTGCTGGGTTTGTCCATTAAAATATCTATATGAATCGCTTTGTCTTTATTCCCTTAGTTTAATGTGAAATGTTATACTTGTGAAGGGAATTCCTTGCTTGATATGATATATACCTTTAGAATGTCTTCTCATATCCGTGTCAGTTATTGTAACAATTATTTTCATTATTTCAACTTCGGCAAATTGTTAGATTGGATAGAAATCTCATTAATTGTGGGATAATTTTCCACATGCAGTAACTAATGTGGGTTTACCTGTATTCTTTTTAATCTGTTGTCGAGATTCGTCATTTAGCTATAATTATTTCATCGACATCAGGGGTCTTTACTACTACTTTTGCCCTAGCTAAATCTCATTCTTTTCCCAGCCCAAATGCGATGCTTGAATATGAATACACTATTCCAGTATACACAGTATGGTAACCGTTGATGTTACCTGTCAGGGTCTATTTTATTATGTGCCTGAGTGGCCAGAATGACTCCCAGAGCAAATCGAATTCAGATACAACTGGTTGTTTGCTGTGAGTCATGACTGCTCAGATGTGTAATTTTTGTTCAGTTTTCCACCGCTCTCCCTCAGGACATAAGCTTTTGGATAACACTGGGACTGCTTGATACACTTGCACATCTGTCTGTAGGAATGTGTTATACTCTAATGTACCACAATAGTTAACTTGGTCATCTGAGTTTTCTCTGACCCTGGTATGGAGCATATGGCAATAATTGTATATTATTTGCATGCTTCCCACTCCATGTGATAACTGAGGGAATGTGTATGTTTACAGCCACAGTGAGGTTGCATTAGGTGGAGAAGGGCTAGACTCTTCACTCCTGTAGTGGTTCATCCACTGACAACTCCAGCATCATGACAGAGATTGACCAGCACACCCAGGGGGTCAACTGGGCCAACAATCACAATATCAATGAAGAAGAGGCTGATACTTTCGAGGAGGGAAATCCTGCCAAACTCTTTGAAAGATCCAGAATCAAGGCTCTAGCTGGTAAGAAAGTTCATATTTTATGTATGTATTTATAACTCCCCAACAGAGTGATGACAGGCCCTGAAAGTGGTTCACACTGCATTGTGAATAACTCTAGTGTGAAGAGGTGAATTGTATTGGGGATGCTTGGATAAGTGTTGTGGTTAGGTGTTTGCTGTGTATGTTGCTGGAAAGCTTACATGGTATTGTGTATTTCAATTAGATTTGGAAGCCAATTCAGACAGGCCTTGTCACATTGTGCATAAATTGCAGGATACTGAGGGAGTGTGATGCAAAAGTTATGCAGAGGAAGCTTCACCCTGGCTATGTTCTCCTGTTCATTCTAACTACATAATCCCATTATATAATAGGTGCTGGTTGAATCCAGCAAAAGTTACATGTGGATGGCTGACTGACCTAGTTTACAGCCTCAGGTATTGAAGCTTAGAATCCCCCCCCCCCCCCACCCTCACATAATATGTAATAGGAAGCTAGGGAGAGGGGCCTTTTAAGACTGAAGTGTCTGTGACCCAGATCATCAGTCACCTGTGTAAGCTTTGGCTGTGTGGACGCCAGTTAATACCTGTTCAGTTAAATACCTGTTCAGTATTTTAGCAGCCTTGACATTGAGTTCAATGGTTTGTTGTTGTGTAAAGAACCTGGTTTTTTATGTCTCCAGTATTATGTATTCCTGGTCATGAGGTGTGGGGGAAGTGATTGTGTAGGGTTTGCTTTACGATTCGTACATATGCATTGCAGCATTGATGTTACGCCTGAGGGTCTGTGGGTACAATAGGCCATCTGTATCCCCCTGCATGTTGTAAGAAGCGACAAATAGTTGGATGTGGGTTGCGACTCTTGTAGGTGGGATATGGGATCCTGGTGGTTGAGTAAAGTGATTCTTGCTAGGGATTGGATGGCCTGGTCCAGTCAATCGGCTGGTGATGAAATGACCTGGATTTACATCAACATCCCCCCCCCCCCTCCCCTCCCCACCCTTTATCCTAGAAGGCGGCTGCTCAGACTTATCTGTACTCCATTGCAGGCACCACATAACACACAATTGTTGGTGTGACCTAAAACCCTATACTTACGTGATTACAGCGTTGATGTTGAAATCAACGGTGGTGATGATCTAGTATATATTCCGATTTGTGATCCTACAAAAGCTAAACATCACTTACAGATGGACAATGTGGACTTCTGACTCTTGATGACAATCTGTAATGAGAGATGGCATACTGTAGCTTGGTATTGTACATACCAAAAGCGGAGAATTGTGGGTAGTATCCTGTTGTGTACAAAGTACATTGGCCAATGTCAAGTCAACACCAGACTCCTCAAAATGACATCCTGTTAAACAAACATTAGCATGTTTGTGAGTTGTTTCGGTCATTTTTGATCCGAATATCTCATAATTGTTGGATATATTGCTGGTGTTATTGTTTGGCTTTTTGCCATTTAGTATCATTCTATGTCAGCTTTAAAAATCTAAATTGAAAGTGTTCAATACCAGACCAGTAGGTCAAAAAGAACAGACAGGATTTAAACCGGCATAAGACAAATCCGTGATGGCGGCAGAGGTTGCTGTAACTCGCCGAGAGGAGGCCGTGTCTTTACCAGACACGTACAACACGCCTCGGCGTGGTAGTGCTCTCACAGGTGCAACAGGGCGAGTCATTGATGATTCATCCTGGATCATGTCCGACTCTTCAAGTGATCCAGTCCAACAGACTGACACTATTGTCTTGCGAGTGCGTGCCCTAGCAGGTAGTGATAAGGAAGAATCGTTTCATTGTTTGTATACTAACTCGGGTCGCTGTAAGCCTTTATAACTCGTTAAATTACATGCATTAAGGGAATGTCAGTTTGTTGTCAATGTGAATATTCATGGCAGGTATATATAGGGGTGATAGTCTTTATAGTCTTGCAATTTAAGGTATTTGCCTTTTGTTATGATATGCACCCACATAGACAACTAAAATTAACTCTTGAGCAGTGACATCAATTAGCTAGACGTTTGCCTTAGCAACTAGGTGGGTTAACTTTCTCTCAATTCTGATTGAACTTGTTATCCTGGTATGCTGGTATTCGGGGGTCAGAACAGTGAATGCACTGCCTGTGCTTTAAACAGATCAAGTTAACGTAGCTCATTGCCCCGTTCAGATTTAGCTTTCGGGAGGAGATAGGTATATTGTACTGTGGATGCAGGGGAGCTATTTTATTTCTCCAACCTCAATTGCCCTCTGTATTATGACATGAAATACCAGACTGCCAAAAAGAATACTGTTGTCAGTATGGAGGGTTGATCCTTGTCCTCAGTGATGATACATCATCTTCCCTCTCCTTACACTGACCCTTTAATGACATTTTCATGTCTGCAGTTCACTCCGTTAAAAATGATGTCGGCTGGGCAACCACAAATTGTGACTATCTCCCTTGCCATGGGATGTTGACGGTATCGCCCACTGTTTTTGTGGATGATTCCAGCTTGACTTGACCCCAGCGTTCAATATTCCTTAGATAGAAACTTGACGGCAGGTGCTCTGGTTATGTCTGTGCACTGCATGCTAAGGTCGATCAAGGGCGTATTTGAGCGCCATGTACTGTTTGTCTTGTCTGTCAAAACACAAAGTTTTGTATGAGTGTACTAGTAGAGACATACTGTCTTGCAACCCTGCTTCACCCATGACTGGCTTCTTATGTCGGAAAGTTTTGCTTATAGAAGTACCATGTATTTAATGTAGTATTTGCCCAGTGGACTATGTGATTTCATATTGAACATAAATACGCATATCCATTATAGACCTGTAGGATTCTGATGCTACCTGATGGACAGAAGCTGATCCTTAATGTTTATGTTTGCAGATGAACGTGAAGCCGTACAAAAGAAAACTTTCTGCAAATGGGTCAACTCGCATCTCTCTCGCGTAGGGGGCAAGATACAGGATCTCTATGTCGATCTGAGAGATGGCAAAATGCTGATCAAGCTTCTAGAGGTCCTTTCTGGGGAGAGATTGGTATGTTCTGTTGTCTTATAAAATCTGTAAAGTTTAAATTGCCCAGGACTGGTGGTGTTTTTGTGCCCTGCTCGGGATTGCCAGCTGCTGTCTGTTGTATTTGTCATCATTGACATATCCACGCCTGTGTTAGTGGATGACTCAGTGTAGCTGGTCGTTCCATGGTGTGCCTACCATAATCCTTCCTGGAATCACTTTTACCCGCCTGAGTCATGAAAATGGTTTTCTTTCTAGATACCATCACTGACGGTGGAAGTCTAAAATCACTTTCTTGATAAAATTAACTTCCGTGCTGCAATGATAATGCACTCACCACACAGAAATATTTTTGAAATAGTTTGTTTGATTAAATGCATGTGCATGCGCATTGGCTCTCAGCTATTAAGCAATTACATTAACCTGTCCCAATCAAGGGTCCTGACTGCAAAACGAACTCTTTCATCTTGTAATTATCACCCGAAGAAAAACACAGCCGCATGCGATGACGTGGCTTGCACGAGTGGTGCTGGTTCTACCCTCGAGTCATGTTTCGACAATATGCGAAGCCAAACAAAATCAGTATTTGCGTCCGCTTAGACCAGCTCACTGTGTTGAGGAGACACGTGGCCTTTTATTATTGATCTTGTGTTGTGCTAACTATAGCAGAAGTCGCGTTGTCTAGACAATATGCCGTTTTAACCCCCCACCCCAACCCCCGTGATTTTTGATGCTGAAGACTAAGAAATGAGTTTTGAAGATAACTAACGACCTTCAATATTGTGTAGTTTTTGTTTACTACATTAGGCTGGGAAATTATGTTTAAAGGTTAAAGCCGTGCCTTGAAAGTCGTGTAGTCATTCGTATGGTTCAGAGCTCAGTCCGTCAACCAATTCACTCTCTTCATGTAATTGTTCAAACGATTTGCTGGTCAAATGTCGAGCTATTGATGTGGTGTGAACGTGGGTTGAGGTCTAATGGAAAAGGCAGATAGCCGCGTCTGTTTTCACTTCACCGGCTGAACCTTTGCTTCGGGTGTGTGTACTGTTAGACTGTCCATACAAACCAGCTATATATAGCCCGTGTGGTTAAGTCATAACTACCTCCAGGCGCTGTCAGCGGCGCTGTTATTATGCTACTTTAATGATTATACATACGCCTGTCTGGTGATATGAGATAGGACAATGTCACTAGAAATGTGTAGGTATGATAGCCGTATGGTGTGGACCTTGTACACAGTTGATATGTTGACCCCATGGATCTCGTTGAAGAGACCGTCACCGTATTCGCCATGAATCGCCCACATTTGTGTTCATAAACGCTGACGCTGGTTGGGAATGACGAACCAGCATCACAAACGCATTCCTCAGTGCGTCTGTACAGCAGCTCGGGCGGCGGCTGTGGCAGCCGTGCACGCCAATGACACCATGCATCTATTGATTTCCCAGCCAAGTCACTATCTGTGAAGCACAGTCAGGAGTATGTGTACACGCGCTCTGCTGGTACAAATTACATGCGTGTCCTCAAACCCATAGCGGTCGTTGGGTCACTAGGGAGCCCTGTTACGCTTGTGAATAACTAATGCGTTGAGCTAGCGCCTGGATGTTTTCGAACCCTAACTTGCATTGGTGTTTGTTGTTGGTGAACTTGGCTGTCATCGGTTATTGCACACTGCGGTTGTACATGGTCACTGATCATTCGGCGTAGCAGAATGCCACAGGGTTAAGGTTATTGTGTTGTCTGACCTTGTTGTTGTAATTGTAAAAGATCAATTTGCCATTGTGTATAATGGCTGTGTTGTTGTCCACTAGCTCTGGTGCATAATTTAGCCTGGACCACACACCCCGGCCCCCTACCAATGAAGTAACCAGCGGCTACTGGTGACAAAAACGCCAGTTCTACTGATGTCATACTAAAAATACCAGCATTACCGATGGCATACCCAAAAATACCAGCACAACCGATGACATACCCAATAATACCAGCACTACCGATGACATACCTAAGAATACCAGCACTACTGATGACATACCTAAAAATACTAGCACTACTGATGACATACCAAAAATACCAGCACTACTGATGACATACCCAAAATACCAGCACTACTGATGACATACCAAAATACCAACACTACTGATGACATTACCCACAATACCAGCACTACTGATGACATACCTAAGAATACTAGCACTACTGATGACATACCAAAAATACCAGCACTACTGATGACATACCCAAAATACAAGCACTACTGATGACATACCTAAATACCAGCACTTCTGATGACATACCAAAATACCAACACTACTGATGACATTACCCACAATACCAGCACTACTGATGACATACCTAAAAATACTAGCACTACTGATGACATACCAAAATACCAACACTACTGATGACATTACCCACAATACCAGCACTACTGATGGCATACTAAAAATACCAGCACTACTGATGACATATCTAAAAATACCAGCACTACTGATGACATACCCAAAATACCAGCACTACTGATGACATACCTAAAAATACCAGCACTACTGATGACATATCCCAAAATACCAGCACTACTGATGACATACCATAATCACCTAACTCAGCGTTGTCGCCTCATTTATCAGATGATCACCGCCTCACCTGGTTTGACAACTGGAGGCATATTTATTTTTATGCTCTTGCATAGTACATTCATATTGTCTATGGAAGTGTATAAAATCTTACTAATCCAGAGGTCGAAATTTTTTATTGATGGTCTTTCGGGCCACAAGGCCATGAAAGCTGGTGTAACAAAGAATTGCCGCCAATTCTGAATCCTGAATTCCATAATTATTGTTCCTCTGCTCCTGTCAAGAGTTGTGAGACCCAAAGTGATGTTATTCTCATTGATAGAATAGCATGTTTTTATCCTGGTGCACTTATTCAAGCAAAGTACCAATAGATGTTGCATTTGTAACCGATATACTGCTGTGTGTCACCACAGTATCAAATATATCCAATTATATCGTTTTTAATATTCTACTTTTCAGCCAAAGCCCACCAAGGGCAAGATGCGAATCCACTGCCTGGAGAATGTGGACAAGTCACTGACATTCTTAACTGAGCAGCGAGTACATCTGGAGAACATGGGGGCACATGATATAGTGGACGGCAATCCACGTCTTACACTAGGTCTCATCTGGACTATCATCCTTCGCTTCCAGGTAAGTTTATGTTGTCAATCACAAGCTATTTAGAAGCATGCACTATACCAGGTGAAGAAATGGTGTGGATAGTTTTGCCTGGTGGTCGACTGCCTAAAACTATTCATAATGCTGTCAATAACCTTAGACCTAAAATTCAGCTTTTTACAGCTCAAAACAGTTGCATGCTCAAACCCTATTATGATCTGTGCAGTTGTATTTATAATTCCCATGTATAATGCTCTCAGTATATGTGTATGCATTCCAATTGTAGACATTATATGGGACAATATTAGACTCTTTAAAGAATCTTATTCAAATATGAAATGAAAACAACAATTGGGTCAGAGGACATGCCAGCTTAAGAAAAACTTGGTTGTGCTATTCTGTGTTCACTATGCATGCTCATAACATCCCTACCATGACACACACTATGAGCTTGCTGATTTTGAATACATAGTGGAAAACTCATTCATCTGCAAACAAATATATCTCACACAGCTATGATCTTGTTTGAAAGCCCACACACAAAACCGACACCGCTAGTTTTGTCTGATCTTGATAGAATCTAGCCTCCGGCTGTCTGGTGATATAGTGCCCTATAGGTTTCTGGCGTTTTATTCTTTTTGGTAGCATGGTCTCGCTCTGGCTAAAGATACGAGTGGTTATAAACGCCAGGCATGATTCAACATCGAACTTGCTTGTGTTCTTCGTTGGGTCTGGAGAAAGATGTTATAATGCAGTCCTGGCTTGTTGGCAGGTCAGGTTTTTGCATATTGAAATACTGTTATATAGGGATGTTTTTGTGGTGGTGTGCGAGGGTTCCATCAGAATGACCTGCGGTAATGGGTATTCGTTTTTGGTTCTGTTTAGTGTGGCTCCATCACACGGCCTCCGCGTAAATATCGCCCCATATACTACTCTATAGTAACAAAAACAACCCTGAGGATACTGTCAAAGTGCTGCAACTTTGAACACTTTTATAGCCAGTTAAGTTGCCAACACCGAACTTTTATGTCAGGTTTCATGTATACTTTGTAACCTCCAATCGACTCGAGGAGTGTAACGTAATGCGACTTGCTCGTTGGGAGGATTAAATACCTGGCGTTTCTCTCGCCACTTCGGCGGGTGTTCCGGGGTCAAGTTCGCTTTGGCTATGTGTGATAGATAACTCGATCAGGGGTCATGATTCCATTTGCGATTTCACCATCATGTCGACTGCCGCTTCTAAGTATGCTAACTGCATGGTGGAATCACCAAGCCACCTTGCCGGTCCGTTCTAGCTGTTATGTACTATTGAGACCTAAGCAAGGGATGTTCATGCAGTTAAGCAAATCTGGGTCACTGATTAGTGGTAATTACACACAGCGTAATTCACTTTTACTGCAGTCCATGATTGATAATATTCCACGCTCATTTACAGTAAATGTCGGGGTTCAAGAAATCTTATTATGTAACTGAATGGTGGTCGCATGTATGTACCGTATTCATGCCATGCTTTCACCCGCAATCATCGGTTATAATTCTCCCACGAATTCCGGTTTAAAAAAACAACCCAAATCGCTCTGGCCCAGCAGTGAAGCATGTTCTGTGGGCGTTTTGAACTTGACTCCCCTTTAAATAAATGTTTGCGGCCATAATCCTGTCTCCAGTATAGTTCTTCAAGGTTACGCTTGTTAGCATGGAGCCATGTTACTGTAACTCTCGCACACTTCCAGCCGTTAAGGTGGGGGTATATTTAGCATGTTGTTTGAGATGCTTTTGCGCCAAGTGCAGCAGCCACTAACCTCCATGCTATGCTCTGCGCTGGTCGAACTTACCGCCGGTGTTTGGTTGAATTACGGAACTGACTACATGCCCTGGGTACACTAGTCGGGCTAGCTTGTTCCTACTTGTGATGTGCGTAATCCCGTAGCTTGACGGCTGCTATTACGTCCTTGCTTCTCACTGGTGTGGGGATGGATATGGGTTATGTTGCCATAGCAACGCTAGTAAACGCATGCTGTAACCGAGGCTGTATGGGTTTGGATGTAAGCCGGTGCCATCCAGTGTGTGGTTGTCACAGCGCATAAATATTAAAGGCCTCATTAGTAAATTTAGGTGAAGGAGAGGAAGAGGAATAGCTGATGTTGTCATTAGGATATGTATCCACGCACCACAAACAAACACACACATACACAACACGCACGCACGCTCGGGTGTTCGTTAATATAACGGGCATACTAAGCTGGAACTTCGTCACGAGGATCCTCCTGTTGCCTGATGAAACGCAATAGGAAATGTTTAACTATGGGTACCGGGCTAAGTGAACCAGCAGGTCGCATGACGGGATGTTATACCATCTGTTCATGGAACACATGCAGGGAGCTGTGCTCTGTTATCCCTCTCAACGCGCATGAAACCAGCAATCGCTATATTCAGGCCACCACTGTCAAATATATCACCGCTCTCAAGCCCGGGCGGAGTTGCCAGCTTGTTTTGCGAGCAGTGCTGAGCTGTGTGTTATTAGTACCATAACTTGAACACCATTGGTCCTGCTCAGTTCAGCGGCACTCGATCGTGAAGCTGTCCCAGGCAAGGCGGGTGTTGTCGACTAATAGGTTCTGACTGTCCTGTCTGTATACTTAATGGTAACTGGTCAATTGAAATGTACTACAGAATTGTTGTCGTGTTATCGTAGGCTATCTATCATACGGGTCGAGTAGTTCGTATGGGAGATGTAGTGATGGGAGTTATCTCGCCAATCGAGTAACCTAAAGCGATCATTCGTAATGAGTAAACGATAATCGTATTCTCTTCTAGGATCTACTTGAACGTTTCGGGACACCACGCCCTGGGTCTCGTTTACACCAGCTGACTCGGATGACGCATCAAACCTCCCCACACCCCCCACCCCGTCCCCAATATCTGTGTTGGCTGGTGACTCCGCCACCATATCATCCTCAACAGGCTGGTCGTTGTGGCTGACACACTAAACCCAGTGTCGGTATCCGTTTTCCATCTGTTGTGCACGCCCCGCTGCCGCTCTCGGCACGCCTGGCATTCCTCTCCACTAATCTTTCTCTTGGCGATCGAGGGTCCCTGGTCACCGGCGAGCCAGATGCCCGCGTCCCTGGCCACAAGACATGTATGTCCGACAAGGCAGGCATGATGGGCAAGGCATCTGACCGATTCCGGCTTAACGGAGGTGGTGGTCACAGGCACCTTAGATCATTCAACGAGCGCGTTCAGCAGTGTTCGGTTCCGCATGACTCTGTGTATATAGCTCTCTGTCGCTCGAGCTCTCTGTCGCTCGTGTGGTGGGTGGTATGGTCTGAAAACAGGCTTAAGCTGCCTGTGGCTGTGGGTGACTGGAATGTGCCAGTGGATGGGGTGTTGTCTGTGGATGTAAGGCTGGGAACGTGTGGGTCCATGTTTCTATCACAACTATTGACCTTGACCGAAGCCCAACATCTAGCGGTTGTTGTGGGGGTCACTTAACCATTACAAACAAATTACCTCACATAAGTAGCAAGGGTTAGAATATGATGATGTTAGTCACCAATACTGGCTGATAACACCTGCCAATCGATCAACTTCACTGTTTCAGCAATTTCCCCATCATGACATTTTAAACACACTTGAGTATTTGTTTTATCAATGCTGTATCAAAGGCTGTGTGACAGTCCTTGCTGGGAAGCGCTAGCTATAAGGGAGACTCGAGTGACCTTGCACCACATCAAGTGTACACAGCTTGATGCTATTGATCCTAGTCATGAGACATCTTATACAGCTTGTGGCTTATTGTAACATCCCCCTAAGGTTATGACAGGCATCTTGTCAGATGCAACCCAAAGTTTAATTATTTTGAGGTAGTAGCTTATGTTTTAAACCACCGGGCACATTCAGTAGTGCTGTAAATGTACCCAAATCATTCGGATTTCCTACAAGTGAAACAGCTTGCCTTTGATATGTGTCAAGCAGAATCACTTTTTGTGTTGTTAGTGACACTTCTGAAGCTTGTTGAAATTTGACAGCATTTGACCTTACTTGTCAAAAATTACAGTTAGCAACCAGAAGGTTGCTGTCAGTTCTGGATAACATGTGTAACATGTTGCATAACCTTGTCATTGTCTCATTTTTATTTACCCACTGGATCCTTCATTACTCTAGGTCAGTAGTGTACACTTCCCCACCCCCTCCCATTCCCCTTTCCCCTTTCACAGATATTAATGGCATCACATTATTACTGCCAAGAGTACATGAAAGTCACAGTGGTAAAGCAGTGCAATAACAGTTGGAATTGTCAAGTATCATTGTTCATAATGTTTGCCATTTCAGATTCAAGACATTACAATCGAAGAGACATCAAGTCGTGAGACCAAATCTGCCAAGGATGCGCTGTTGTTATGGTGCCAGATGAAGACTGCTGGCTACTCAAATGTCAATGTGCGTAACTTCACAACCAGCTGGCGTGATGGACTGGCATTCAACGCACTCATTCATAAACACAGGTATGGGTTTTCTCTTCTTGTCAAAACATTGTTTCTCTCATCAATTAGTCAGTAGATTAGGGATAACCATTGCTGAGACTGTGCTTATTTGTTGCAGACCTGACATAGTGGATTACAACCGGTTGACCAAAGTCAACCCCATCTATAACCTCAATGATGCCTTCAATGTGGCTGAGGAGAAACTGGGCATAACACGTCTCCTCGATGCTGAGGGTACGTTTCCATCCTCCCATCAAGTCATAATTGTATGATGTGTATTAGGTGTTCAGATGGGAGTATGTTTATTGTATGATGTGTATTAGATGTTCAGATGGGTGTATGTTAATTGTATGATGTGTATTGGGTGTTCAGATGGGAGTATGTTAATTGTATGATGTGTATTAGATGTTCAGATGGGAGTATGCTAATTGTATGATGTGTATTGGGTGTTCAGATGGGAGTATGCTAATTGTATGATGTGTATTGGGTGTTCAGATTTGAGTATGCTAATTGTATGTGTCTTTGGTGATCAGATGTGAACACAGAATATCCCGATGAGAAGTCCATCATGACCTATGTTGTCACCTACTACCACTACTTCTCCAAGATGAAGCAAGAGTCTGTGCAGGGACGCAGAGTTGGCAAGGTATTTTGTCGTTTCTACCAGACAATGGGCGCACATAGTATTTAGTGGTACTTATGATTCCAACAAAAGCTTGTATCCGTGTTGTTTTGTTTGAATAGGTAGTGAACCAGTGCTTGGAGCATGATAGCATGATCAACGATTACGAGACCCTGACCTCTGAACTGCTCGAATGGATTCGCAGCACGATTGAGGTTCTCGACAGCCGCGAGTTTGCAAACTCGCTCCAAGGCGTTCAACAGCAACTGGCTGCATTCAACACATACCGCACTGTTGAGAAACCTCCTAAGTGAGTGTAACAAGCACCCCTCACTCCCTCCCCCCGCCCCACCCAAATCAACCTAGTTATGGTTTCCGATCAATTGTTAACGAAAAAAGGGACTATCAAAGAAAATCATTGTTTGAGATGGTGAATTGTGTTTGATTCTGCTGTCAGATTTGTGGAGAAAGGTAACTTGGAGGTGCAGCTGTTTACCATCCAGAGCAAGATGAGAGCCAACAACCAGAAGCCCTACTTGCCCCAGGAGGGACGCCTCATCTCAGACATCAACCGTGCATGGGATGAACTGGAGAAGGCTGAACACGAACGCGAGTTGTCTCTCCGTGAGGAACTCATCAGGTACTACTGCTCATGCAGGCTTCCCCACATCATGTGAAATTCTGTTCTCCAGAAAACAATGGGATCCACTAATGTTATCTTGTAATGCAGGAACTTAGGATTGTCAACATTTGTTTACATATTATATACCAACGAATGATCTTGTGTGCAGACAAGAGAAATTGGAGCAGTTGGCAGCTCGCTTCGATCGCAAGGCTGGCATGCGTGAAACGTGGCTGAGTGAGAACCAGCGCCTTGTTTCCCAGGATAATTTCGGCTATGATTTGGCTGCGGTTGAGGCTGCTACCAAGAAGCACGAGGCCATTGAGACTGACATCAATGCCTATGAAGAGAGGGTGCAAGCCGTCATCTCTGTGGCCACAGAGCTTGAACAAGAGAACTACCATGATATTGACAGAATCAATGCCAGGTGGGTGCAAACCTTCTTTTGCCATTCTTGTAATTGCTGCAAAGCTTGGGCTGTGACGCCAGTGGAACTGATTTGTGTGATTGTTGAGCAGGAAGGATAATGTTCTACGTTTGTGGAACTATCTTCTGGAATTGCTACGAGCTCGTCGTATGCGCCTTGAGCTCTCGCTTCAACTGCAGAAAGTCTTCCAGGAGATGCTCTACATCCTTGACTGGATGGATGAGATTAAGGTATATAGTTTATCATCTTGGTTGTCATGTGGTTCTTACTCTGCGTGTAAAGGTTTTTTGGCTGTATTTATGAAGAAGTTTGCTGATGGAGGTTGTGGCATGTTGTAGGCACGTCTTCAGTCAGAGGACTATGGCAAGCACCTGATGGGAGTAGAGGACTTGCTACAGAAGCATAGCCTCTTGGAGTCTGACATACATATCGTCGGTGAGCGAGTGAAGACAGTGAATGGCTCTGCTGGCCGTTTCTTAGAAGATGACTTCCCAGAGGCTGGAGGTAATTTTGTCACCAAATCTATATATAAGACGCAACATCATCAGATATATACCTTGCTAAAATGTGACGTATTTGTCTCTGGACACCATGCTGTGCTTGTGTTGATTGTATCTTTCATTGCTTGAATCAGGATATAAACCATGCGATCCTCAAGTGGTAAAGGACCGCATGAACCACCTCGATGCTGCCTACGAAGAGTTGCTGCAACTGGCAGCCGACAGACGAGGCCCGTCTGCACGAGTCTCGCAAGCTCTGGCAGTTCTACTGGGACATGGCTGACGAGGATGCCTGGATCAAAGAGAAGGAGCAGCTGATGGAGTCTCCTGACCTGGGACATGACATCACCAGTGTTACGCTTCTCATCAAGAAACAAAAGGTTTTTGAGAATGTTACTTCATTACTCGTTTTTTTCTGCCGGGTATAAAAATGATTTCTCTGTCAATGCTTTTGAAGCTTTTCTAAATAATGCTTACAATTTACTATTAACCCTGCTTTACCCTGGCAGAGAATGTTGAAAGCATAGCGCTGTGGTAAGTGTTTGTGTTGCTGTATTGTTGGTATTGGCAGGATATTGATGATGAGATACAGAGGCAGTTGATGGGGTGTCTGGAGTCTATGGGTAGTGTTTGCCCCAAGGTGAAGTGATAAGTGCACACAATGGAATTTAGATGAAACCTCAGTAGTATTGCCTCTGCAATGGGTTATACTTTTGATTGATTTCACATCTGTCGTTGCTGCCAGTGAGCCGTATTTTCATGGCTTACATTTGAGCAACAAGAGCTGCAGCACACCCTCTTGTACGGGCTCGCACAGTCTATAAGATTAGTTTATCTCTGGAATTATTGACCTCTACTCTATACTACAGCTTTCTTTTCTCTACCTCCATCCTCAGATGCCCTTGCAAAAGGGTTGCCACTAAACCGCATGCAATAATGAAGATTGTTGGTAGGGGGTAATTATTGCAGCTGCGGACTGTTTGCAGATCCAACTGATCAATAGCTTCCTGAACACAGAGTTATTGATCAGACTATAGCCGTGCAGTATGACCCGACCGCTAATGAGATATTGATTACCTTAGACTGGCTGGCTCTAGCTCAGCTTAGTATAGATGTCCTTGTAACATGAAATATCTCTGATGCATTAAGCACATGATTTAAAAATGAGTTTTTTGAAGGATTTGTCCCCCCCCCCCCCCCCAACCTCCACTTGCCCCCTTGCTCAGAGCTGTTTCCGACTGATCAAGAGGGTAATGCATGTTACAGTTGTATGATATTTTATCAGGTTTTCTCAACCTTGTAGAATGTCCTTTGGATATCAAAGCTGCAGTTACTATTTTATTACATGACATGTCAGCAAGTTTTTTTTTATGCAAATGCCTCAAATATCCTAGACAAACTCTGACCCATAATTGAGTTGATGGAAATACCTCTTACAATAACCAAGACAAACTGATTGAATAGAGTTTCCAAGCAGTAACTGTTTCTGTCTTCCAGGCCAATGAGGATGAGCTCTCGGCTCGTCATTCTCACCTGACAGACGTACTACAGGTGGGCAATGATCTCATCGAGGCTGACAACCTTGGTAAAGAGAAGATCCAGGAGCGCATAGATGAGATCAATGGGCAGTGGGATACCCTGTCTAAGGTGTCCAGCTACAGACGTCAACGTCTCAACGAGGCGCTCGATTTCTACCAGTTCTTTGCTGATGCTGATGATGTGGACACGTGGATGCTGGACACGCTGCGCTTGGTCTCGAGCGAGGATGTGGGCCGGGATGAAGCCAGTGTACAGTCTCTACTCAAGAAACACAAGGTCCCCCATCTACCTCTATAAACAACCTGTGTTCGTTAAGAAATGTCCAACTTGGGTATGTGAAGTAAATGGAGGTGTATGGGTGTATATGTTACAGGATATCACAGATGAACTGCAGAACTACCAGAGTGTAATCCAGGCCCTGCATGAGCAAGCAGCTAACCTAGGTGAGCAGGACCGTGACTCGGCAGAGGTACAGGGCCGTCTTGGTAGCATTGATCGTCGCTACCAGGAACTCCTCGAGCTGGCCAAGCTTCGCAAGCAACGCCTGCTTGATGCTCTCGCTCTCTACAAACTCTACAACGAATCTGATGGTGTTGAGCAATGGATTACCGAGAAGGTAACCTCATCAATCCTTATGATAACCTGAAACTTTCAAGGTTAAACTGCACTTGGTGTTGAAGTGAGCAAAGGATTTAGTGTCTGCTGTCAAAGATTCTTGCTGAATGTGACCAGATGTTGTTTGTGGTTTCAGGAGAAGCTGTTACACACGATGATTGCAACAGATGACATTGAGGAGGTGGAGATTTTGAAGGCTCGCTTTAACACGTTCGACCAGGAGGTGAATGCTAACGCCAACAAGGTGGAGACAGTGGAACAACTCTCAAGACAGCTCCTGCACAACGAGCATCCTAACTCCGAGGAGGTCATTGAGAGGGAGAAGGTCCTCAAAGAGAGGTCTGTATCATTGTCCTAAGTGTATTTAAGCAATTCCCACCCTATTTGTGTCTTTCTGACCACTTTCCCTCCCAAAAAGACGGTGACATTTCACATATATTACTTTGATTTTAGACTGATTTCCCACGTGCAGCCTGAATAATTGTTTTTGAGGATTTAAATTGAATTTGTGTGAGTAATTGTTATGTATGCTTTGTTACAGGTGGGATAACCTCAAGAACTTGGCTGATAACAAGAAGGGTGGTCTTGAACTGGCTCATGATGTGAATACATTCCACATAGAGTGCCAGGAGACAATGGTAAACCACACTCAATTAACCTATCATAATGACAAGAAATCTCCTCATTAATGCATTATACTGCTCAGTGTTGGCAACCCAATATTTATAAGATTTGGATGCATGTAACAGACTTGGATCCGCGAGAAGGCCAAGCTGATCGAGTCAACTGATGAGCTGAGCAATGACTTGTCTGGCGTCATCACCCTCCAGAGACGTCTGTCTGGTCTGGAGAGAGACTTGGCTGCTATACAGACGAAGGTTAGGTGTTAGATTGTTTGTCATCATCACCGCAGAAATTCACAGCACTGTTATCTATTCACTGTTCATTTGTGGACCGGCAAGTATAGACAGTCTTTGGTGCATGTGTTGCAGTTGGACACCCTCAACGGGGAGGCAGATCGTCTCGCTGATGAGAAGCCAGAGGAGGCAGAGGCCATCCGTGTTAAGATTGTGGAGATCACGGAGCTCTGGCAGGAACTCAAGACCATGGTGAGACTGGCATCCTTTACATCATCATCATCATCATCATCATCATCATCATCACAAACACTGGTTGTCATGGTTGCATAGAGCAGTACCGAAACAGACTGGTTATTTTATCCTATACCAGTTTATCCCTTGAAGCTGTTTTTTGTGGGTTTTTTGGTGGGGGTGGGCAGGTTGGTGTGACTGTTACCATGTATTACTGACTGGTTTCTGCCTGTTGTCATCTTCAGCTGAAGGTGAGAGATGAACGCCTGGGAGAAGCCAACGAACTGCAGAAGTTCTTGGCCGACCTGGATCATTTCCAACAATGGCTGACCAGAACCCAGACTGTCATTGCAACAGAAGACTTCCCTCAAGACCTGGCTGAAGCTGAGCGTATGCTCAATGAGCACAGACAAGTCAAGGAGGAGATAGATGCATACGCTGATGATTATGCCAAGATGAAGGAGTATGGTGAGAAGGTGGTTGAGGGCCAGGATGATGTGCAGCACATGTTCCTCAGAGAGGTAGGCTCATTATATCATCACAGTAGATTGCTTCTTTGAATGAGTTTTAATGGATGTGATTGCAATGAACCCCCTTTCATGTTATGTACGCCTGTCTGATGCAGAGATTGAAGGCTTTGGATGATGGATGGGAGGATGTCCAGAGGATGTGGCAAAATAAACAGCACCTTCTTTCACAGAGCCTTAACTTGCAGGTAATATCTACTAGCTAATAGGAAATGGATGTTTCTATTGAAAGAAAATACACAGTTCTTTTCAGAACAAGCGCACTGACGTGATTTTTGTTTGTTTTGCAGATGTTCATGCGGGATGAAAGACAAGCAGAGGTCCTTCTCAGTCAACAAGACAACTTCCTGTCTAAGGAAGAAGTTCCTGTAAGTAAAGTTGGACTTTTTATAGCCATTTTTATCACAGCTTATCCATGGCAGCCCTCCTGCCTCATCCCTGACAAATTTGTTTATCTACTCATGGAATTTTTTTTTTTCTTTTTTTTCTCTCCATTTTTCTTTGTTTTTTTCCTTTCCATTTCAAAGCCTCATTCGTCAGTCCAGCGAGGAAGCCTCACAGCATCTCTGCCCCTATTTGAAATTTAAAAACCGTAATTCCAGAAATGAATGTCGACCAAACCGATTTAGTTTGCGTTATTTCACATATTATGGGTTAGATAAAACACCCTTGATGAACAAGGTCAGGTTTATTTTCCAGTTTTTTTAAATGTTTCTTTTTGTTTTTGAGTTTTATGTATAGCCATTGATTTTGGTCATCTGAGTTGTTTTTTGTTATTTAGGCCTCCTCGTGTAAAAGCCGATGAGGCGTGTTGTACATAAAGTCCTGAATATTGGTGTTGTGTGTGGAGACAACCTGTTATCTAACTATCTCCAATGCATGTAGCTACCATCACGAGACACATGGACCACACCCTCCAAGTCTTCACCACGCACTGGGGTGCCGTGCTTTATTAACAACGGGGTTGCTGTGTACATAACGCTGTTAATACCTTCTGCCTTGTCATCCATTTCAGAGCACCCCCGGGCTGCCACGCCAGGTAAAACATAAGCTGAACCCTCCCCCTAGCATGCACCATTGCTCACCCCATCTCTCAAGTGTACACCCATCTTTTTATTATCATAATGTACCACAGTACTTCAGTGATCCACCAGTTTCCATCCATCACCTTGCTACTTTATAGGATGATAGTTGGCTGTGGACAAAAAGCTCAAAATTCTAGCTAGCCTTTTGTGGCTGGCATTGTTTGGAAATGATCTTTATTCTGACCATCAAGGCCATCAGCATGCAGCAGTTATGTGGAGGAAACTGGTGTGTATACATGGCTCCATTTCTTTTGGTAGCATGGATTATCATTTTGTAGGATGTTGTGTATGAGCAGTTCATTAAGTGTTGTGCTGCGGGAGAGATGACTCTATTGGATGATAAAGCAAATCATCCAGTGGTAGGATACTCTGGCATGTTGATCTCTCCACCACTCTCACATCTATATGACACACTTGGTTTGCACACCCTCTCTACTCTCATCCTATGCAAGTGACCACACTCTTGATTACTTTGATGACTAGGATTGTATATTTTAGACAATCTGTGAAACGTTGAAACCACTATGGATTTAAAATCTGAGTAGTTTGCGGTTTAAAATGTTCCTACTTTAATGTAAGCTTTGTACATATGTTTTCACAAAGAGTTGACACCTTTTTACTATCGATAGTCAACTCTACATGGACTGAATTAGTGGGGTGGAGCAGCTAGTGAAATCACACCTGTGTACATATGTTCATTTGTTATGCAATGCTGTCTGTAGCTTAGGTTCTTATTGGTTAAGAGACCTTGTCACAAAATGGTATCTCTGGCCTATATTCTTGAATTGTTCATTGTTACAGAAGCACATGATGCTTCATTTTATTGCTGCTAAGTATGTTTAGTCTTGCTGGTAGTGTGCCATAGATGTATTCATCAGCGTATTTTGTTTTAGCTAAGGCTGTCAAGTCTTGAGGAAGCCCTTCATATTGAGTTTTTGTTTGCAAATGCCACATGTATGTAGACTTATTTGGTCTGAGGGGTCCCAAGATAAGAGTGCTTAGAGCTTTTTATATGTCATTTAGTTCCCTGTTTGTGGTATGTACTTTCCAGTGGTGAAAAAAGGTGAGATGGTGTGAAAAGGGTCACTGGAAAAACAGTAAAATGTCCATGAAATGATGTTGTATTATAAAAGGGGATTTTGTGGAAATTTTCTCCAGTATAAACATCTTATTCGCAATAGGCTGATGAATTGGCGAAGATAACGGAATGTTTTCTGCTCCTGCAATCATTTGCATTCCAAAAAGAAACCTAGCAATTATTTGGATGATTCACAATTCAGGGAAATTGTCTTTAACCCTATTGACTGCAGCCAAACTCCACAACCAGTTCTTGAAATGGGTGGCAGTGTAATTATCTACTCACCCTTATGCAATAAACTGGTATTAGGCACGGGAGAAAAGTATGGAATGTGACAAGAATTGAGCAGTGGTCTCTTTATGATAAAAGAGAAATTTGAGATAGAAGTGCCTTGGCCGTTGATTTGTATTGATGTAGCTCTTGCGTGGTCATGGCTTGCAGCACTCGATGGAACAAGCAGAGAACCTCATCAAGCAGCATGAGGCTTTCATCACTACCATGGACGCCAACGATGAGAAAATTAACACCGTGGTTAACTTCTCTGATAGACTCATTGATGAGAACCACTTTGCCCGTGACAAAATTGCCCAGAAGATGGACACTCTTAAGGATAGGTATGGGAATATTTGAGTTGACAGTTCACAAGTGAATTGTTTCAATGCTGTAGAGGGGTATCCATGTTGAGGTTTCTTGTCCTGTGTATAGACGCATGCAGAACAGACAGCGCGCCTACGACCAGCTGGAGAGGCTGAAGAACACCATGGCTCTTCAACAGTTCATGCAAGACTGTGAAGAGGTAAGTTACCTCCCCTCTGATGGCTGCCTTATCCTAATTGTGGAGTGAATGTGTAGTGTTTGAATTGTTAATGATTGATTTACAATGCTTGTTTATCATCCCATGTGTGTGTAGCTGAGTGACTGGCTGGGCGAGAAGATGATTGCTGCCCAGGACGAGACCTACCGTGATGCCAAGAACATCCACAGCAAATACATGCGCCACCAGGCTTTCGAGTCTGAGATCAAGTCCAATAAAGACCGTCTCGAAAAACTCATTCAGGATGGTGAGGCACTTGAGCAGGAGAAACCTGAGCTACAGCCGGTGATCGAGCCCAAACTGGAGGAACTCCGGCGCCAGTGGGATGACCTGGAGGACACCACTCGCCAGAAGGGAGAGAAACTCTTTGATGCCAACCGACATATCCTCTATGAACAGAGCTGTGATGACATAGATGGCTGGATCACCCAGATTGAATCCTGCATTGAGACTGACGATACAGGCCATGATCTTACAACAGTCAACCTTCTGGTTCAGAAACAAAATGTAGGTTTCTATATTGGTTATGATGGTTGTTATGTATATGGGACAATAACTATGTTGTTTAAGCCAAAACCAATTTGTACAATTTTGGTTTAAAGTATGATATGTATATGAATTTGGCTATCATGTTGATCCGCCTATTTATGAGTGTTTCTATGTGTAAAGATCCTTGAAAGTGAGTTAAAGATCAAGCAGCAGCAGGTGGCTGAGTTGGATTCACAATCACATGTCTTACAACAAGTGGAGCCCGAGAAGGAAGAGGTCATTCGAGCCAAGAAGGTCACAGTAGAAGAGAGGTGCGTAATCTTACCGTTCACAGCAATTGATGATATACTGTTGGTGTAATGATGGAAACGTGTGAAAGCCCTGGTAATACTGAGTGAGAAATGTGGTTTGACAGGTTTGTCAAGATGTTGGAGCCTCTTCAGATCCGCCGTACCAAGCTGGAGCGTGCTAAGATGCTGCAGCAGTTCTTGCGTGATGTTATGGATGAGAAAATTTGGATCAATGAGAAGATGCCTCAAGCTACTTCCACACAATATGGCAACACACTCCTGGGAGTACAGATGCTTCAAAGAAGAAATAGGTAAATACTGCTGCCCTAATAGTTCTGGTAAAATGTGTAGTTGAATTGCAAACTGATTTGTGATTGCTTATATGAGATGATGTTTTGTAGCCACAGAGGTTGTTACTGCTGTGTTTGTGTGTGATACTGTAGGTCTCTGCGTAATGAGATCGAGAGCCATGAACCGCATCTCAAATCTGTGCTGGATGTGGGTCGCATGCTAGTGGATGAGGGTCATCCACAATCTGAGGAGTTCCAGTCACACATTGATGAGCTCGAAGATCTCTGGGCACAGCTACTGGCTGCCGTGGAGGACAGGCGCCGGAAACTGGAACTCTCTGAAGTAGCCCAACAGGTACACTAATGCTCTGATGTGGTGTGGTTTGGTTGAGGTTGGTTGTGGGGGGTGTGATGTGGAAGTTGACGTTATGGTTCTGTTTGGCAGTACTTCTTTGATGCGTCTGAGGCTGAGGCATGGATGAGTGAACAAGAGCTGTACATGATGACAGAAGACAAAGCCAAGGACGAGGGTGGAGCCAACAACATGCTGAAGAAACATGGCACCCTGGAGGGAACCGTGGAAGATTACGCAGACACCATCCGTGCACTGGGTGAACGGTCCCGTCAACTGGTGGAAGAGGAGCACCCAGAGAGGTACTTACATAGTGTCACACACCTCTCTCAAACTTCCTTTTTTAGTTTGACTTTTTCCACTGTTAAATTTGGTTGTTGAAATGCTAACGACTTGAACGCGTCTGATTCTGGTTGAAGCTATTCACTGTGGTTGATTTATGATGGGTGGTTGAATGATTTGTATGACTAAAATGATGTCTGTTGGCTTGCAGTGATCAGGTGGCAGTTAAACAGTCACAGGTAGATAAACTTTATGCCAGTCTTAAAGACCTGGCCGGAGAGAGACGCAGCAAGCTGGATGAAGTTCTCAAACTGTACATGCTTAACCGGGAAATTGAGGATATTGAACAATGGATAGCAGAGCGTGAGGTGGTTGCTGGTTCTCACGAGCTGGGACAGGATTACGAGCACGTCACTGTAAGTGCTAGCTTCTCACTGCCTGTAATGTATTCTTCATGGGGAACATATTCCCAATGATGAACAAAGGAAGGTGTTTTATTGTTGTAAATCACTTCACAATTCACAATATTACTTTTAACATGGGTCATGGTAAATATATATATATGTATTTAGTTGTGGGTTCAGCAGGCAAATGATACCACCCCATTTTGTGTTGTAGATGCTACGAGAAAGGTTCAAGGACTTTGCTCGTGACACAGAGGCCATCGGTCAGGAGCGTGTGGCAGTGGTGAATGAGAACTGTGATGCCCTCATCCAGGCCGGCCACTCTGATGCAGCCACCATCGCTCAGTGGAAGGACCAGATCAATGAGATGTGGGCCGACTTGCTGGAACTTATTGACACCAGGATGGAAATGCTTGCAGCCTCCTGGAAACTCCATCGCTTCTTCCATGACTGTAAGGAGACGCTGGAGAGGATCCAGGAGAAAAAGATCACCATTCCTGACGAGCTGGGCCGTGACGCACAGACAGTGGCTGCCCTGCAGCGTAGACATGCCAACTTCGAGCATGACTTGGTCACATTAGGCACACAGGTACGAGAATATGTATCTCTATTACTCATCACACCCGACACATTTCCCAAGGAATGTCTCACTGCAGAACCTTTTTCTGGTCTCACTGAGTTTCATGGATTGTAATGCTTGCCTGTTGAATAAGACCACATTTGGTGACATTTTCCAGGTTCAACAAGTACAAGAAGAGGCTGCTACTCTGATTGTAGCGTACGCAGGAGACAAAGCCCAAGAGATCCAGGATCGTGAAGCGGAGGTGGTCAATGCATGGAGGAACCTCCAGATCCATGTTGAGGGCCGTAAGATGCAGCTCGCTGACTCAAGTGATCTCTACCGATTCTTTGGCATGGTGCGCGACCTCATCAACTGGATGAATGACATGATCAGGCAGATGACCACTCAAGAGAAACCCAGGTCAGCTAGGCTCCACTTGTCTCCTGGTTATATATCTCCTGTCCAGTTTGTATGATGGGTGACAATAAGTGGAGTTGTTACAGCTATGTCTGTTGATATATGAGTGACTGAGTTTGTGTTGAATGTCTATGCAGAGATGTGTCGGGTGTGGAACTCTTGATGAACAATCACCAGAGCTTGAAAGCAGAAATTGATGCCCGCGACGAAAATTTCACCATCTGTGTCAACCTGGGCAAGGACCTCCTGGCCAGAAGACACCACAGATCACCAGAGGTAAGGCACTTCACTGGTCTAAGTCACTGGTCTTCTGTCAAGTTCATTTTGTCTTGTAGGGAATTCACCAATGTATGCTATTGATTGACTTGGTCAGGTGAGGGAGCGGTTGATTCAGCTAGGATCACAGAGAGGAGATATGATGGAACAATGGGAACATCGCTGGGAACATCTCCAACTAAGTAAGTCATTCACACCTGTTGGTTGGGGGTGGGGGGACGAAAAATGGATATTATATTGGTGGTGCAAGCTCAACTCAACTGTATACATTCGTTTGAAAAGCTTCACTGCAATTAGCATTACTTGGTACCTGGAAGGAAGTAAGAGGTTTAAAATGAGGTTTGTTGTGTGTTGATGTGGTTGTGTTCGGTTGCAGTCCTGGAGGTGTACCAGTTTGCCAGAGACGCATCTGTGGCTGAAGCATGGTTGATGGCACACGAGCCATATCTACAGAGCACAGACTACGGAGTCAGTATTCTCTGTTTGCTTTCACACATACATTGACTAGTACCTTGTTATCATTTACAAGGAATTCATTTCTACATGATTTTATTTGTTAGGAAACCATTGACACAGTGGAAGCACTTATCAAGAAACATGAAGCTTTCGAGAGGTCGGCTTTGACCCAAGAGGAGAGGTTTGCTGCTTTGGAAAGACTGACCACTGTGAGTACCTAGCGTTGTGTACCACTGGTGAGCTATGAGTGTGATCTCATGTTGACGGGGCAGGTGTTGTGCAGGTTGATTGAGATGGCTTGGTGTTGGTTGTAGTTTGAGTTACGGGAGAGACAGCGTGAAAAGGAGGAGGAGTATCGCAGGGAACATCCTGATGCTGCTCCTGCACCCAGGACAACATTCGCCCAGCGCTACATCGATGAATTCCTCCCTCCACCTGAGCCAGAGTAAGTGTGTCAATGTATAGTCAAAGCCTTACTTGTTGAATGCTGCTTATTTAGGGTAGTATGGTACAAGTGTATGTATGTGTGTACGTGTTCAGACCAGAACCAGAGCCGGAGCCAGTTGTTGAGGTCCGTGCTCCTTCTCCAGTGGAGAGTCCTCCAAAGCAAGAAGAGGCTGTAGCTACATCTGAAGGTGAGGTTTACTTATAGACCACCTGTCTCCACTGACTGCACAGGACACTTATGTTGTGGGGGTGGGTTGATGAACACCGGGCAGGTGGATGGAACCCAGCCCACCAACGAGAACCGTCTTGCAAGCTGAGCTGTCACACAGGACTATTCTCTGCACATTTGATTTCTTTGTTGTTGCATGCTGGTATGTGGGTGTAGATGTCTAAAACGTGCATGATACACTGGATTTACCTGAAATGGGTCAATTTGGAAACATAGAACTAATGCATATTGTTGTTTGTTTTAGTTTGATGCATGGTTGATGTTGCCGATGGTTATAGATTCATGTTTATCTTCCTGTCTAGATAGAACTTGGGTGTTGGTCATTATTTTGTTTGCCCACGAAGCAGTCCTGAATCATTCATGCTAAGCTTCCAAATGTGTTGATTTAGTTTCTGGCTTAAAGTCTTAGTAGCGTATATTGTATCAACGAGGGATATGGGGGACGTTATCCACTAGTAATGCATTTCCATGAAACTCAAAATACAGGGTCCGTTGAATGCTACTATATAGTTCATGTCCCTGGCTTGCCTTAGCCATGGTGTACGAAATGATAAAGGACTGTTTCGTGAAGTGGGTCTGCATTGATGTTGTGTCTGCATTGATGATTAAGTTTGGGGTTTGCCATGTGCGCACCTTGATACCAAAACTAACTGGCAGCACCTCGATTGAATGGGTAGTTATAGAACCTGTGGAAATGAGACGCCCCCCTAAAGAGAAGAAGGTTGTCAGCCATGCTAAGAGTGAAGTGATCCCAGCTCATGAAGCAGCAGGTAATCTAGTTATAACCTGGTCTGTACAGCAGTCATCACTAAGCATGTCTTAACTGTCATGAATGCTTCAGCTTCAAACACCTGCTGCTTTTATCAATACTCGCACACCACCACTTCAATTACCTGATCCTACCTGGTTTACATTAAATAATGAAATGTAATTCTATTGCGAGATGAGTTATTGATGTAATTATTAAGGGGTTGGGTGATAAAGCGTGTGTAGCGATCAATGGTTACCAGTAATTGGGTGTGGTATAGGTTGCATCCAAAGCTTGCAACTGCTGATGATCTACGATCTACTTTCTATGGATGTGTTAATCATACAGTGTTTCCTATCACGTCTTTGGTTTCATGGTTCAATGTAGTTTGTGTACAGCATTCTCTCATCTACTAACACGAATGAACACCTAGTTTTAAGTTGAATGTGTAACCTTAATTAAGAGTTTGCGTTCTATTACCTTAAGTTTTTAACATAGTCCTGAATTTCGTCAAAAGGTACTTCTCAACACCTACCTTGATTTAAGTGGGCCTTCAATATGTGAATTACAAATTAAGCATGTTGGTTTGGTCGGAGCTCTGCTAAATCTTAGGTAAGGTGTAAGGTGGTTGAGAGTTGCCTCTTGTTGGAATCACTGGGCAGTGGTTTAGATGAGTAACGGTGTGTTGTATCTTGACTCGTAGCATCAGCCAGCCAGAAAACGCCAGTTCGTTCGGCTAGTGCTCTTTCCCCGGCCAAACCAGCCAAAGGTAGGTCACCATGTTCAAGTCCAGCTGGTGGTTGTCTCGAGGCAGATTGTTGCTTCCTATCTGTCCCTACTAGGGCTGTAAAGCACAGCTTGGTATTGATGAATTTCTACTTCCCTTGTCAATTGCACCTTACCCACAACTGATTCTTCCTTGCAACTTGAAATGTTGAACTTCCTCACTCGACACTTGAATATATGATTGATGATTACTGATGTAAATATAAAGTAGAGTGTGAGTGCTTACTAGTCTTGCTGTGAGTGTTATCATATAAGGCTTGTGCTAACTGCTGTACATGCTAACACAACCACAGTGATGGAGCGTGGTGGTAAGGTGAAGCGTAGCCAATCAGCTGACCGAGGAGCAGGTAGCCCAGGTAACACTGCCTGTAGATACTGCCCATCGCACTCCATGGCACACCACCCCCTTATCCTCAACCAATGTAGATATGTGCTCTTATAAAGCCTGCACTAGCAGACCAGTACTTTTCATCTGTTTCCCCCCCAGCACTTGTCTCTATGTCTGTGCCTTGGCCCCCAGTGTGTTAGATGAGTCCACCTATATCACTGGCATTGTACTGTATCACAGTTGGCTCCATGTGTAGATATCTATCCCACTTTTACTCCTTATCATTACTCCTCCTATTCCTCCAAGTCAACTTACCATATATAGAAACAGTTGTCTTCCTAATGATGGCTTACAATTACCCTCACCCAAACACCCAGTTATCCCGTTGGGTCCCAAACCAGTGCTGGGTCAGGCCTGTGGGAAGATTTCGGGTATTGGTGTCCAACCATTTCAGTCCAGCTTACCCAGTAATATTTTGTTATGACCGTCAATGTTAAAGGGTATTTTTTTTTTAAAAGAAGCTTTTATTAGCTATTTTTAATACCCCTTTACCAACATGAATGTTGTGCTCAGGTAAACTATTCATCCATCATCTATGGTTCATCACACAGCTCCTTATCAACTTTCTCTTCAGAGACCATACACTTTTATATTACACATTATTTTCAATTCTTTTTTCTGTAAATAGTTGGATTGGTTTTGTTGATGTACACTGGGCATTACAGATACATAATTTATTCTTTTTTGTTTTTACACTATTTCTGGCTTTATTTGTGTACAGCACTCAGTCATTATTAAACACTGTCAAAACTGACGCATGATCACACCTAACCTAGCAGTGACCTGGACAGTTCAAGGTCACAACCTCGATATAATCTAAGAGGAGCTTGTTTTTATAAGGGGGCCAGGCTGCTTTTTTGCTGGGCTTGTCTGGTCACCACTTGTCAATAATTGTTCCCAGAAGAGCTAGGTGTTTAAGGATTGAAGTAGGCTGTGCTTATTCATGCTAGCAGGTTGGAGGTTTTTGTTACATGTTCTCTTATGTTTGGGACATGCCCAGTGTTTTGATCCTTCTTAATGCCATGTGGGTCATTGATACATAATTTCATCATTTACAGTTTTATGGTGGTGGCAATGAAAGCCCCGCTTAGCATTACCAATATAACCACTTGGTTTGTATCACTCTTGGGTTGATTAAGTCTGATTTGACTTCATGGGAGTGCAATGAGAGCATATAGCTGGGTACAGACTTGGGTACATTGTAATTGTAGATTGGGTGTTGGGAGTGGTGGTGTGTCCATTGTGACAGTGTGTGCCTGTGTGTGAGCAGCGGGAGCATCTGGTGATGACCAGCCGTTTGATGGAATCCTCGTCAGAAAACATGAATGGGAGTCCACCACTAAGAAAGCCACCAACAGGTAGGACTGGGGAGAAAGTCTGTTTTCTGTCTCAAACAACCACAAATGCCCTGTTTGTCTGTACTGGTTCAGAAAACTATATTATCTTGTTGCCTATTCTCAATGTAGTCATCCAGACTAGATTTATTAGTTTATTTTCATTCATGTGGTGTTTTGCTCTTTGACAGATCCTGGGACAAGGTTTATTGTTTGCTTACTGGTCATAGCTTGACTAGTTACAAAGACCAGAAGCATGCTAAGAGTGTAAGTCATTAATACCAGGCTTCTACATTAGAACCATGCAGTAGTAATACAATGGCCACTGCTAGAGCAAGCATCTATTGATGTGGACAGGGGCAGTTGTTTGTATTGACTGGGGATCTAACTTGTGTTGATAGGAACCCAAGTCATATTTCCATGGAGAACAACCCGCCGAGCTGGAGGGTGCTGTCAGTAACGTGGCCACAGACTACCAGAAACGTCCCCACGTCTTCCGTTTGAAACTCGCTAACGGAGCTGAATATCTCTACCAGTGCAAGGATGATGTAAGTTATGTTCACCACTCATCCATTCAGTAACACCTGGATAATTGATTCATCATGATGAGGGTATTTCTGATTTCATGCATACTATGTTGTAATTATCACAGATGTAATGCATACATTGGGGAATGTTGTTACTAGGAGGAAATGAACCAGTGGATTGGCAAGATCAACTCAACAGCTGGGGCTGGCGCAGCCACTTCCTCAGGCAGAGCACAGACCCTCCCAGCTCAGGGCCAGGGAAGCGAACCCAAACGTCGCAGTTTCTTCACGCTTGGCAAGAAGAAGTAAACAGCTACTACTGCCACAAGAAATATACTAATGTACAGACTTTTACAACCAGTCCTAAGCTTGATGCGCTTTCTAGCTCCCCACTTGTCTTTGTTGCAACTTAAGTGGATGCCCGCTCAGCTGTGGCCTAAGATACACATATAGTACATGGGGAACTTTACAATAATTCCAATTTTATATTGACGTATTTATGTTGGATGGGATGGAAACGCTAGTTTTGTAAACACTGATTTATGGGTAGTTAAGGGCGCAGCTGCTTGTACCCGATATAATTTTGAAACTTATTCGCTAGATTAAGTTGATCCCTTCTGCTGCAGCACCTGTTCGTTTGGGATTAATTGTATATACATTAGACTTCTCTGGTATAATTGTATGATAGCACCATTGATAAAAGCTTTGTTTAAGCTTATGGCCTTGGATTATACAAATAGTGATTGTAGTCCAGCTCACACCATTGTCTTGTGTGAAACTATTAAACCATATATATCATTGGATGGTTGGAACTTCAGTTAATTAGTCGAAGGATGTAATGCAGACATTATTTTCAGCTTTTATCAGTTAAGTATCATAAATCAATTATATTTGAAAGAGGTATGAGTTGAATGGTGGGTAAATATCTCATAATTTTGTAACAGGAGCAAGAAGATTCGTGTTTAATCTGCTAAATAAGGAAGGCTGCATGGTTAAGTTGGGTACCGCTAAGTGTTCAGTGATTTCTGGGAGCTTCTACACGATGCTATGTGAAGCTGGGTAGTGGCCATGACGAGCATTCCACCTATGCAATATCTTGCGTGAGTTCTGCTAGGAAATGTTTTGAAATTCCAATCTCTGCTGACATGGTTTAACTCACAGTCTTGGCTCTTCTCTATATAAGTACATCCACTTGTGCCCTGAAACGACCTTTCTCGTACACTATCCGTTTCCTACTCTGGATATGTTACATTTTAATGGTTGGGGGGGGGGGGTGGAGCTCGAGACCACCTACTGTCTTTAAAGAGGCATTGTCCTGTTCTTAATCAATGTTTCATATTGCCATTGTGAAAATTGAAATCTGGGATCTGACAATTTAAGCTAATTGATGAAGCAGATAAGTTTTATTTTTGTTTGTTGGTCTGGGTATAAAAAAGCATGGAGCTTTGTTTGTATATTGTAGATATATGGTTAGCTTTTGTAGTAGTTCTAGAAGACATTACACTGTTAGTGGCTTATTGTAGTGGTCTAGATCTGCCACTTGTCTCATCATGAGGACAAACTTCAGTTACAATGAATGTACAAATAATTTGTATTATCACAGTACATTTTTTTATGTACTCGCTATGTTAAATTTTCCCCATACAATCATCTAAGCATTTATGTATTTTATAGAAGTTATGATTTTGCTTCTCCATGGTGGCAACAATCATTTAGCATTTGTGTCTTAGCATCTACAGATATGATGCTTTCTTGCCCCTTATTTGTGCTAGTCTTTCTATACAATCTGATATTTGGGGTGGATCATCTGTGTTGGGAACGGACATCATGTTGGACCTGATCGGTGCTATACAATCAACAGTGGTCGATCTTACTGCTAGAAATTATCCCGTTCCCAATAGGATTTTACCACATCAAAGCTTTTCCATAAAATGCTGCAATTTACAGTGGAATTCTGTTTCTCCGACTTTTAGCCTTTTTTATTTGCATTGATTGGACAGATATTATTGTTATTTGTTTGCTGTGGAAAGCAGTGTTGTGGGCAAATCTGTGGAATTGCTAAAAAGCTTCCTTTGTCTATTGCTTCCCATTAAAACATTAGGGAAACATTCAGCCTACGTATGTACCCATGCACAACCCACTGTGGCCTATGTAGTGCCCGTCTCTAGCCCTTAGATTTTGCTACCTTGTAACCTTGTAAAATTCAACTCCTGACAGTTTTGTCTTCACGTACACCAATGTTTTGTAATACTATGCTTACAAAAATAAATAAATTGTGGTTAAAACAAAATCCAGGGACTGATTTTTATATCCAGTCTGTTAATTAATACATATCGTAAAAGTTAGTGAAAGAAACCATTACTCTTGCAGAGTAGAATTCAGCAATCAACATACTAACAGACTGCCTTGCATTGCTCAGGCTGATTAATGACTAAATGAACTAGTGTAGTTTTTCATGAACACAGTCAGTTCGATACTCGGTAGTAGCGCGTCAGTTGATAACTGGAGTCTCTTATCCCCACCTGAATTCCCATCTATGAAGTTTTTTCACAACAATCCTAATGTGACCCTAAAATGATTTTTCATAGTCTGGTTTCTTATGCATGGCATTACAATTTTGGCCTTGAAGGCTGTTTTTTTGTCTTGAAGGAAGCTGACGGCATTGCAAACTGTAATTCACAGCAGAAGAAAAGATGCATGTGGGGACCAATTTGCAACTGGCTAGGTCAGCAGTTATAGAAGACAAACATACAGACACACTAATTTTCTCAAATATATATCAGATTAACTCTAGCGATGAAGAGGAATAAGTAAACCTGTGCAAAGACATTACATTGACTTTATTCTTGTTCAAGTCCAGTTATTTCATGCACACAGGGAAATTTCAGTACAAACTAACAATTCAAATAATGGACATGATGAATAACACAACACAAGACAGCTGGTTTGAATTGGATTTGAGTTTGATCTACTATAGGCGAAAACAAGGCCACAGGAAGGGGTTGAACGTTGGGCCTGTAGGGCTAGAGGAACTGAAACAGGTTCCAGGTAATCCAAACCAACAGACAGTCATACACAAACAAGAGGCAGGCTTTCACTCACAGCAGCATTCATTAGGACTCTACTCTTATCTTGGTACATTCATACAAACATGTAAATGCCAAATAATAAATTACTAATTACCAGCTACAATATCAACTCTGTTTTTCTTCCATTACATAACTTACTATTACATGTGTGATGCCACATTCAGATCTCGCCTGGATATACAAATGCTTTTGCAAGTAAATTGCGGTTCATCGAATTGGGTTTATTGGTTCCCTTTTTATTTACGGATATTTATACACTGTTACTGCAATTGCCTAGCAGAGCCCAATCTGGAGCTCATGACGAGTCACAAATTCTATACAATAGCAACAAACCCGAGCGGAGGTAGCCAAACACATGAGGACAAAGTTTATGGCTATAACCATCCCACTAAGATTGTCAGTTTGGTTGATTCTGAGCTGCTGTGGAATGCACACAACTGCCTATGCTTTTATAAAACAATCGTAACCACTCGGGATACGAACCAACAGCAGCAACTGGGTGTCAACCTGGAGACAGACCAGGGCATAGTCCTACCAGTCAACTGCCACCTTACTGCTCCTTCATCACACAATCAATGCTCCATAACCAGTCAATCATCATGCCACTGTTTGAGGTACAGAGACTGGTGGTTGGTGGGAGGGAGGAGGTGTAGGGTTGGGTGAGGGTGAGGGAGAAGTTGCTGGAGGTTTGCTGCCTGGTTGACTGGAGCCAGCTGGGGGGATGTCTTTCTGATCTCCACACTCATTGTCTGCCTTCACAGCAGCAGCAGTTGTGGACACATCTCCGTTGACAATAGGACCAGAGCTGCATGAGTCTTCGCCTTGCATGTCAACTTCCATCTGCCAATCAGTACCACAAACCAAAAGCGCAAATGACAAGCCAGCACAAGGAGTGATCATAATGGGACAGATCATCATGTGTAAATCAATATCATAACGTTACCTGCTTATCAATTCTCACAACATAAAGTACAACTCGTGTCACAGTTCACATTATGTGGAAATCTACTGGTAGCGGGTTCAGCGATCAAGAGCTTAAAGCTGTGACTAGTTGTGTCTCATTCAATACAGACACATTTATCGTGACTAATGGAAGTCAAACAGAAACATTTAATTTACTTATAGTTACTGTTGATATCATGGTTGTCATCTCATCTGAGGATTAAACTCTGCCGAGAATTAAACCTCTATTGTGTGCCACTACCAACCCACCTCTTCCACTGCAGCGTCTCCCTCACGGGAACCATCCTGGCCGCCATGCTCCTTCTCATACTCCCCCATCACTTCATCGAGATTGTAACGCCGTCGGTAGTTCACAAAAAAACTGCGAATGTGAGCCTCTGTCTTATTGCCAATTACCTCAGCAATCGCTTTGAAATCCTTGCCATACTTTCTCACACCTAGAAAAAAAATGGAATAAGGTCACATTAACTTGGATTATGATTTGGGAGTGTTATTGCTGCTGTTGTTGAAGGATATATTAGAAGCAGGTACCTTGTACAGCAAGAAGCAGCTCCTCGTTGCTCCAGCGAGGGTTGATTTTAGGGAGGTTCTCAGGAGGTCGCAGTTCATCCACAACAACTGCTGCCTTCTGTTTGTGCATGCTTAATAACTGCTTGTTGTTCTGAACCTGTCAAGTTCATAGCACCACTCGAACATGCAACTCGCTGCCAACATTTGTCTTAATTACAACACTTTATCACGAAAAAACTCCACCGTTGCCCAAATTATTCAGGCTTCCGTCTGTGTAATTTTCATGTCCATTAAGCAAATTCACAACCTCCTCTACATGAGAAACAGAAAATTATAAATATATCTTATTATGCCTTCTTTGGATGGACTGAATGAACACTACTAGGCGAGCAGAAGCAGAGTGAAGTAGTGACAAAAGCGACTCACACTGACCTGTCGTTTCAGCGTCACCAGCTCCGTGTCCAGTTGTTTGAGAATGGCCTCGCCCTGACCAGGAGGTCCTGTAGCTAGCGCTATCATGTCTTCATGGTTGAGATACATTCCCCGAGGAGGCTTGCGCTTGTTCTTCATCCTCATGGCACTTGATAAACTGCCCTCGGGTTTTTTGGAGGCAGGGCAAGGCTTCCCAGATGATAAGAGTTTAGTTTCCTCCTTGCTTTGTGCCTGTGGTTGTGTTTGCTGCTGTAAAGGTGTAACAATCAAGATATCACCAGCAGCCTAAATTGGTAATTGACTAGAAGCAAGCATTGGGAAAGCTAGCAGTACTTACGCCATTTGTGCTGTCGATATCACTTTCACTGTTGCCGCTGTCATCAGCATCCTCATCACTACCACACAATCACATATCTCCACTTCATCCCCAAACAACAACCCTACACTCATTCAAGGAGTCACAAGTTTAGCAATCAAGAGCTGCCCTAACTCGAAACTAGGTGACAAGCTACCAGAGTACAGAGCCCTGTGTCTCACCTCTCATCCCTTTGATTTGTTAGTTTCCGTGCTTGGCGGTCCATCAAGCTGGTTCTTGACCTTGTCTTTTTCCACGAGTAGTAGTATTTCACCAAGCTAGCAATTGACTTATCTGGCAACTGAAACAAAAACGTTAACTGACATTTGAAACAAAGAATGCTTATTCTAACATCCTGCTCTGGAACTAACAAAAACTTTGCTTGACTCTGTCTCAAGTGTAGGTCCTATAAAAGCTATTTTTCTGGAAGGACAATTCCTATATGATTCCCATGACTATACCGCTTAAAGCTGGCAATATAACCATAGCTTAGTCCAGAATAAGTCACTATTCAACCACTACAAATATTGTCAACACACAACCGTACCATTTGCCACGCAGATGAAATACCCCAAGAGGCTCATAGACCTTGGAGCTCTGCTACTTTTGATATGATATCGAAAGACAAGTTATGACCAGATCAAATAATGATTCTACGTTACATTAGATTGGTGCACAATAATAACTCCAGGGTCAAAGATCATGCAGAGATGAATTTAAGTATGCAAATACCCATTATCATAAGAAGTCTTATTTGGGGAAGCTAGCTTTATCAGAAAACGCCCAATAAAACGTTTGCGAACATACAAAATGGATATATAGAAGGACCCCAGAGTGAAGGTTATTGATAAGAGAAGCTGAACACTTAAAGTCATGCCATCAATATAATTACCCTCTGGTTCTAAATTTGTCTCCAAGTTTGCAAAGAACCATCGCCATCAGAGGTGTCCATGAGTAATTTCATGCAGCATGTCATCAAAAGTTATTCTCTATGGACTTAATTCGTATGAGAGATATTTTACAAGTTGTTCTCCAATAACTCGGGGGTCAAATGTCATGTACGGTTGATTTAGCTATCAACATCAGAGGGGCCAATTTGGGGCAGCTAGCTCGCAAAGGAAACAGGTAATTCTCCAATAGTTTAATATAGTATGAGAGAAGTTTTAAAAGTTTTTGGTAGGGGTCGGAAGCTTGCTTTATTAGAAAACGTGCCACCCAAAGTTAACAAACGGTATGTGATAAACTCTGCTCAACAGCCGAGCTAAAAAAGAAGGATAGGGACTCTTTATGCTATTCATGGCAGCTGCAAGTTTCCCCTTCTGTCAGGTTCACCACAAGGATAGATATGCTGGTGGACTAAAAATCAATTATTCTAGAGAGCAGATTTCAACTAGCAATAAGTTACTCTGGTTAGCCCTGAAGTTGGTAAGGTAAGCAACCTAACTGCGTTCCACCATGACCTACCACCTTAGACTGGGGGAGCCTAGAGCTAGACCTCATTCTCACCTCACAGCCAATGGTCTTGAAAATTAAACTGAATATTAATGGCTAGGGTTTTAAGTAGCATTCAGTATCGTGGTACTTTTTCAACCACAAACCAGGTTGAGAAACCCCCTTCAGTGTTCAGCATCTAGGGAATAATTTGACTATACCGAACTATAGCTGGCAAAGTCAATGTTGTTCACTCTTTCCAATTGACATGTTCAATAATTGGCAATTTTGCCAGAAAACTTGCATGTTAAATCATGGATTTAAAAAAAAAATTACATTGGATAAATGCATTGTTGGACAAAAACGAATGTTCTACAATACTGCTCACACCCATACCCTTCAAGCAACGCAATAGAGCTGCATTCAGCCGACCCCGAGCTGCTCCACTTCAGACGATACAGTTGGTTATTCATGAAATAGATCCTTACCATTTGACGGATGCGATGGAAGCTTTTTCCATGGAAACTGAAGGCCTGCTCAAAGAGGACCTTGTCCTCAACAGTCCATTCATCTGGGAATGGAGTGAAGTTGGGCAGGTCAGCTAGTGCTTTGTCGACATTGTGCTTATGCCAGAAGAGCATCCCCAAGGACTGAAATACAGAAATATTGGTTCATTGGATAAGACAACTCATCCCTCTGGTCCAGCTTCTTAAATCAAAAGGACCTCAACCAAAAACTTATCCTGGGGTGCTAACTTGTTGACTGACTCAACCAAATAGCAAAAGCCTACAGCAATAGTAAATAATAATGAAGATATCACTATAATGTCTGTGGATTCTTTATATTTCTTTCTTAATAATTGAAAAAAAGGGAGGAACATTTCTTTTTTTAACAAGAAATAATAAGCACATTGTCAAGGAAATGCTTGGCTAATGTACTGAGTGGCAGGTTTGTTGACATAGTGGGCATTCAAGCTGACAAAAACATGACACTGGAGGGGGAAAGGCAAAGTAATGTACCCTTAAAAATGCACAATAATAAGCCCAACCTGTTCAACATTATAACTGTGTTTCTCTTTTGCCACATGGAGGTACTCATCCACTGAAAACAAAAACAAAAACCACCTCATTACAAACTTTAAACCTGCAGTATATTAGTTTGCATGATGATTTGAGTGGATCAGTGTGCTGTCTGTACAGAGTGATAGTGCTAGATACTTACATTTGGTGTCTGACAGCTCTGGGTGTGGAGCCCACACTAGCATGGCTTCAGCGCGGGCATCTGAACGGGCCCCTATAACAGTACACATTGCAAGAACTTACATAATGTAACAAGTATATAGCAAGCTCTGAAAAAAATAGTGATTTATGTATTCAAAATAAGAACATATGTCCTTGCCAAGGGTGATTATACTTCTGAACACTTTCAATTAGTTAAGTTTATATCAAATACAGCAAAAGATGTGACAATATCACCTACTTGCAACAATTTACAAACACAAACAGCCAACCCAGTAAACTGTGTCAAAGGTCAATAAATAACCTGCCATGAGTAACTGGTACACTGGGGTTACTTTCCCTCAAATAATCTTAGAGGATTATATTACCCTTAGATGAAGGGTGGCAAAGATGGTACTGGCACTGTTATTTAAGGTGCCATAACCTAAAATGACTGTTCCATAGTCTTAACGTGGAAGTGGAGGAACACTTTAACAAAGATGTATGTCACCATTATCTCCCGCCTTGCTTAGTCAAGCCCAGCTCACATCACACTGTCTAGATGGAACACCTAAAAGAGGCCCCACCCACATGCACATGGGACACACAAATGGCACAGCCTCAAAGAGCATTTACTGGATGTAGCCATTTAGCATATGTTCTCAGCAGGTAAAGTTATACCAAAAATGTAACTTAAGTTCATATTTTTTTATTGACAGCTAGTATAGGCTTATGAGCAAATGAAATATATCCAAAACTGAGGCACACATACCAGGGTTGAATAGGGGAACCAATACTTGATAATCGTCTCCTACGCGCATTCCATTATCTGAAAACAATGAGCACAAGTAATTGACTTCATTAATCAACCGTCATGCCATTCAGCTCAGTTATAAAACACGAGTGAAATAGCATCCATCCATTCACAACTAATAACTAAAACATAGTCTGCTACAGTGTCTCCTCTGTTATATGGCAAGTTATAGTTCAAAAGCCACTGTAGTGAAGCAGTCAATTTTCCCACACACACTAAAGCGCCCACAGACTTTCAACTTCTTGAAGTTTTCTTCTATCCAAACATTCTGTTACACCATTTACTGCTTCAGCCATTACAGTTTCTCTTTCCCAAAAAGTCATTGGTCAAAGGTTAATCAGAAAGTGAAACTCCTCACTTAGATACAAAGCATTTAAGCTTTGAATAACTACATGAAACAAATCGAAAAAACATTTCTATTAAGATTTAATCTATCTTTTTTCAAAGACAGATTGACTCTGAGCAGCCTTGGAAAATGTATTTGAAAAGTATGAGGGTGAAAGTAAAATCTATAAATGGCTGTGATTATTATATACGATTAGTTTTTAAAGTTTTATTGCCAGCATAATTGCCTGGACAACACAAAAATGTCAACATATTATTACCAGCCATACACTTCACTAGCAGCTATTGCTATTTCAAAAGGAAATGTGATGTGATGGTATTTATGTCACTTCCAATGTGATATTAACAATAATTATTGAATAATGAGGAGCTGGATCACATTGAGCTTGGCACCAATACATGGCGGGCATTTATTATTTTGAATATCATAAATAACTTAATAATAAAGGATTCATAAATCTGAAAAGATATTAGTGAGGTATGAGGTAGATTTTCTCTTGTAATATCTAATATGAATACAATCATAATATGAATGATGGATTATTGTGGTTTAACAAACAACAAAGTGTTTAAAATGTTCAATGATTAGGTTGATCAGTTAATAATGTGTAAAGCTATGAAGTTGAATGACCTAACCGGGCTATCAAAGCCTCAATCATCACAGGTCCTGTTGGACAATGAGGAAGTTGAACTTGAAAACTGGCTTCATGCAAAACATGAACAGCCTGTCAAGCTAAACTGAAAGGAACTGTACCTAGCCTGATGCCCCTCTCGACACCAACCACTTATCCCTTTCCCTATAAATGAAACAACATTTAAAGCTGCAGATAATTCATGGGTCCACCACAAACTACAGCTGGGGACAGCCTGAAGCAAGCAGAGGAAGGAAGGGAGGTTCCAAACCAAAGAAGAGTGCAAGCAGCAATGCTTCACAATCAATGCAATCAATTTCTGGCATAATGGCTCAATCTCTGCCTGTTTTCAGCTTTGGATATGTAGTAACTGCCATATTTGGTTAATAATTCAAATCCCTTCAAAAATAAAGACTCTGGCAAAGGCCATAAAAAAGCCTGAGTCATGCACTGTGGTGGACTTTACAGATAACAATGTAGTTCTTTCCCCACTCTATTTATTATTATGAAATCATCTTTAAGACGGTAAGACCTGATAGTTTGTAAGCATAATCTGATAACGATAGGCACAACAACTGTGCCCAATGCCAGCAATAGCAAATCGGTGTATGAACAAGGGACTATCAGAAGATATGGAAAACTAAGACCAAATACCATGTATATAAAGCAAATGTTGCTAAGGGGCTTAACACAACAACACAGGATACAGGACATTCTTCTCCAGAAACCAAAAGGTTTACCCATCAGAAAAATTGTCACCTGCTGTTTTGATAAGTGTGATTATGACAACCAGACCTCTAGACCAGGTATATTAGAGGTCCAGCATCCCTGTTTACTCAATAGTCCCATTTAAATCAAGGTTTACATCTATTTTCAAACAGTATAATTTATGGCAGGCGATTGTCAGAATATAAATAGGCAAGTGACTCGGAAATCGATGGTGTAGGGAAATGACGATGATTTGGGAGTAATTTTAATAATAACTCTATATGATGAAAGCAACGTTTTATCAACTCTCAAAGTGTTTAACTACCGAGTGGCTTACCATGCTCCGAATCATCTGAACCGCTGCTGTCGTCTGACAAGTGACCGTTGGGGCTCTGTCCTCGAGAACGCCTCCCATTTTTATCATCCATGTTTCGATATCCCACAACCATATCAGATGGAAGATTAACAGTGGTTCTAATTATTAACAAGATAGTTTTGTTATCTGCGACTGCTTTTCCTATTAATCAATTACTTCGACGTCCCGTCCCAGCGATGCTTCTTCTCTCCGTTCTTTCCTTGGGTGAACTAACTACACATTCAAATTTCTGCATCCGCTGTATTACTATTTTCTTAGACTCGAACAAAAACAATTTGAATTAAATACACCACATCATGTTATCATGAAAATCTCCCAAGATCTATAATGATAGTGCACAATTGACACCAAATGTAAAAGTAAGGCTTGTGATTCACCTACATTAACAATGTCGCGGCGTAGTAATATCAAATAAACCTTCTCGCGTTCCGAAAAGATGATCTCAACTACACCGGAAAATCTGGTCACAAAATTGATACAATAACTAACAAGAGGACTACGCGACCATATAGGGACAATGATTGAATACATTGCCAATTCATGCAGAAACAAATATTCTGAAAACAATGCAGGCTACGGCCAAGTAATTGGATGAGCGTCATGTTTATTTACCAATTATACGGCCAAGTTAATTTGTACAACATCGTAGATATGAATGCATTTTCATGAATGCCCGTTTAAGATGTCCGGTTAAAATATATTTTCACCACTGTTTTAATTAAATTTGGACCTAGCTACTGCATTGCGTATGTCTCGTCAAACTAAAGATCGATTGTGCGGTTGAAATAAACGGTTTGGGAGTCTTCAAACGCACAATTGCTTTGTTCACATTACTCAATTGTCATAAATCTGGAAACTCTTCTACGCACCCGTAGTTATATCGGTGCTATTTTAACCACAGGGTTTTGCATTATGGCACGTGCATAAAAGGGTTGGTTGGGGCATTTGGTCCGATCGTTGCGATATCCACGCACATCCTCTGAGCACTTAAGATTTCTACTTGCCAGATTGTGATGAATCACTATGATTTTAACTATCAAGCTTATAAATGAACCAACGTATATCACCCAACGGAAATCCAACGATTCGTGACCATCCCACTTGGAATGTGTGAACGCGAGTGGCCGTTCAAAAATTACGTAACGGTTTTTGGCCTATGTTGAATACCACCCCCCCCCCCCCCCGCACCCCCATCCACTCGTAACGCCCCATAACACTGGCCCATACAACTCATATGACAAATAACAACATTAGCCCGCATACCCCCACTCAACCCCCTGGCGCGACGTAATTTTTGATCGACCTCTGTAATTTTTGAACGGCCCTTGTCTATAAGATAATAAGGTAAGATAATTTATTAGCCCTATTCGGGAATTTGCTTTACAGTCTGCAATTGGTATATGCGTATGTGTGTGTGTGTATGTGTTTGATCGGCCCCTGTGAGTGTGTGTGTGTGTGTGTGTGTGAGAGTGTTTGTGTGTGTGTTTGAACGACTCCTGTATGTGTGCAAGTGTGTATATTTATGTAGATATGCATGTACGCAAGCATATGTAAGATTCAGGGGTAAATTATGCTAACTTGGCCCACCAGCCAGTCTGTCCTCTAAGAGTCTAACTCTGGGAGAAAATAACGACCACGTCATGTCAAACATAATTATCTGAAAAATTTTATTACATTTTCACATACAATTGTGAATAACTTTTGCTTTTCGGTTCATGTCTTTCACACACCGACCAAAGCATAGGTGCTTGGTTCTTGATACCAAGCTTCCGAGCGCCGAACCACTCTCTATATATACTGCAAGGTATGCACAAATGACCGGCGCCTGTGCCTCACCCTTGCCTAAATTCACCAGGGACAACATTCATTGCGATTGGTGTTTCTGATACTCAATAGAATCTTTGCAACACTTAAGCATTCCGCTCTCAATAATCGACGCATGGGAGCGGCTATAGGCGCTCGGAAGCTTGGTATTAGGAATCGAACGCGTGTGAACCAAAGAGCTACGCTAAGAGGGTTCATTTAGTCCTTCGGCTTGGTTCACTTCCGGGTTAACTCCAACTAGCTGTGGGGTGATCTAGTCTAGGTCCCGTTTCCGTTGAGCCCCCACAACCCGACTGACACAAATCTCTCTGGCTCAAGGGTCTTGAGAAAACTGCGCAATCAAAACCGCCTTAACAGATTGGCCAATCGGAGCTCGCCTTGCAAACGCGTTTGGCTGAATCCGCAGATCGCCGACTATATGCACAATGTTGTTCCGCCATCTTTGTAACGCTGAACTGATGTGGCGTGGAACCATGGAAAATGCTAGTTTGCATCCCAGACTCCAGGGGTTCCGCTACGCTTCTCGCCCTAGAGTCTACGACAAGACAAGCTCTAAAACTGGCGCTTCCGAATATTCATTAGACACGTTCGTTAATCTTCGTGACAGTCCCTGCTTGACCAATCAACGCAAAGGTTGTGACCCGATTGACCTTAGTCTGTTAGTTGCGCGCTACTGGCTCATGAAACTGGCTTGTGATACGCACCCTCGGTTTTATGTGACGTCATGTATATTGTTGTGGTCTGCGTCCAATGAGAACACACTGAATGTCTTCTGGAATTATGGGGCGTCTCAAAAGTTCAAATTGGCACCACAATAAGCGCTTTAATCGCTTAGCTGCATGATAGTATGTTTACGTAATACAGTCAGTTAAAGAGACCAGTTGTGTGTCTGCTTCTCTCGCCGACTGTGTGATAAGGGGTGCTGCTCAGCATAAAACAACAAATTGGGGTGTTGTAGAATGTGTGCCCGGCTCATAAATCACTCGTCCGGTTGGACAAGTTGACTTGGCAAGACTTGTCCGACATGACAAATCACTTGTCCCGGGAAAGCGGACAACCATTGGTGTTGAACCCTGACCCATTCCAAGCATTGCATCGATAGCAGTAGCTAACAACGTATAGCAAAATGTTTCCACGCCCCAAAAGGCACATTCTCAAAACAGTTACGACCCATCAAGCAGCAGAGCGCACAAGTCTTTCAATGAGAGACCTCGAGTTTTAATCCGCTACGCGGCGCCAAGGAGCAATGCGGTCCCTCGCCCGCTTCCGGTATTCTAATACACACAGTTTACCATAGAAGGTTGCGCAACATCGTTAGTTTTGATTGAAATCTTTCGAGTTATATCGTTGGTAACATTGAAGCAAATCATTACTGATGGATATATACGGCCGTCTGACCTTACAGCAATTGAAAATAGAGCTGAAGAAGCGAAATGCGATTCTTAGCGGGCAAAGAATTGAACTCCCAGATTGGCAGGATATGCAAAGCAACTATCAAACTATCAAAACAGACTTGGTCCGTATGGCGAAGTCGCTGACCCGCGTCAACCAGATTCGGGCCAAATCAATCGACCACAGTATCCGTAATGAGCCTGTGGCTCTGAGGAATATGCAGAGATGACTGGAACCGAAGTCAAGCCATGTGGGATTGTAGTATCCCAAACACACCCCTACCTCGCATGCTCAACAGATGGGGTTGTGTCTGATGACATGAATGTTGAGGTCAAGTGTCCCTACAGTACCAGGGACAAACATGTCACTCCTGTCTCAGTGCCATACCTGGTCAATGAGAACAACCAGCTCACCCTTAAAGCCAACATGACTACAGTACTATTACCAAATTCAGGGCCAGTTGTTTTGCACAAACAGTCAACTTTGTCATCTTGTGGTGTTTACGTCTCAGAGTATGGAGATTGTTCCAGTTACCCGTGACGATGAGTTTATATTACTACCATGATTTCAAAGTAAGAGGTGTTTTTCAGGGACTATTTCAAAGATGCTATACACAATTTCTCTTACTGAGTAGTCTTGTGCACTGATTTCTTTTTTCTTTAAGGAATCATTTGCCTGCATATTGCATGTGGTGGAATGTATAATAAACTTTTGAAACTTGAAAAGTACAAAGTGTTTTAATTGAATTATAAACAATTAACCCATTGGGGGTTCCACAGTCACTTATTCAAATAAAGGGACAAACATGAATAGGGTGAAAAACAATTTTTTCTTCAACAGTATTCACGTGTAGGGTTATTATAGATTACATTATAAGGCACATGGAATAAAACGACTACTACATATCACCTTCCATTGAGATTCATATAATATCACACCCTGAGTGGGATAGACTTAAAAACACCTTAGGCAGTTGTGGGGACGATGCACTGCCGAAAGTTACATAACATATAACAAACAAAGATTATGTCAGAGGAAATTTGGACCTCACAGTGGATCATATGTTCCACCAAGATTTTGAAGGTTTTTCCCAATCGTATTATCCGCTCAGTGTGCACCCTCTTGCTGGAGATCTTCCGGTCTCTCTGCACCACTTTCCCTGTCAGCTGATTCTTCCTACTGAAAAAGGTTGGTATATTTACGGCTACATCATAGCGAGCAAATAAGTCCTGCATGACAAAGCCCTTGTCAGACATTACCGAGTCACCCTGGTCACACATTTCTGGTAGTTTGCTCGTTTCCATCACCTGTCTGTCACTGGTTGCGCCGCCATAAGAGGGAGACACCTAGGACACAAGGCCTCCTGGTGTGGCTCTCACCACCACATTCATTGTGTTACGGTTCTTGTACGTAGGAAAAGTGGTCTAGAAAACAATATACCTGGGTCTCTGTGATCTCGACTTGGCCAGTTGTACGTCGCCGGTCGGCTCGTTTCACAGCGTTTCGGAGATGCTCGTACGCTACGCACAGCGCATTGACAGTGACAGCTTTACCCTAAATTTCGTCACCATCAAATATCCCATGACCGCGTGACGTAGAGCGAGAAATTTTATTCGTCGAAGTGAAGCAAAATGGAAATAAATCTCTTGTATTTACGCATAAACCGCGAAGTAAGCGCATAACCTGATAACTTCCGGTCGAGCTTGGGACCGCATTGCTCTGTGCCGCCACCTCTCGGAGAAAACCGCAACGCGGTCTCCCATACCACGCCATGTGACTGTTGCGCGTAATCGAAGGCTTCCGTTGGAGTCATTTCCATGTTAAGCAAGAGAATATACTTCTGTTCTGGTGAAAAGAGGTGTAAAACGGAGCGTACAAAAACAAATATGGCGCCGAATCTTCGGAAAATGTGACCATGACCAATGAGAGACAATGACTCAAAAGTACCCGAGAGTGACCGTCTGTTAAACAGTTAAAACCACATGGAATAATCTGATTAATTCGGGGGCGTGGTCGCCTCGACTTATCAGAAGATTCCAGATCTTTAACAACTGCCGAGCCTCGAGAGGTTGGATCAAAAGTCCTATTAATGTACACTTGTTGACGATTTTGTGTTTTACTCGTATAGCTATTGACGACTTGTTTTTCTCCTTAAAATTGTTTGGATCGTTATCAGCGATGCAGCGTCACACCTTGTATCCCTATTGCCACACAGCTAAAGTGAGCTTTATCAGCGCTGCTCTAATCTCCCCCACCCCTCCCCCACAACTGAAATCTAGAAACGAGAAACTATGATCCATGCGCAGCCTCGATGCTGGTTTGACGAACTGTTCGTACACGTTATGATCGGTAGGGTCTTCGTCATAGCGGTTACGTTCTGTCAGAACTATTATTATCTTGTGACAAAGCCTTTGATAACAAATAATAATTCGGACTGCGGGATTGATACTAATTGTTATAGACTGAATTATTTTCTCCACTTGTTGATATCCTTTTAAGAAAAACGTCCGCGAAGTAATCTTTGGACAGATACTGGCTCCAAATTTTCAGTATGAAAATATATTAGGTCTGATGCAATGGACAAGTATCAAACTTCAATAGAAGAATTTGACAGCTTCCGAACCCGTAAGCAAACATAATAAGACCTGATGGATTGGTCATGAAAAGGATCGCGAAAGGGGTCATGATGGTCCGTGTATATACCGTCTTTTCGTTTTTCGTTTATCAAAACCAAGAACCAAAAACGAAAAACAAGGGCTAAACCGTAAACCGTTTTTCATGTGCGACAACGAAAGACGGATAACACCAAACCGATTCGTTTTTCGTTTCTCGTTTGATCAAACGGAAAACGAGTGGCGCTGCAGTCGGCGGTGTTTGTACTGATACAAGCGGCTGGATATATTGATTGGTATCAAGACTTTCGTCTCCCCAACAGCCCGCTCTGGACGTCCCCCGGTCAATCAAAGAGCAGACGAGCCGCGATCTATCAATAACTATACTTACATACAATGGCGGCTTGTAAACTTGAAATCGGAAACCAAAACCCTGTTTATATGCGATATGTTCATATGTGTGCGTGCCAGCTTGTTATATATATATATATATATATATATATATATATATATATATATATATATATATAATATATAGAGATAGATATATATATATATATATATATATATATATATATATATATATATATATATATATATATATATATATATATATATATATATATATATATATATATATATATATATATATATATATATATATATGTGTGTGTGTGTGTGTGTGTGTGTGTGGAAACGGGTTTCCGAGGTCCCGCGGCACACCCCTACCCGAGATAAAGCTTATTGCACCCCCACCCCCAACCTACGGATACCAACTAACATATCCAGCCGCTTGCGTGCCAGCGCCTGTTATTTTGTTGTTTGTTGTGTTATTGCCGTGGTTGACATCAAAAATATATAGAAGGATGACCAGAAAACCAACAAAGCGGCAGGTTATTGATCAAGTCGCTTTCCTTATGCGCTCCGGGCTTACCCAGAAAGTATTATTTTTACAGAGGATTAAAAAGAGCACCACTTAAGACAGCTGGTTGATGGGTGGCCAATAAAAGAAGACCGTACGTTCCAAATATGACATGTATCCTACTGAAAAAATATCAACTCAGTACAACACAACCTGGTTTAAACATTGATGTGTATATATGTTTGTTGCTTATGCGCGTTAATGAAAACAAAATAATGTTAGGTTAAGTCGAGCTTTTTGGTCTGGAAATCTGGATTAATGAAGGGAATGAGTCACATGAGGCGATATTGTACGGTACGGGGTACCACCGGGCAGTACGGAACAGAACAGAGTGTCCACTCGGACCCATGTGTTCCGATTATGGTCCTGTTCCCACAAACACACCATCGCAACCACAGCTTCTGCCCCTTGTAACTGCCATTCCATTGAGTTCTGTTATTGTTCAGGCAATTCTCCCCACCATTCTGCTGGGTTTAATTTTTTTCTTGCGGATGACATTTCAAGAAGTTGGAGGGAATTAAAGCATCTGTGGCAGACACTGGCATGGAGAGAATACACGAATGTGGACGCTGATAGGGCGGGGTTGTCGGGGGTGCGGGAGGCCACAGAAGTCCGCCCCGTGGCCGCCCAGGGCCTCACCCCGGGCTCGCAACTTTGCTCTGCCCCTCCAATAAAACGACGATAAACCAATTCTCATTTGTCAACGCGTTCTGTCAGTTTCTTTGTGCAAACACTGGGGGAGCCACTTGCCGCCCAGCCCTTCCCGTAACTTTCACTTCCACCCACACCCCCATTCAACTCATGGCCAATGACCAGATTTTAACTGAGGCAATTAATTACTTCAGATTTCTCATTCTTCATTTTATAAAAGGAAGCCATGAATTGACTTTTGTTGGGTGGTAATGAGTTAATGAAATTGTGTAAATCGTCGCCTATAAATGGTGCGATGTCCAGTTCGAAGGAACAAATTGCTCTGGACACATCTGATGTACGGTGGAAACCGTCTCTTAAGCATATTCTAGTGAAATCCCTTATCGTTGCATTTTGTTGCATTGACTTGTATTTCATGAAATGGAGGATAGAAAATGCGCTCCGATCACTTGGTCCACGTTGCATAACGTACTGTTCGGCAGACTACCGCCTTCCGTGAGATGCACTGAAAACTCTCTCCAAACAGGTCAGTATTTGTTTACGTTGTGTTTTTGGAAAAGCTTTGGTTGGCTAAGAATTGCCAGGTTAAGAATTGCCAGGTTATGAAAAGGCAGGTTAAGAAATGGCAGGTTAAGAAATGACAGGTTAAGAAATGGAAGGCTAAGGAATAATAGGGTGTGATGCTACAAAACGGTAGTCGACAGAAACACTAAACGAAGTACTCAAGTTAAATATTGCGTCTTAGTCTGCAACACGAAGAATTAGAATTATAAATTTAGAAGTTCAATGCTTGGCCATATTACGTGTTTGCTGATGTACATTAGTTTCTTGGGTACCCTCTAAAGGAGATCGTCAACATACATACATGCCGGCGTTGTCTAAATCCTTTTATGATGCCGGTTCTGCGTGAATGCACGGGTTATGAGTCATAATGACAAATAAGCGTTCTTATACCCATTTCAAAAAGAATCGTGTTGACTAGAGTACATAAACGCAAAGTTTATAAATAATGACAGGATCCCCCCCCCCCCAACAATAAAAAAACACTTTTCCGTCGCTACTCATCATAAGTTTGTGGATGCGGGATATCGGTAAAGGTCGCTTTTGAGCGCGACCTCGGCACTGAAGGGACTCTTTTCTCGATACCAAGCCTCAGTGTGTCATACGGCTAGATTTACATACTGCAATAATGTATGGAATGCTCATCACCCCCATGGTATCCTACCCTCTTCTCTATTACACATAGTTAAGTGTGTTTCCAAACCTATGTACGGTTCTTCCGTGAGAGGGAGGTCTGTTTGTTGTTATTTCAGATTAACACCATATTTGTCTGTATTGGCCATGTGCGGCGGCCCCATGGACGATCACGGATGTTGTAGAAGTTCTTGAATTAAGGTTTTGGCCTTCGCTTCTATGTGCCATGTACGGCATATGAGAGGGTGTCTTCATGAACCAAATGCATGGGCATCAGTTCGTCGATGCGCATGCGTGACACCTATGCCCATATTTAGCTCAGTCGGACGCCCTCTCACAGAGGGACACAATATCATACCACCCTGACCTTAGAATAACAGCCTGTTACGCTGGTAAATGGCTACTCAAGATGCGCCTGGCTGTTAGATAACAATCACAACAGGAAAATTAGTGCGGTTCTCATTGTGTGTAAAACGTTAATGCGAGATAATGGAGGCCATTACGCGAAGAGAAACGCGTCCTTAGCCGGGCTACTTCACCATGAAGTTGGTTGGAACCATCCTTTCCTCGGCAAAACCCAGCGACTCAAGTGGCCGTCCTCAATCAGTAATTCGTCAGCATCAATCTAAATGTTGCTGCAATCAAACTCTCATTGCCTATGGTCTGTTCTCCTTTGACTAATGAAGACATCCACATCAGAGAGAGAACAATCCCCTCTTTGCCGCGCTGTTAAGTCAATAGGATAAATGACCATATGTTTAGGTCCATATGTTGACCGCATCTCACAACCTTTACTGTGCTTGCCCGACGCTTAATGTTGGGTCGTTTCAATAACTGAATGGTTGCCTTGTATGACGCCACGACCTTGATGCGCATGCGTGATAGGAACATCAACACAGATCTACACTTCTCTGCTGACGACCTCATCAATTGACTAATAACTGCGCATTTACTTTTGATAAAAGTTGCTTAATGGCATGTGGAATCCCACTTGGCCACTGGAGGCGGATTCCTACTATAAAACGGCCACAAAAGAGATTGATGAGGAGAGTTGCTCGGTTCACGGCGTTCGCGCCAACGCACCGCTGAAGCCGTCTGCTTCTATGTCGAAAAACGCCAAAAGCAGTCGACTTATGCCACAAAAGATAATGATTGATGCTGTAAACGAATGCAGTCCACTAGTCATTTGAAGCAGTCACCAAGCAGCCTTAAGCGATTATCTAGTATGGAGGATAATGCGAGGATCGAGGGAAGTGGGTAATGCCGAGAGCGCCGAAAGAGCTTTGTTTGACGCTGACAGGAATTCCTTCTGAGATTTTATGGTGAAAGACTATTTTCCTCACAGCTGAGCGACTGATCGCAAATCGGTGATTGATCGATGATGGTTCTATTTAACACGCAACCGGCCCCGACCTAAATACGACATTAATTCTAATGTCTGGTAATCATTATTATTTCATTATTTTCCTTCTTATATATTTAAATAAATTTATATGGGAAAATTTGAGATGACTTATATTGACCAAATGCGTGTGTGGTAATTTCTTGGGTATTTCCTCACTGTCATCTTAGTCCGACAAAAAAACTAATTGCTCTGACAGACATAAGATGTAGGATAGCCAGAGTGCACCAATCGCCGCTGTGAGGGAGACGGAATCTCACACCGCACACGTCCACGCGAATTGAAGTTAATTCATTTTGACACGATGTTGTGGATTTTTGATTTCAGGAAGTCCGCTATAATAAAACAATTAATGATTTCACCTCGAACTTGGTCTATGGCTCAAGCTTATTCACAGGACATATACATGTTTCGGATATTCAATTTTGCGCCTAGTTGGGCGATTAGTACTGCGGAACTCCTATAATAGAGACAACTGACTCACCATACGCATTTCACCCATCGTCGTTGGATTTAATGCTTCCAATACCAACTAAGCCACATATACAGATATGCACTTTTTAAATTTTTTACCAATAAAAGTGTGGAGATGGTTGCTCGTAAGAGAACTCTTAGTAACACTTGCACTTAATGGTTTTTCAGTCTGTAATCACATTTTGATTTGGGTAAGGGCGCACACCCTATACATGAAAAGGGTCATTGGGATTTATTTGTATGTGTGGTTTGATCTTGTTAGTAGCTTGTGTCATATAGACATCTGTGGTGTTCCATTTTGATTCCTATTTACAATACGTTAAATTAATAATATTAACTTTTAAGTTTGTAAATATGATAGCAAATGTTGTCCGCAATGAACACTACAACAGCTTTCCATTGCAACGATTTCTGAAACTATCATCAAGCAAATTATTTTATGAACTATTAACAGGGCATACGATTCACTAAGAGGCATAATAGAAGCCCTACACATACTACCCTTCTTGAACCATTCCCAACTCATCTTGCTCCAGCTAACCCAATATTTCCCCACCGAGACGACTCAACCGCACCCCCCCCCCCCCCCCCCCACCAACATTAACGAACTTAAATTTGATTTTCTGTCAATGAATAAAATTCACCAGTGCAATTTTTGCACATGCTGTCCCTGCCAATTTCCCCCTTCACCTCCTTCCTCTCCTCAACCCCACTTGCCACCACCGCCAACCACAGTCAGCGGATACCACCACCCCAAACACAGGCCAAAACCACAGTCAGCGGATACCACCACCCCAAACACTGGCCAAAACCACAGTCAGTGGATACCACTACCCCAAACACTGGCCAAAACCACAGTCAGCGGATACCACCACCCCAAACACTGGCCAAAACCACAGTCAGCGGATGCCACCACCCCAAACACTGGCCAAAACCACAGTCAACTGATACCACCACCCCAAACACTGGCCAAAACCACAATCAGCTGATACCACCACCCCAAACACTGGCAAAAACCACAGCCAGCGGATGCCACCACCCTAAACACAGGCCAAAACCACAGTCAGCGGATACCACCACCCCAAATACTGGCCAAAACGACAGTCAGCGGATACCACCACCCCAAACACTGGCCAAAACCACAGTCAGCGGATACCACCACCCCAAACACTGGCCAAAACCACAGTCAGCGGATACCACCACCCCAAACACTAGCCAAAACCACAGCGAGTAGGTCCCGCTCTGTTGCAAACAAAGCGCTACTATCGAATTGAGCACAAAATCGAAAGCTCCATGAAGTCTCACTTACTCATACACTTCGTTTTCACGCGTCGATACTTCGTAGTGAAAAACTTTCTGTCTATGAAATGTACAGATGATTCTATAAACCTCGGTGACGATAAGATATAATCTCTCTGCACATCGCATCGATGTTTGTGATTTCGCGAATACTGATAGCAGACGTGGGTTATCGACTGATGCCGGACTATTTATAACTCATCGATCACCGTGATGATTGTTGTGTGAGGTGTTAATCACAGCAGCTCGGCGTGCGGGGCCGAGCCGGACGGGGTCGCTGTCCACTCTTATTGCATCAATGTGTTTTACATCAAAAATAGATTCGTTATCGGAGCGGAAACCCCTTCGGAGTCACAGGAATAATAAGGTTGATGACAATGATAATTACGACAATGATATAAAGACTGCGATAATGAGAACGATGATGGTGATGATGAAAAAATAATCTTTAGAATGATCATCATCTTCTAGATAATGTGTACATTAAAGAGACTGTTCAGCCCCATATTTGGAACGAGGTTGCCTAGCAAGCTGCTTGGCAACCGCACCTTGGAAACCAAAAATGTTACATTTTCAGACTTTCAGTCGCTACGCGGCGCTGTGGTCTCAGAAAAAAGATCCTTACTTCGGCTGTCGCCATTTATGTTGTCGGACATTACCCTTCCTGCTTGTCAGTCTAATGTGTGAACAATGATGCCCACATCTTGAATGAGTGAAGATTTTATGAAATATACATTATGTAACTAAAGCGGAAGAATACACATCGATAGCGAGGTAAATTCAGAGCGCGTTATGATTTACAGCTAACATTCGTGTGGTTCATGGTTTTATGGAGGCGCCGTTATCGATGGAACGACATAACTGAATAAAACAGATTTCCACAGTAGATCATGAATATTTCCAGTCAAATAATAATGTTAATTAAACTTATCAACACAATTTCCACCATGGGGCTGAACAGTCTCTTTAAGCTTCATCTGTTTGCGCTGACGAAGCTGACTATGATGAGGGCATGTGGTTATCGCTTTGCCTGCTATCACAGCTCGCCCATACGGCCGCCGGGCATGTCACCAGACTTTACATTCTTCATCGGTCTAATCATGCTGTTTTCTCCGTGATGAACACATTTTACACCCACAAATAGCCCCAACACCCGCTTCGTTCGGTGGATTAATTGATGCGGTCAGATGGCTGCCTTCCACAGCGATCTGTCAAAATTTCAATAGCACGCGCGCGCCTGCCTAAGGGGGCGTGGCCAAGATCTGACTCCTGTGACCATCCTTGACCCGCTCATTGCAGCTAAGTCATAACGGATAAATATGTTCACTGTCCAAGGCTGTCGGTCATGACCAAAAAACTAGAAATGACTCAGATTGCATCTATATGCTGTGGACCGGCCGTGCATGTTCCCACTCACGAATAGAATCGTGTCTAAAGTAAAACCAGTTCATTGCTTGGAAACGCTTCTCTAATTTGTTTTAAAAGTGGAACCAATGCGAAATAATTATATTTAAAAAACACACGCACACTTCATTGACGCGTACCAGCGCAAAGTCCAGTGATGTAGATACGTTGATTTATAATCAAAAACAGAGATACAAAAGAAACTGAGTCAGTGGACGCTCTCCGCAATCAACAGCTCTCGAATTTCATCGGAACCCGTCAAGTACATAACGTTGGTTACAAATATGATGGGACAGATCGTTGGGAATACGGATGAAGCCCACGTTGCGCCCGCGAAAAGGGCGAAAACAGCCAGGCTGGCTCCAACAACAGAGGCTCCCTCTAGCATCGCTTTAAAAGAAAAAGACTTTTGACGCCTTATATTTTGTCCTTAAAATTGTGTTTAGCTGGTGAACTGTTCATATGTTATAGCCCCGGTGATTCTTTAAGTGACCATATTTATCCGATTCGTACACCGAGATATTGCCTCCCAGACATGACCAGAATGCTACAGCGAAAAGGTGTTAATTAAAGGCCCAGTTTGGACAATTATCAGCAATGTGACGTCACACTTTTCTGCCATACCACAATGCATTGCATCCCGACCATCCCAACGAGTTGTTAAATACCTCTACAGTCGCCTCTTGACCAAAACAGAAAAAAATGCACGATGCATGAGGTCAAGTTGCTTATAATATAGTCACATGGTCCATTAGGAAAGGTCAATGGACGATGGCAGCGACAAATGTTATCAAAGAGCCGTCTTCACGTATGTGTTATCTATCTTTTCCAGAAACCAGAAATGATTCATCACCTCCAAATATCGGTCCATGTTTGAGCACGGTTGAACGGCGTGACCTGGTGTCCCCGTCTGTAGACCCCGCCAACGACTCACCACCAGTACTCACCTCTACACCACCATCACTCGTGGCGGATTTGCCTCAACAGCTATACTTGGCTTCGTCTACGCTACCGGGCTGCGGACAGGGGGTGTTCGCTGGGGAGAGCATAGAGAAGGGGACTGAGATCGGACCCTACATAGGGCGGATCCTCTTGCCTTGGCAGATCAACCCCAATCAACACAACCAGCATATGTGGGAGGTGAGGCAATCACGAGTAGTAAATACATATATGAATAAACCGATGTCAAGCTGCGGGCAGGTTAGCCCTGCTTGGATGTGTCATTTCATCGTCATTCCATTCCGTTAGTAGACGTCTTGCAATTTTTTTTTATAATGGTGAAATGCATTTTTTCCACTCTTAGTCACGCCAAGCTTATTAGGCACAATGAGCCAAATAAAACTATCACATTTCAGTGGTCACTGATGTGAGAAAGCAATCAGTGTTAAAAAAAAGTGTAATGTTTTGCAGGTGAATTCATGAGTTGATGACGAATAGATTAATTGATGATGAGAAATTCAGTTGATGATGAATTCATAATGACTTGATGATGAATAGGCGAGATGTACTGATTGGTGTGTCTGTGCTGTATCGCGTCATCTCCTTATTACAGGTGTTTGACTCTCGAGGCTGTGTCATGCATTACGTGGACGCAGGAGATCAGCCCCCTTTCCGCTCCTGGATGACGTACATTAACTGTGCCAGGTCGAATAGCGAACAGAATCTTTCATTAATACAGCGAGGGACTCTGCTTTTCTACAAGGTTATCCAAGTAAGTAATGTTCAATCTATGCTGTTGATAAATTATGGCATAGTAAATATACATATCTTGGGCTTTTGTTTATTCATTCATGAGCTGATACATCTCACTTAATAGCCCATAGCAATGCAAGTGTTAGGCTGATCAAAATTGTCCAAGCATCCTCGCCCACACGTGTAGCCAGAATTGAATCGGAAGCAGGAATGCCCAGAGTTCCAGCATCCTCATCTGCTGACCTCATTCGATGAAACCATGGCTTGTATTTGACATTTGTTTGATTCGCTTCTCGGTGCGATACTGATTGACGTGTAGGCAGTGCAAGCAGGGGAGGAGTTGCTGGTGTGGTACAGCAGCCACAGCTATACAACTTATATGGGTATACCCACTTCGGCCACGCCCACCACCGAGCCGCTGTCCTGTAGCAAGCCAGCAGGTGAGAACGGGCAGCAAATGCCGATTGCATAACTAATATGGCTGTGTTTAACGAATACAAAACAAAACGTAATTACTCAGATGTCTGCTAACATACAAAGAATTTTTTCCGTAAACGAAGGCAATGCGATATCTGTTTTGAGCTTATCTGTTTGTTTGTGTGTAAACGCGTTCGCCTCTCAGAAAACAATGTTAAAGACGAGCCTAACATCTGCAGTCCTCAAGTCGTGAAATGCAATCACACGGAGCCCATTAAATTGAATCATGAAATTGCAGGAAGCACAATGATACACAGAGACTGCCAAACCCAACGACAAAGTAATGCAAAAAATCAGTGCGCGATCTGCAAGCGCGCATTTAACTCGCGCAGCAACTTGCGCTCGCACATGCGCATACACACATTAGAAAAACCATTTCAATGTAGCTACTGCCTGCGTCACTTTAGTCAGTCCTCGACGCTCCGCAACCACATCCGTCTTCATACAGGTACGTATCTAATTGCATGAATTACAACTTATGTAAACTCATTCCTACAGTTAGATTCAATACTCAAAGGACCCTCAGGTTAATGATGGTAGATGAATGACTCTCCATCCTTTTAACCTCTTCCTATTTCTGATCTCAGGGGAGAAGCCGTACAAATGTGACCGCTGCCATTCAGCTTATTCGCAGCTTGCTGGGTTAAGGGCTCATCACAAATCGGCGCGACATCGCATACCATCCACATCACTTCAAAGCAATCCTTGATGTGCTCACTACGCCCAGAACCTTCACTACATAACCACGCATCAGATCCTCGTTCACTTTCTCACCCCAGGCAACTGTCCACCACCAGGCCCAAGACTCCTGTCAACCACCAGGTATCAGACTCCTGTCAACCACCAGGTATCAGACCCCTGTCAACCACCAGGTATCAGACTTTCGTCCACCACCAGGTATCAGACCCCTGTCAACCACCAGGTATCAGACTCCTGCCAACCACCCTGCCCCAGACACTTGTCAACCACCAGGTATCAGACCCCTGTCAACCACCAGGTATCAGACTCCTGTCCACCGCCAGGTATCAGACTCCTGTCCACCACCAGGTATCAGACTCCTGTCCACCACCAGGTATCAGACTCCTGTCAACCACCAGGTATCAGACTCCTGTCCACCACCAGGTATCAGACTCCTGTCAACCACCAGGTATCAGACTCCTGTCCACCACCAGATATCAGACTCCTGTCCACCGCCAGGTATCAGACTCCTGTCCACCACCAGGTATCAGACTCCTGTCCACCGCCAGGTATCAGACTCCTGTCCACCACCAGGTATCAGACTCCTGTCAACCACCAGGTATCAGACTCCTGTCCACCACCAGGTATCAGACTCCTGTCAACCACCAGGTATCAGACTCCTGTCCACCGCCAGGTATCAGACTCCTGTCCACCGCCAGGTATCAGACTCCTGCCAACACTTGTCAACCACCAGGTCAAAGATCCCTGTGAAAAAAACCCTCATACAACATACGGCACAAAATACTTACATTGTAAAATGTCCTTGGTGCATATGATGTTTGGCTGTGGCCAGGCCGATGTGACAATGGTTTGTAGAGCGTGGAAGTGTCCTTATATCCTTACATATTCCAGTGTCGAATCATATCATGAATACAACAACAGTGTCGAATCATATCATGAATAAAACAACAGTGTCGAATCATATCATGAATAAAACAATGAAAGTATTAGTTAATTCACCACTGCTGGGTGTCATATTCTGATGTCTGACTTAAACTGCGCTGCATCAAAGGTTCTAGAACGATGTTAATTTCTCTGCTTTGGTTGTCATGTAGAGCATTTCACGTGCGACATTAATGCCCGGCAAAAATACATGATTGAACTTAATGGCTGTAGAAATATCATTTAAAAAAAGTAGCAGGGTATTGGTCCGTGAAGTTTTTTTTCACAACAACACTTTCATTATTTTTATCAAATGCACCATTAAATATGACTTAGCCATTCTTCCTTTCCATTACGTATCTTACGGTGATTTTTAGCCATTATTGTTTGTTTTGGTTTTGTCTGGTTGCCAAAATGAATCTATATTGTGATCCTTTCTCTGTATTGGGAACACTTATTCTTGAAAACTGCTTCCGAACTCTGTTTGCACAAATAAACAGTATTATCGCTTAAACCCCGACTTTTTTCAGCGTCGGTTCCCCAGTAGTATGTACCATTTGTCATATTTGGCCTACTAATCACGTCCCGTCAAAATAAACAATTGGACTCTACAGGGCCACAAAAATAGCCGAGGTCACTGATTGGACCCAACTATACAGATATCAATTCCTAGAGTAGACAGGAATCAGTCAGTCATGTTTGTGTCGCAGCAGAATTCTGATGATTTGTGATGTAGCCTTAAAACTCGCTAGCAATCGATGAACACCAAGACGAAAAAGAAATGTGAACTAAACTGACACCTGAACAAGCCTAATTACGATAAGTGTACGTTCTGCGCCAGGTAATTAATGAGCGTTTCACAGAATATCCCATGGGTTGTTGCTGATAATAGCACGTGAGGCATCTTCTTGAGGTGGGAAGCTGAGAGAGGTTGCAATCATGCTGACGAATGTACCAGTCTTAATTTATCTGGAAGAAGAAGATTATCTCTAGCCGAGTAACAGACGCTAATAAGACAGATTATAATTAGTCTTCCGCCGGAATTATGAAGCAGCTATATTAATTAGTTGTACCTAAACCCGCAAATTCGGTTATATCTAATCCCTCTTCCATATGTCGTTGCCAAATGGGTTATCCTCTAAACAATCGCCTCGGTGAAAGGAGGCTTGATCTGGGGGTTGGGGCGGGGCATTGGTGGTCAGCGCATGTGCCGTATTTGCAACACAGGAAGACCAGAAATTGGCGGTCGTTCGGGGCCAGTTACTGACGCAGCTCCTGCCAATCAACGCCAGCCACCCCTGTGTGCAGCAGGGAGACAGCTCGCACTTGTAGCGACAGAGACGATTCTTATTGAAAGTTCCACTTGCAAGAGCATAACGCTAGAGGCAGTTCTTATCGACTCTGTGTTTTTTTTTACCACAAATAGTGTATATACAATCTCGTGTATTGCCTCAGGCGAGGAGGATCAGAACGCGAGATGATTTCCCGGACGCTCTTAGCGTCACCCACGCCGGTGATGGTGGTGATGCTTATCGCAGGTAAGTCCCACTTTGCTATGGAACTAACGTGGGCATCTTGGCATGGCCATTCAAGCCTACGATATGTCCTGTGTCTGAATTCTTTAATCCCTGAAACTGCAAACTTAAATATCGATGTCTCGCAACGATTGCATGCAATAGAAGTTCACAAGTCATGGGGTTAATGTTAGCATAGCCATGGTGTAATAATACATTACATATGACCTGATCTGTGAAGGCATTTGGGGATTGCTACAAGGTTTATCTGAAAGAGCAATAAATTGACTGGGTTTTGCGCCACCGTCGTCAAACACAGGCCAATTGGAGAGGGTTCTGTTTAAGTTCCTCTTCATATGCAATGTACGAGGGTAATTCCTACGCATTGGAAAACTGGGTTCGAAAATAGAAAGCGCGTACTGTATTCAAAGTGCGTCAACGTGCTTCGCTAGCTTAGCAGGGAGGCAATGCGGATGATGCGGCGGGAAATCGCGGGAAATCACGCGACCCAAAGGCGGTCACCGCATCGCGATTTTTGGAAATGATGTATATAGATGGCATTTCTTAAAGAATAGCATCGATCGGGGTAGCCCTACAAGAAGTCTGAGTAGACGTCTTACCTCTTCTTAAACCGACGCAATGTAAAAATTTTGAGATGATTCAGACAACTACCAAACACCAAACATACCCAAGTGATGGAGTTTTCGAATGCAATGAAGTTCACGGACAATTTTATCCCTTTTCGGTGGGGGATTTCATCCATGGTAATTATTTATAGTTCGATCAATTTGGGAAGCGGTAAAAAGTCCGAAACACAGCAACATGTTTTTGTTTTCAAGTTCAAGACCACGTGCATCGCGCATACTCAGAATGACGTGACCTATCGACGACTAATGCTAAGGCAATGCGGATGAGGCGGTGGGATATCACAGGAAATCACGCGACCCAATATTTTCCAAAATGGCGGTCATCGTATCGCGATTTTTCGGAACTAATATATAGATGGCATTTCTTGAAGATTAGCGTCGAGTGGGATTAAGTTTTTTGGTGCGTTAGGACTTTTTTTGTACAGGCTCTTAATATATGTTAGTATCTAGTTGCGTTATGTAGCACATTAACCAAACGCGTTTTCTTGGACGCGCGGAAAATGTTGACGCTGAACGGTATATATTCATATTACCGTTCGACCGGAGCTGCGATCGGGGGTAAGCTTTTTGGTGCGCTGTGACTTATTTTTGTACAGGCTCTTGATATATGTTGTTTTCTAGATGCGTAACGCAGCACTTAAGTCAAACGCATGTTTTATTGTTCACCCAAAATGTTGAAGCAAAACGGTATATATTTATATTACCGTTCGACCGGAGCTAGTTGATTTGTAGTTGGTTCATTCAATCTTTTCAAATGGATTGTGAAATGGGTTAGCTCCCTATACAGAGCTCGAAATTAGCGGGTTAAGCAAGCGCAACTAGCCGCCCGGATTGCGGGTAGATTTTTTTACGCGCTAACATCTCGCGTCCAGTTCAATACAACAGCAGCGGGGCTTGCGTCATTAAGCACCGCTTGAACCATAAACCCGACAAACACATAAGATAAGAAAGCTTCCCGGTTGTTAGCTCCGGTCGTAACGGTAACATGAATTTCTACTCAGACGTCTTGTAGGGCTACCCGGTTGTATACTATCATGTCTTACGAAATTACATGTATTGACCTATGGTATATAAACTGAAAGTAAACTGTTAAATAAACCAATGGCTCACAGAAAACGTTACACAACTAACTTGCCTCGATTGTTTGTGAAGACTTCATGCATAGATCAGTGTTCACCTACCTGCCTGCCGTCGGTGTTTTATTTTGAGGCGCAACAAGGAAATGGGGAAGTCCGTTCGTTCAACAAGTTAGACAACAGCGGACACCACTCCCTCCCTAGATATCTAACGGCAGCCTCACATTTAAATGTTTTTAAATACTACATGCACCAACTGACCTGAATAAGTCGAGTAGTTGCTTGGCAACAATAAATCAACCAGGCTTCCTATTTCCTGCCTGTTGACTAATTTTATATAACAGCTTTTCCATCGCGTGAAGGCATATTTATTTGAATTCATTAATTGGTATTAAGAAGAATTGAGCTTACGGTGAGGTTATGCACTTAATGGGTTGATATGTCATGCAGAAAAGCGGGATTCACGCATACAATGGCATTTCCAATGATTATGTGCTGTAGAATCGTAATAACGACAACAAAACAAACTTCGTGCAAGACGCGACAGAAAGACGTAATATCACCCATGCGTGCGCGCGCGATGTTTCTTCGTGCGCCCTTAGAGACTATTCTTCCGCGTCTTCTTTGTAATCGGAGTGAGCTCTTTTGTTTTGAAAGACTTCAGTAATGCATGCGCTCAAGTTGTCTTCCATGTCGTCGGTAAGCAAGCCTATATAGTGGCATGCGATTTTTTCATAGCATGCAGTTTCTTAAGATGCACTGAATGAAAAAGAGAAGCGCTGCAGATGCTGGAATCCTGTCTGGTTAATAAGTGAAAGAAGAGAAAATAATGACGTTGAATAAATATATGCTTTCTGTATTTTAGAATGACCTGTTATGTTTGTAAATGTTGAAATAAATGTTGCATTTATGAAAATTATGAAATATATAAAGAACAATGAAAACGTTTGTGTTTTTTACCATTATTTATAACTGAATAAGTAGGGCCGGTAGAAAATTTGTAAGGCCGGCAGAATTTCAATGTTACCGGCCCGCCTGGCCGGTGAAGAATCTGGCTAATTTCGAGCCCTGATTTGGTTGGAAAGCTGAAGTTCAGTGATCCGAAGTAGAAACACTCTAATTTTGATTTAATGACCTTGATATGCATGTTTTGTTGTTCTAATAATGTCTGGGTGGATTCACTGGGATGTTTTTTTAAATGGCTCTTCACTGTGATTACTGTTAAGAGTCTCGTTGAGCCGTTAATGACCCTACACTTCTCCCGGAGACTAAATTATTCCGTGGTGCGAAGATACAATGAAAATCCTAACTTGACTTATCTGGTATTATACACCATCAGATGACATCCAGGAATTATTTCAGTATTATAACTACGCAGTTGTTAAAGTGCATGTCTGTCAAATTTACTTACCCAGTGGGTTCTAAAAGAACCATTTCGGTTATAAAAAAAAGTCTCCTCATGCTTTCATAATACTACGTTTTCATTGTGAAGGTTGTCAAGGTGACCGGACAGAAAGCAGTTTGATTCGCCATCTATTGATGGGCTACGACCCGGATGTGAGGCCCACTGCATCCTACGCGGACATCATCCAGGTGGAACTAGGCATCGCACTCAACCAAATCATTGACCTGGTCAGTTCCTCCAACACCTACAGCGAAAATGCCTCTAACTCGGTCTCCCAGGCGCTTGATTCTGTGTGCCCGGTCCTGACAAATGGACATCAATCCTCATTTTACCTAATATACCATACTTTATAACTACGCATATGAGGCTGCTAATTTCATAACAAATCACCATTTAATGTAGTGTATTTATGTACACTGCTGAGGATAATATCACCAAGGTTACCACTGTAATGAACTAATGATAACACCAAATATACGCTCTGTCACATTGCTAGACGAATGTAATTGGTTTCGTTTTTACATACGCACCGCATATCAAGGACAGTTTTGGTGCACATACACACCCCCACAACTCATTACAATACAAAATACGGATAAAATCAAGGTTCTGTTACAACACTTACGAATAAGTCGTGACTGCAAGATATTTTTTTGGAATAAACTTCACAAATTCGTGTTGTCATTTGGGGTGATTTAAAACTGTAGCTGTGACCTTGGTAGTTAGCTTTTCTCTGTGCCAAGTTCGCTTCGTGTGTATGATGGTGGTATGGGTATGGGATTGGGCGAGATGCTTGTTAGTTCCCAACTACATTTGGCAGCGGGTAAGACCTCTTCAGATGGTTTAGATGGGAAGGACCCATTGTTCTCACAACAAACATGAACATTTTACACATAACACCAATAGACCCGAAGTGACTGTTTTGAAACATTCCTCTAACGACTTAAGGTATTACATGGAGCGTCAGAAACTTTTCAACAGATTTCAGGGAGAGGATAAAAGTAGTTTCGATCCCTCAAATTCACAAATCCTACAACATTACCCAGCTAAGAAACGTTCTGCACTGACGTTTCCCTTATAACTTCCATATCTGGACATTTGGCGTCCATTACGTTACTATGATATGGACAATCTAACATTCTTTATCCCACCAACTCCGACAGCTTGAGAGCATAATGGTAAGTGTGGCATCTCTGCATATTTGTAGCAAATAACAAAGCAAATTATAACACGAAAATCGCCAACGCAAAGCTGATCCATTTAATCATATATCACTGCGGGGGATCCTTTTTGACGACAGGCTGTAGGCCTCATTTCATAAACGTGTGGTCTTAATTGAAGAGAAGAGAAGGCTACCGATAGGTGTCGCTACTTGTAACGTGGGCTGCATTCGCTGTCTCGTATCTGTTAATGCGTGATCACAGAGAAACGTTCACAAGTGCTATGCTAAATAACTATATATGAACCCGGCACGAGGTGCTTTTTCGAATCCTTGTGTATAGACGTATGTGTGCTGCGATGTGAGTCGCTTGTGCCCATTTTGTGCCATGTTTTTTGATAACTTGAAGCGGAATATACCTGTACTACGTGTCTTTATTGTGGATAATATGGTTAATTGCTTTTATTATTATGTCTTGATATGATTGCAGTGGTCGTGTTATCGTGGTCTCGATTTACTGGTATGCCGTTACTAAATACGACAGTTCATACCCAACAGATAAACGGATATCGATTAATCGACGATTCTGTATTTTTCCAGGATGAGAAAAATCAAATCCTCTACTCGAATATCTGGCTTCGTATGGTGAGTGATGATAAAGGTGACTCATTCAGTTGACTACAAGGAATGGCCCTTGTTTGTGCTGAGCATGTATCAATTAACCGATGGATGGCTGGGATCGGTCTTGCACACATGGGCAGTGATGATACTACATTTTCGCTCAGTCAGGAGTCTCGGCGCATTAACGTAGACTTCCAACTTTATTTGTGAGAAATCGTCTATTTGTTTAGATTGCTTCGTTAAATTGAGCATGAAATATCGATGTGCATGTTGATTTTTCGACAGAAGTGAAACTTATGAGATGTATGTCGAGTGGTAGGTAGGTGTGTACAACTTATGATACAATACCAGTGACGTGTACCAGCTAATTGTCAGTTGTGTCGTATAGCGTTGTTCATCGAGTTTGCGTGTTGTTGACGTAGTACTGGCGGGACGACCATCTGGTGTGGAATGAGTCGGACTATAACGGCATCCACAGCATCCACGTCTCTGTCCACCGTATATGGCGTCCTGATATCACCCTCTACAACGAGTCAGTAGCGCTGTCTGTCAATGTTTGCCTATTAACAGTTTTCTGGGTTTGCATGTACTCTTGCCTGATAGTACATCCCTATACAAAGTACAATTCAAAAGCTGTATATTTATTTATTAAAGCTAATGTCACAACGGCGATGTTTTACAGAGATTTCATTTTTAGGTCATTATGAGGGTACCCGGATGACAACTTGGTCTGCATTTGGTTCTAAAGAATGCTATGTTTAGTGCGGAAAGTATGTCGTGCAGAATTCTTTTCCCCGGGAAGATGGCTCTAATTTGTTATCAGTTTACATCCTGGTTTTAATTTGGTTATGGTATGGGTTTATCTGTTTTGTCCCATTAAACTGCTCCTAGTTGTAATATGTTTGCAGCTAGACCCCATGTGTGTCGAATAATTAATAATTACGGTGGTATCTTTTTCAACTCGGATTTGTCGATTCGCTGTTGATTAGCGTATTTATGGTCTATAAAATATCACTTCCGTCGAAGTGATGGCTGGTGGTAATCATCACGTGATGATAGTATTTCGTTTTGGCCCAAAGGCAACCTCTAATTAGTTTGATTTTTTTTTTTTTCATTTTTCACTCTATACACCAAATAATACTCGTGTGTATGGATGGTTTGGCTCGGTAGTGTTGGTGAGACACTGCCGGAAATAGAGCGGTACTTGGCCTCAGTGACGTCAGACGGCTCTGTGCGTTGGCTAGCACCCGCGGTCGTGAAATCGTCATGCACTCTCAATGTCCTGTACTTCCCCTGGGATCGCCAGAAATGTCCGATGAAATGGGGCTCGTGGAGTTTTGACGGCACACACCTCAATCTATTCAACCGCACCATGTAAGTTGTATCATCTTGCTTTCGCAGCAGTTACGACTATAACGTTAATTTTCTGCTACATGATGTCCGAACCACGTGTTTTTTTGGCTTGGTTTGTGATTCCGGTGGTTGATTCATGATAAAGTGTTTACCATAGGAGCGGGGATTCTTCGGCCTTTGTCACGAACGGCGAATGGGACCTGATTGAGTTCCCGGTAACACGAATAGTCGACTACTTTACCTGCTGCCCAGAACCATACCCGTCACTTGTATTTGAAATCATCATTCAGCGTAAGTCGCTGTATTACGTGACGAATCTGCTCATGCCCTGCGCTTTCATTACGGCATGCTCCCTGCTTGTCTTCTGGCTGCCTCCTGAGAGCGGAGAGAAGGTGGCGCTGTCGGTCACCATCCTTCTCACGACCACCGTCTTCCTCCTCCTCGTGGCAGAGACCATGCCTGCCCAATCGATTGTCATACCGCTAGTCTGTAAGCTGCTTCAACCCTCATATTGTGTTTCATGGCAATGTCTTGTGTTCAAAATGGATTGATGCTAGATCAAATAACATGAATGTTTGAGTCACTGTTTTTCCCCTCATTTAGCTCTTAGGATTTAAAACAACCACAATATTTGTCTCCACGATTATTTCACCTTTAAGAATTGAAGCTCTTATAAGTCCCTGCAAAAAACGTAGAATTGCACAAAATTCTCCTGTTAACATACGATGCGATGCTCTATTCAAGAGTACTTAGGCCAATCTCGGACGTACTTCGTTAAACCAACCATATTGAGACAGATTGTAACTTTGTGCTACCATTGCCTTGCTCAGCCCAGTACTTTCTTGCTGTCCTGTTGATGCTGGCTCTCTCAACGTTTACGACCGTCATCCTCCTCAACTTCCACCACCGAGGCGACCTGGGTGAAAACGTGCCGAAATGGATGCGTAAACTCGTTCTCGATTGGCTGGCCCGCCCGGTAGGACTACGAGAACTGGTGGTGCTCCACGAGGAGCAACGCAAGAAGCAATTGGACAAGGTGATGAGCCAAACAGATATGGCTACTAAAATATATTGCCCAATCAGAAATCGTCATCTTAACCTTTCATTTGCATGTTGTCAATATGAGATGTTATATTTTTTTTGGTAAAAAACGGACGTCTCTCACCAATGGGCTTGTTGCAGATGGCGCAAATGAAAACGGCCACGAAGCATGGCGTGCAGCTGTCGGAGTTCTCCGACCTAAGGAAAGAGGTCAACGCTTATAACATGGATCCCAGTGACGTTACGTTAGGTTACCGCAATTCTCTCACAGCAGATAAAATAAATCCTGCCTACTCAAGTCCTTGTGGCTCGCACCTGCCAAGTCCTCAGAACGGAAGCATTCGAAACGGAAGAGCGACTCCATCACCAACCCTGCTGGTCAACGCCAACGAACTGGACATTGCTAGTATCAATAGCAAACGCAGAGCCAGCGATGATGCCAGATCCTTGCTGAGTGAACATGAGGCCGGGCAAAATAACGCCATCTCGATAGGATTTAAGAAGATCCTGGACGCCCTGGACGTGTTCCGCTACGGGCTCGTTCAGAGGCAGAAACAAGAACGTCGGGTTACTGAGTGGATGTTGGTGAGTGAGATTCTCGACCGCGTATTCCTCGTCCTCTTCACGATAATAACCGTCGTCGTCAACTTGTCCATAATGCTGTCTCACCCTTGAGGGTTACTGCACGCATGCGCAATGTGCATCGCATCTCATCTCTCATCCTTGAGGGTTACTGCACGCATGCACAGTGTGCATCGCACCTGATCTCTCTCACCCTTGAGGGTTGCTGCACGCATGCGCAGTGTGCATCGCATCTCATCTCTCATCCTTGAGGGTTACTGCACGCATGCACAGTGTGCATCGCACCTGATCTCTCTCACCCTTGAGGGTTGCTGCACGCATGCGCAGTGTGCATCGCACCTTATCTCTCTCACCCTTGAGGGTTACTGCACCCATGCGCAGTGTACATCGCACCTGATCTCTCTCACCCTTTAGGGTTACTGCACGCATGCGCAGTGTGCATCGCATCTGATAGCTTTCTCAGGTTTGCTGTTTATGCATGGTGTGGATAGGTAATAAACGTTCGTATAGCCCCACGCTAGTACACACAGACCGGAAAGCCACAACACTTAAATATCTTGACTTCTGTAAGCCATTTTGAAAAGTATAGCAGGAGGAATTGACAGGGATGGCTTCAAATTACGGCGAATAGCCGCGTACAACCCTGATTGATTCATGTGTTACAATACTATCCTAGCTCATCCGTTTTTAAAAAGCTGCGTCGGGTCACGACGGCATTGGTTAGCCTGGCCTGTCGTGTGGACCGGTCAAGGGTCGCTGGAAAGGAAGCTGCGCATCGCAGTATTGCAGGAGACCCGAGCAATCGTAATGACGCAACTTTACCATGGAAGTCCCGTATCCAATGTCTGTCCATGGATAGAGCGCAGCAACTATGCTACCTGACCCTCGCTGGCGATGACTGTGGTCATCAACAATAAGACAGAATCCCTGCCATCTGCCACCTGCACCATCTGCAACTAACAATGCGGTGTCTCATATGTACGCTATTCGTGCACCTATGCCACTTGTGGCCGCAATGACACTCCACCTGTAATTCCGATTGCTCGTACACCACATGTAACCGTAAAGGCACGAAACTGCTTTATATTCGATTCGGAATCACTTGCTCGACTTATTTGACTCCGTTAATAAATTTACATGACAGAAAAGGATTCATCTGACGGTGGATATCTGCGTACAACCCTGCCTCATACCTGAGCAGCCGCCACGACCCATGTTCAGCATCTGTGTTGTGGTAATGTCACCTTGGGTGACGTGGCTTGCCAATGGACACGCAAACAGGATGTCGTTGAGGTCAATGAACAAAGCTTATGGGTTTCATGATTTCGGAGGATGAGGGTGGGGGGCCCCTGCTCTAAATTCAGAAACGTGTTCCTACAAGTTCATCATGTCTTATTTAGCTGTTCACAATGAATACACAAATGTTCTGGATTACACACGATCATGTGACGTGTCTTGTGCATCAGTGCTATTTCGGTATTATTTACTAATAACTTGATTCTGTCCATGAGTGTTTTAAAAAAGCTTATACAAAATGGTTATATATTGTGAATTTGATCCACTTGCTCAAGATAGATATTTATTATATGGCTGAACTTTGAATCGCCCATCTCCTTTTGTCTCAGCCGAGTGATTTTGATTCATTTACTTCTGGGCTGTATAACCGTCAACACACACGATGTGCTGAAATGCGAAGCTCATATTAAATATAATAGATAATTTTTAAAGCATAACATCTAACAGAATAAGATCGGAAATAAAATACATCTCCTTTAATCAGAATTTCTCAGTGTCCGCGTGAAGTTCACACATGGAATGCTATTTACGTAATAGAAAATAAACGATATTTTTGGGTCAGCTGTCATGGGAAACCCTACAGCCAGAGAATGGTCTTCACGCGGACACTAAGAAATTCTTCACTGGTTCGCCTTAAGTTCAACATGAAGTATTACGTACATATGTACTTCATACTGGAGCTATTTCTTCCATCCTACATTTATTAAATTCATGGTCATCCCCCTAAAAACGCTTCGAGAGTCCGTTTCACGGAATCCTCGTTACTAATGTAAAACAGATCCCTTCCCAAAACAAATAAAACCACAAAGATTTTGATGACCTTCATCTGATCTTCACTCGGGTAGGTCGAAAGCAACAGCTGAGTGATAATCATAGGGTCAAGTTACTCCGCGATATTATTGAGACATCGAATTGAAATCTCCAGTTTCGCTCTGTCACGGCTCTTGTTGGGATTGTGGGCACAGAAACAGACAATGGGCACGAACTTGATAAAGAAGATAAGGATAAAGATACTAGGGAACTGTCATTTCAGAGTGAATATATCGTGGTCAGCATTAGTGATCATGAATGACATCGTTATTGGTATGCAGCTGGATCGACTAAATTTCCTCGGTTTTCGATGTTTCTGATGTCATGATTGCCAATGGTACGATGTGATTGGTCAAGGCCTCCCATTCAATAACTTAAAGTAAAACTACCAAAGATAAACCAGGTTGTAAACATTGTATATAAAACAAAGTTAAATCTTGCTTTGCAGATGATAGTAACAGGCACGCGATGTTGAATCGCCGCTGAGAAAGACATAAATAGAACTTGATCCTCCCGATGCTGACTCTTGATAACCAAGAATTTTAACTTTAGAATCAGAGTATCACTTACATGGTTCACGTTTATCTTCCTGTAGGCTGGCTGTTGAGGAACACACGCTGGATTTAAGTCCTAATTGATGAGCAGAAATCACGAGTTCCTAAAAGAGTATATCGTTAGTAAACATGTAAGATAATTCCAGCCACTTATGTTGGTCATATCAGCTATAATTACGTACTTTAATTTAGACAATTCAGGTTAGATGGGCGCGTTTTCAATTAATATACTAGCCATCACCAATTGTTTCTGTTAGTTTATTGCATGTTCACTACAATGATTTCACCACAACAAATGAAACGAACTTATGTGGTTCCCACCAGAATGACACGTGGTCTATCTCAAATTTAGTTTTTTTTACAACCACACATAGATGACTTCATCAGCCTGTCGAGATGAAGGTGATACACCGTGAGTTCGGCCTGGTTCCTTGGTTGTTAACAGCTTTGTGGGGTCCCTTTTTTACCAAGAACAGTTAGTTAAGTCCAAGAGTTGTGTGAAGCTTAGACCTGGGCATTGGTTTTTGTAATAACTCTTACGGTGTTGCTTTTGTTCCTTACAGTCCTCAATAAACCACTTGAGAAGAAGTAAATTGACGGTTGTGCTTTCATTACACCATCCGTCTGCATCTATTTTATAGGGTTGTGATGGACTGGTACTTGTCATAAAAATTATGTGTTAGTACACACGCAACTCTTGTGATGTTACGCATCTTGTGAATAAGCAAAACGTGGAACCCACTTCGTTCAATCACACACACACACACACACGCGCGCGCGCGTGCGCGCAAACTTTCATTCAGTATTGATGGACCAATGTGACATACTCTACTAGGTATGACACATATTGCTACGCGTCTTCTGTGTGTGTATAAAACACAACTCCTCCAATCAGTAATTCCCACATACTTGAAACTTCAAGCTGATAATTATTGGATCATTGCACCAAGTAACTATTAGTGGTATGTGTTTAATAGAATTATGAAAACACTTGAAGTTTGGGGGTGGGGATTCCCATCTCTATGCTGTTTTTAAGCTTGCAATATTTCATATGAAATGTGATTTTCTCAATCGCGTGACGTGATTAAAAGCCATGACGTCCTGAAACGTTTTTCAAGCCAAATCTTGGAAAGATTGCTTTTCGGGGACACTGTTTTGATGAAAAGAATAAACTCACTTTCATATTAAAAGGCAAGGTAAATGTGAACGTGTTTAAATATGATGAATTACGTTTTTTAAAGTGCACCAGCACCGCCATTTTATATACTACCGAAGTTATTGTTCTAAGTTGCTTAGAAAACAGTAATGGTCAGTGAGTTTTATCCGTTCCGTATTCCAACGAATATGACATAATCCGCCTATACAAGCACGCAATGTCAAACAAGATCGTCCCTGATAAAATGATAAAACTTTAGATAACGATTCCACCCCAATGAGTATCCTAGAAATGCTGAAAGGCACTCGATGTTATGTACTTAAAGTTATAATAAGTTACAACAAATATGAGATAATCTATAATGTCGTAACAATTCGTGCCTCCCGGTATTTCTTCGATTTTCTTCACAAATCATCTAGTAAATAACCCGACAAATGCACGACGTAATTAATTTATGCAAGATAGTGAAAATAATATAGGCCTCTAACAGCACGCTTCCTGTAGGTTTTCAATGTTATAGCATTTAAGGCGAATACTACAAGGGGCAAAATGGCGTAAAGCTACATCAAAACACTGCGTATACCGTAACATTTTAAAAGAGCAAATGTAATAGCTCGATCGTTTAAGGCAAGTACACGGAGCGGTGTGTGGAGGACCCACGTGTTTTTGATATACAAGAACACACCAAAACACGAAGATTTGTCATGTACAAGCTCCACAGGCACCGACACACCAAATACCATCAAAAAATTGTGTTTAGAGATGGACCATACACCAGGACTAGCAAAATAAATTTGAGCATATATGTGCGCATAATAACATCGTAACAATAAACAATATTCCACATTTCCTTTATATAATAGGTCTAGAAATCTGTAATTGCGTTCTTAACAAGTGAACACCATCGTGTTAACGATGGGGACAGCTGAATCCCACCCATCTACCAACACATTCACATCACAATGGCCAATATAACAGTGAATGCACGTCGCAAAGAGAAATGAAATAATTCATTACTGTTGAGTTCAAATCGAAATAAATGTGTTAATAACTAGCAAACAGGAATTAACATCTAACTGCAGGTTTAGTCAACATATATTGTACACAAAAAATCGAAAACATACATGCTGGAAATTGATTGACATAGCTTGTACTGTTTAGCCATCCGACCTGGCTTTGACAGCAATACCTTACAATTCATTTGATTGAAACATATCTACACATTATTTTGCCATCAATGATATTGCGATCACAGATCCCGTCACAGATATGTTAATGTTGTAAATCGCTTAAAAATGCAAGTGAATGAGGTAGTAATAATTATCATGATTATGTTCCCATCTTGATCACTGATGAATCGTAGACATGGGGACAAAACATTGAATGTAGCGGAATTAATGATCAATTCCTTGTGCAGTTTAATGAATGATCGAGCAACGATATTACGCTAACCATTATCATTATCTTAACTTGATAATAGAGGAAGCGTTAATATTGTAAACAATTCAGGAATGTAGTAAAAACAACTGGGAAGGGTTTGACTAATTCCATCTACATTTCATTAAATGAGCGAGAAATGCCATGCCTATGTATCATAATGTTCCAATCTTGACTCATCGTTAAGGTAGCGTAAACATTGGGAATAAAACAGGAAGGTAGCGGCGTTAACAGGGAACGCCCGCAGACAAGTCACCAACCAGCCCGTGAAAAAACCAGACACACCTCGGTGTTGGAAGATTTGCCTCACGCAACTCCACGTACCCGAGAACTGCGATTGTTTCGTATCAGCTTGCAGTATGCTCTTAACATTGTCCCATGGTATTGCCAGAGTCCAGCAGGCAACTCCTGCGCACCCACCGGCGACTAAACTAGCCACAACCCCCTGTCTGTCCGTGAGACGCCGAGCAGTAAACTGGTCAAACATGAACTCGTAGACGAGCATGTAGACACCAAATGTAGGGATGTCTCTGTAAGCCATGCTTGTCATTCCGTGATACAATCCCCGTATACCGTGACGCCGAACAATCCACGCACACGTCTGCGCAGGCCCCCGGAAATATGCAGCGGAGTGAGCACCTGTCCAATCGAAATAGTGATGTTGTATTAAGTGTACAGAAATCAATGCTTCTGTTTTTCTTTGGTATCGATACAATAACGCGAGGAAAAAGTTATTTGATATTTTACAACATAGATATTGTGGCCACTTTGACCCCCCCCCCCCCCCCCCCCCCCCCCCCCCCCCCCCCCCCCCCCCCCCCCCCCCCCCCCCCGGCTTTGAACACCATACCATATGCAGCGCTCCAAGGCGGCTGGTTGATTAAGGTGGAACTCAATCTGTGAAAACAGTGTGGAAAGTATTTAATGAGAAGTGTGCGGTGCTCCTAGCCAGCTCATTACTTGTCGATACACAGCAAATGTCACAGCATTTACAGGGAAGGCACGCAGTGCGCAAGCATAGAAACCAGAGCCAAATACCCTCAATCCATTCCTTTTGTATAGTTCACTTCCACAATGCCATATTGTCCTATATTTAGATCCTCTGTTGTCTGCCTGGAAATGACTCTTGATCACATCTAATGGAAGAACGATTCCCCATGACAGGACACCAGCAGTACCTCCAGCCAAAAGACTGGCAAACATGCCATCGCGTTGGCGCAGTCCACACGTCATTAGAGTCATAAACGCCCACTCATATATGAGGAAATAAGATGCGCTGGCTGGGATATCTCTGAATCCCATGATAATTAGCCCACGGTAGAAGCCTCTTAAACCACATGTGCTGAAAATAGTAGAAGCGCACTGCATTGGGCCTGTATAATAAACAGTCCCTCCACCTGATCCACAGAAAAGCAGAAGCTGATGTGTATAAACGGATGATTTGATGTCAGCATCCAGGGAGAACACTCCTTTTGTCCCAGCTTTATTTGTTATTATACAGCAAACATCATGGGTACTTAGAGTGATTAACACCATCATCCTATCCTTACCATCATCCTATCCTTACCTACACAACAGAATCTTAAATCCATCTACACATCAGATTTTTATCTCCAACTGCACACCTGAATCCTATCTACAACTGCACACTGAAATCCTATCTCTGACTGCATACAAGAATCTTAACTCTCCAACGGCATACCAGAATCTTATCTCCAACTCCACACAAATTATATATCTATCTAAACATCAGAATCATAACTACAACTACACACCAAAATCTTATATACAACCACAGAACCAAATTCCAACAAAATGCAGTCACTCACCAGCTTTGGTTGCAATTTGTGATTGTAGCACCACTTTAACCAAGTCAACAGGGCAAGCAACAAACAACTGGGCAAACCCACCAATGCAGCCTGCCAGAAACACCTGCCATAAAGGACAAAGGATGAATTGGTTAAATCATAAGTGCAGGGAACCAAGCGTATGTACATCAAACAAAATGCTAAAAGGCAAGCCTGATAAGTGATGTCAAATATATTTCAAAGTTCTGATGCGTTTGGTCTGGGAGAGGAATCAAAAGAATGTGCCTACCTCATTGTAACGGACACCCCGTTGATGATTTTCTCCTTTGCACCATTTGATGGTGCTTCCATAGACACCAAAGAATACCGAGTTCACAAGGCCATATGAAGCCAATGGGAACCCCATACCTCTGTAAAATCCTCGCACCTGTAAAACCACGAAGATTTGGGTTGTGTTTCTCATCATTTGCTCCTTTGGCTTAGTGTGATAATATGCTGGAACGTGTTTGCCACACGGCCAACTCGATGTATCATAATGTCCAAACAATTGCATTATGATGAAGAAATAATATATGATAGCGACAGATCGGGTAAATCATGATGATCTCCAGTGCTAGAGGAGATGCGTTCCGATGTCAGTCCAGAGACACATGCCCTTGTTCTAAGAGTGTGCATGTGCCCATCGTATAGAAGTTAATGAGTCATGCGAGATACCATTTCACCGCTTAAAAGTACCATATGAAATATTGATTCCCAAGAAAATTGTTTTTCAATTAGTTTAAATAGTCCTGAATTTTGGTCGCATTGCCAAGTCAGAAAATTGTGCCACTGAAATGATAAATGACAGCATGAGACATAAACACAAACAATAAAGCAGCTACATCCCTAAGTAAGGATATCAAGAAGTAACATAACATCCAAAACTGTGAAACATAACAAAGGCAACACACCCATCCTTGTTTGTTGATACTCTTCATAGCTGCCCACGTACTGCTGTATGGCGTCTTCATCTGCTTTATCTGCAGCTGAACCTAATGCCAGTATCATCAACCGTCATCAACTTCATCTCACCATAACCTTTTATGTTTGTTCTGATTGAAGCAAATTTAATTAAATGGGAAAGTTTTACAGCGTAGCAAAAGCGTCATTATGATTGGCTTAATTTCCATATAGCTTGTTTGGAAAGTCAAACCTTGGTTGTGTCGAACGGGTGACCCACTACCAACCCAGCTGCACCTGTATAGTGTCAATCACACACAGGTATTGATGATCACAAAAATATAGTTTGATTCACCAATAGCTAACAAACAATTTCAGATTTATAAAAATAAGATTTGTAATCAAATATTGCGGCTAGTCATAGATTTGGCAACAAATGATAACACGAAAGCCTCTGAATTTAACATAGGTAATGGCTAGGATAAAACCATATAAATTCTATTTGTGTTGATAATTTGACAGAACAGTTCAGCACATTAAACAAGAGTAAATTTGACAGAATGCAAGGAAGATGGTAGGGACAATTTCTACGGGAATGACCAATATGAGTACAAGAGACAAAATCTCTCCTCCTCCCTGCTTGTGTGTCTGGAACTGTGTGGGCACCAAATTACTCTGGGACCTTAAACAGCATTTCACCTTAGCTAAGTGCTCCTTATGTTACTTTATAAGCTACTTATGTTCCAGGAATTATAAGGTAATTTAAAGTGGCTGGGAACCCATATATACATTCCACCTCTCTCCAAATGGCTTAGTTGAAAACTACTGTTGATATTTATTTACCTCATATTATTGACTCCAGACAGACAGGAAGACGGAACACCTTGAACGGTACTTAGGAATGATCAGGAGCAACAATGGGTTAATGGAGTGACATTATATCCTTACCTCCAACAGCCCCAGCAATATAATCGTTGATAATGTTGGTGCCCATGGTGAAAGCTTTTGAAGCTTTGCTTGCCTTTGTCACCTTTCACTTGTCCAGTTCATGTAAATTCTCACCTTTGACAAAATATTATAAGCACAGCTCAATTTTACTCTCCATTACAGCATCCACTAAGTCACCTGCATACACTGGAATTATCTTGGGGGACAAAGTACAAAGAACAACACACTTACATTGACGGGATATACATATGAAATAGGGTGACACGGATGGACAAGATAGAATCATCAAATGCGACAAATGGAGGTATTAGTCTCCTAGTTCCTGACATTACATTTTATGCAGATGGTGGGCGGGTGCATCAAACTCAAAGTCTTCAGCGACAAGTCTAAAAAGATAACTTATGTAGTGCGTCTTGAGGATTGGAGTTAAATGAACTATGGGGTGCTCTATGGATTAACCAATGACTGAGCAGCATCAATGGTAAACACGACTCGACACTGGCACGAGTCCATGGAAAATCTGCGCTAACCTGATTTACTGTTATATTTTCAGCCCCAGACCAGCAGACGTAGCAACAACACTCGGAAACTTGGGCTAGCGAGTGAGTGAGTAGTGTCATTGGTTCATTCATTATCCAATCACCTTGTTGATCCAGCATGGGCCCTCTGTGGTAGGGAGGCTCTAGTGTTTGTGGTGAATATTGGTGCGGTTTCTTGCCATTTAACATTTACCTTACTGCCAAAATCAGTACATATATCATTTGTTTTAATTATGAAAAGAAAACTGCTTACAGATATGTATCGTAATTATTTAATTTTATAGCCAGAAAAAGTGTTGAATCAATTATATCGTGTGCACCCTGAAGTCTCCCATATGTCGAATGGCCTAGACCTTATCCTGCGAGAGCTCCCTGCGAACAAGAGTTCAAACATGGACCGGTGTGCGTAGATATTTGGGAGAGATTTGTCTGTTCGTTTTTCTCACAGAGCTCAGACAACCAAACAAATATATTTCCTCCTTGTTCGAATGGCTGTTGACTTCTTAGCAGGATGCATCGGTGGTAAGGAAACCTTCTAATACTTAATTAAAATGTTGAGCATTAACCTGTTAACCAGGGAAAGGCGGTAGCACTACATGACGTCGGACGAGTCCACACCAAGACGTCCGACCGGGGCTAGGAAAGGAGGCAGATCAGCGAGGTGGACGGGAACGTTGTTTTGACTGTCGATATCTTATCTCTTTTTCTGATTACAAATCCGTCTGCGCCAGCTTGGGTACGTCAGAAGCCGTCTGATCTATCGTTGGGTCGAGCAACAATTACTCCCTATCCGATTTCGAGTGACTAGTAATAGTAGTATGTGACGAGGTAGGCAAGGCACTCGCCCCTGGTGTTTTGATTATCTGATGCCACCTTAGGGGCGAGGGGCCGTATGGCAGAATCTTTAAGGATATAAGCAAATATGCTCCTTCTCGCAATGCAGACAAGGGACAGTTTAAAAAATATACATTTTCATATCTATAAATGTCTTAACATCAATCTTGCCTAGAGTCGAATTAACTAAATTATGTTGCATTGTGGGAGTCGGCCATGTTGAGTTTTTGAACAAAGTGTCTTGATGTGCCGTATTTTAGTGCTCAAACAGAACAATTAGACAAAACTGTAGTAATAGAAACAGTCCTCGTGTCATTTTGTGGTATAATCTTTCATTTTGTCACAAATTTTTTGGCATGGAAGGGTTTTGTAAGTTTTTAGCGAGTTCATCTGTCATTTTGACTACGTAACCTTAGAAATTTCGCAGGGGTCTCTTCGCCTTCGAAAGTAGTTAATAGCGTTGCGGTGTCAGAGGCAGAGTTTCTTTGCCTAGTGACGAGGCTGCACTTGATTAGTTCAAACCTTTCACGAGGCCAGACAGCTATGCTAAGTGGGCTCACTCTGACTGGCCATGCAGTGAGTATTGCAATGATTGAAAAGCTCTCCCACTCCCACTTGGTGTTTCTAAAAAAAAATAATAAAAGCACCAGGGACTGTTGGTGCCAGGCTTCGGAGCACCAAGTTGTTGCTCCAAAGTTTGGCACCAACAGTCCCTGGTGCTTTTGTTAATTTTTTTCGAAACACCAATGGTTCGAACAAATCAAGTACAGCTTTTCACTTGTGGCTATACTTGGTGACCAAGGCGATTTTGTTGGTGCATGACCCTTCTCTCAGTAACACAAGAAATGTAATTCTTTCACTCGGGATATGATACATGGCTGGGTTTTTTTTAATGCTCACTTGCTTGACAATAGAGCTCTAGATGTTGGATGATCGACTTTCAGACAGCTAGTATTTCACGTTTAAGCATGACAAAGTTTGTATCAGCACTGGATTCATTCTGAAGTCTAGCCATCACCTGTGTACTCAAATTATAGTTTGTGTGGTAACCTTGGAGTTATAAGGAAGGGAAGTTGCAGATTTCCCTGATTAACACCCTACCTGAGATCTTGGTTATGTTATGTTTTGTTGGCTTTCTTTACTTTAAAAGACCTCAGCTCACTCTGGGTTTCAAATTGCTGTTGTTGTGGTAAAGTGGCCAAAAATTGGTATTGAGTAGTATATCTCAGTTCAAAAGAAAAACTGTATTGAGCTGCATCTGAGTGATAAGCCGTAGTGAGTTCTGGGCCTATTGTTATTTTTCATATTGTTTACTCTCATTCTTATAACACTATGAAATTACTACAATCGCTTGTTTTATTGAAACAGGTTGTGCAGGTGTTATTGTGGGTCACCCATTTGATACTATCAAGGTAGGTAAATGATAAAACTTAATTTTATATTAAATTGATGACATGATGGGTTATTTCATTTGTCTACATATTTATTTGAATGCATAAATGATTTGTTTTCATTTGATAGGTTCGTCTGCAGACGCAGAGTTTTAAAAACCCCATCTACAGAGGAACTGCTCACTGTTTCTCATCAATTGTCAAACAAGAATCGGTCAGTCCATATCCCCTCTTGGTTTACCTTCATTACTGATCTATACTTTATTGAAATGGAGTAGATATATCACTGTAAAGGCCTCATTATAGAATCATAATATCACTATATGTTGCTGTTTGATATCTGCAATGTTTATTTGATCTTTTTTACTTAGGAGTAAAAAGACACAGCAACATGTTGTTGGAGAATGCTGTTTGTAAATACTATTTGTAAATTCAACAAGTGACTGCAGAAACAGTTTTAGAATATATATATAGTGTATATAATATGTGAATCAATTGGGGATGGGGTTACCATAACTGGATTTAGGGACAAAGATAACTTTATGACAATTTACCTGTTATGGGTGTATCAATGCCAAAATTGCATTGACAGAGAGCTCTATAATTTCAAGTGTACAATTGTAATGTGAGTTTTGCATGTGTTTTTGTCATTCATTATACTGTCATGAGAAAATTAGATGGATGATATTGGTTTTTCTGCAGGTACTGGGGCTGTACAAGGGCATGGCTTCACCCTTGTATGGGCTTGCAGGAATAAATGCCATAGTCTTCGGTGTGCAACGTAATCTTCAGCGACGCATGACAGATCCCAGCTCTTTAAGTTCCCATTTCCTGGCGGGATCAGTAGCAGGTCTTGCACAGTCTGTCCTTTGCAGTCCTATGGAACTGGCTAAGACTCGCATGCAAATTCAAGGCCAAGGAGAGTCACGGTTCAAATATCGGCATACTAAACACGACTACAAGGGACCTGTGGACTGTCTTAAAAAGATCTATAAGCATGAGGGGATCAAGGGTGTTTTCCGGGGTTTCGGTCTGACTGTTGTCAGAGAGACACCAAGTTTTGGAATGTATTTCCTGTCTTACGAGTACATCTGCCGTATATCTCCACAGTACACTGATGATGGCGATGTGGGAACAGCCACCATGTTGTTTGCAGGGGGAATGGCAGGGATATGTGCCTGGCTTATCACCTACCCTGTGGATGTGATCAAGTCTCGCATTCAAGCAGACATGAGTCACAAATTCACCGGGTTCTTTGACTGCTGTGTGAAGTCTTATCAGGAGAGTGGGATACAGAGCTTCACCAGGGGCCTGGGATCGACACTGCTCAGAGCTTTCCCCGTGAACGCGGCTACATTTACGACGGTGGCTTTGACCCTGAGGATGATGAAAGCTGATGTTAATGATGATGATGCATATGACTTTGCGCTGTACGTGCACCACCATCATCCTCCAAATGCCAGAGTCCAGCTTCAGGTTGCCAACTTTCCCAGTCATCCTTAAATACGCCAGGTACCATTATCTTTGTTAAGGATTTCTTTCTTTCTGGCTTTACCAGAAGTTGTTTGAATCACATTGATTTGAAAAGCAACCTGCCTCAGTATGGGGGATGTTAAAAACAAATAATGGCTGATGCAATCATACCCTGGTTCACTAACCCAGGTTACTGTCAGCTGGCACTGTTGCTGGTGATTTGTAGGTTATGAATCATGGCTATAACCAACATAATGTGGTCAAATTTGCAGAATGTTAGGAGTCTTATCAGTTAATATTGTCACATCTCACCATTCTCTGACGGTGAAAGTTGGGAATTTGCGATCTTAGATAATGGGTAGATATTTGGTCAGATTAAAGAACAGCTGCATAGAGACCAAAATTGCTGTTTAACTTATTAACAAATTCTGAGTGTGCATAGTGTTTTAGACTTACTGGTTGTGTGGTTTTGCTAATTCTTCTACCCCTCATGCCCTGTTGTGACCAGCTATTGGTTATGGTAAAGGCTGCCAAGTTCTGGTACTTAAATATTTGGCAACCAGGGACATTGAATGCCTGTGCATTGGGCTCAAAATAGATAATTTTCGCCCTAGATCTAAGACATGGCTACTATCCAGAAACACATGTAATCAATAGAACTATTTACAATGGTTGACCAACACTGCATCATGATATATTCAGACAAGAAATAGGTGTAAACATCACACCATTGATGCAATCAAGAATTGCTGATATTTACATAGTTAACACAAAGTTTCCAGGAGTGAAATACCGTGTCTACATAACAGTTGTTAGCAAGTTTTAATAATGTTGTATATTTGTACAAACAGCACATATTTGATGGAGTGTTTTAACTTTTTTCTTATATGCTCTGGACTCTGGATTGGCATTTAGAAATCTCATAGAGAAGAATCTCAGTCGAACAGCTGATGTTTTGCTGTGTTTTGCACTTCCTCCCTGGTTATGTAAGACATGTGGATCACTGTGATAATACTGTTGCCACATGCCTGTATGTTTAGCGGTGCTTGCAGGGAATTACTTTGTTCAGGACAAATCTGCTCTGATGCATTACCTCTCTGATATTTTTGTTTTTGTTTACAGTATTGTTTTATGCCACTCTCAAATGTAATTTTATTCATGGTATTGACAATTGTTTAGTGATCCATGACTCGTATCTTTATTGCTAATACTTATTGTGTACTTACAGTACAAAAGGGCTGCACAGCAAGTCTGTTTCAAGATGTTTATGTTTATTGTACAAATATATATATATATATATTTGCCTGCTATTTCTGTGTTATAACATGTGTGCTGGGGTTGGGGATGAGGCTGTCTGTCGCAAGTTTAAGGGCAGAGTTTATCAAATATACTTAAGGTTTTTTGTGGTATGTGAACAGAATCTCAAGCTTATGATATGAAAAAATAAATAAAATTGCAAATGCTGACTGTTTGGAACTTATAACATTACCTTTTTTACCCTTTGTTGTAATGAAAATATTCATGTAAGTTTTTTTTATAAACTTTTTTATAGCTGAAATTATCTAAAGATGCATATTTTAGTGCCAGGTAAAAAATTTAATTTGTATCCATTTTAGTCTAGTTGTTTGAATGACTTGATGGTAATCTTTCAAAAGTATTAGGCATACCAAATCATCAATATCCGTGCTTTGAAAACAGCTTTGGAACATTGTTTACAATCTCTGCAAATGAGTGACGACTGGCTCAAGTAATTTAGCTGAATGCAATTTTTTTCTGGTATTATTACTCGAACCCAGCCCGTTTTCAGCTTTTGAAGTCTAGTAGCGCATACCACATGCTATATTTGGAATCAAAATTCAGAACAGACTGCTACTGTTGTGTTGACACTAGTTTTAATGGGCTATTTATGAGTGAGTCTTGCATCAGATGGTAGCATTTTAAAGATGGATGGGATACCATAGTGCTCTAGATTTCCACGTCCCAACCTAGTGATTCAAAGCCCTTAGGTCCAGACAAATGCTGATGTGTGATCAAATCAAGGAGTAATAATACTGACTTCTACTTGTCTGGAAAATTGGCAAGTTATTCAAGTGTCAACTAACATGAGTGTTAACAGGGTTTAGTGCAGACTTTACAATAGTTGGAACTAGAGTCTTGAAAAAAGAAGAACATGTAATTAGGGGTGATCAAGTGACCTATCTGCAATCCATTACATATGCCACAGCAGCATTACATTGTATTTATAATACCAAAAGGTGATATCTTGTGTTGCAGAACTATTTTGTAAGATTATGTTGATGCAAATCAATTACTGAAGGTCAATATCTTATTTTTCGCCCAAAAAATATTGATAATTCAATATGGCCAATCATTACTGTTCAAGTTACAAAACAGACAAGCACATCCCAAACCACTTCTACACTATTTTGGAATAAGTGTGGATCAGTTTAACATATCAATATTTAACTATCATTTGTAAGAATGCAAACATTAGATGCAACCTTTTCCTAGAATGATAGCAATATCCAAATTGATATTTATTTTGCCGTCATAACAAGATCAATTAACATCAACTAATGCATAGTAAAGATATCTTATGTAAAAAATTCAACACCTTCGCTAGATAAGAACAATGTCTAACTATCATAACCCTCTATTCGCGTCATAACTATTACAGATAATAAACATACACTGCCTTGGCACAATGATAGACAAATACTGCAGCAAACACTAAAGTTTTCTGGTCATAGCCAAGAACTCTGTTACATGTATATATATGTATGCATATATATACATGTATGTATATATATATACATATATATATATACATATATATGCACATATATAAATATATATATATAAACATATATATATATATACATATATATATACATATGTATATATACATATATATGTATAAATACATATATATATACACATATATATATATATATATACATAAATATATATATATATATACATATATACTTACATATATACATATATTTATATGCATACATTTATACATATATATACACAGTTATAAATGTATATATATATATAAATATACATATATATATATATATATATATATCCATAAATAGAGATATGCTAACAATCGCCTTTGAGATTTAACATAATTATAGTTTGGGGAACCTAATAAAACAGTCAAAACGAAGAGGTTTTGTGGGGGGTCAAAATCTAATATATTTCACTATTGCTGCATAGATATAGGGTTTAGTTCTTTTGAACTAAGTGGAGCTTGTGCTCCCTCTTGACAACATCAAGGTAGTACTCGGTCGGCTGTTGGTTTGTTGGGCTAATATCGTTGGATTAATTATGTATGTCAGCCGGACATACCAGCTGTTACATAGTTTCAGTTTAGTCTGCAGCACAATTAAAGTTGCACAATTCTCATTGATATATTGTTGATACCATAGTTGTCTTTGATTTCATGCAAGACTTTTAACTCCTGGTACATCATCTTAGATGGAATCGGCCATTCGATAAACTAACTTTTGATATTTGTTTGATCAACACATAACTCATCATCTCATCATGTCGTGTTTCAATCGCTGGTCGGCTGTATACTCACTGTCGTCATATCTCATGTGGGATAGAGGTATATGTTATGGCTAAGACTAGTAGTATCAAGCTACTGCAAACCTTGCAAGACAGCTAGGATACTAAAAACATTAACATTGAGCCATTAAAAATACCCTACCCTAAATCTCAGCAGAGACCTAGATTAACTCCAGGTCAAACAACTTCACACATTTCAGATTTCAAGTTTGATCTACAGACACTCAAAAAACATGCAGCCACCTTTATTCCATAAAATGTTCAATCCTGATATAAGGAGATGCCATGAAGCATTAAATATAGAACAAATATGTTATTCACAACAACCAGCCCGAACAGAGCCCATGGGAAAATGCTGATGAATAATTATTGCTGTAAAGTCTGGAATGAAATACCTAACAAAATACATATAATCTATATGCGATGTTGCGGCGCTCCTCATGTGCACATCATTGTAACTGTATCATGATAACATTCTTATTACCAGATTACTTAGATCACCAATCTACTCCATCTTTCAAAATGCAATTGGGTAATTGTATGATTTGTATCATCTTTTTTTCATGTATGTTTTATTAATTTTGAATAAAGAGCCCGAGTTGTATTGAGTAATATCGGTTTTTTTGGTGCGCTTTTAGTTCATATTCCTGTATTTTCCGGATCGTCCCTGGGGCGCATCGACCCCGGGGTGCACTGACCCGCATTCTTCGTGGTGTATTAGGGAAGGGGAATGTCTTCATTACTCCATGCTTAGATCTAGCTACAAGTTATAATACTACTTATCGAAAAAAGGTTGAACAACAAGAACGCAGATAGTTCACCATCCCTGACATAACCACGCGTTACAACCTGCCGCGCAGGTGCAAACACGACCGAGCGGAAATTCTATCTTTAGGAATTTTCAAAATGCTACACCGGCTACTGGCAGGAAGAAGACATCGCGACAGCTTTCAGTTTCCAATTTGTGTGTTCAGAGTGCTGAATTGCCGCGCACCATTCCAAGTACGTTGCCCTATATTATCTTTCGCGACCGAATGACAAGACATTCAGCAGTTTTGGGATATTTCTTTGGTGATATTTGTTGGTCATCTGTTCCTCATTTCCCCAATTTCAGGCTTATGCAATGAACGATCGATAAGACTTGTAAGTTGTATAACTGTCTATATAACCAGATAACAGAGTATAAGCAGATTAGCCCTACAAGACGTCTGAGTATATTCATATTACCATTCGACTGGAGCTAACCATAACCTAGCTCCGGTCGAACGGTAATATAAACAGACTTGTAGGGCTAACCATAACCCCCCTGGCCCTGGTACTATACCCAGTGCCACTGGCAGTGGTAGTTTGTGTGGGGCGGGGGAGGCGGTAGCCCAACGACCAACATAGACGTTATCTACCGTGTTGATGTGAATGCAGCTTTAGTAGAGCTAGGTGGCGAATAGGCAAGGCACTCGCCCCTGGTGTTTTGATGATGTGAAAGATCGAAAGTAGTAAATAGTGCGTCGCTGTCAGAGGCAGATTTTCTTTGCCTAGGTGGCGAAGGTTTTCTCCTAGAAATGGGATTAGGATGAGCCACCTTGGGCCAAATAATTTGACCAATATTTAGTCTTTAGATCAACCCAAAGTGAGAAAAGGGATCCCGGCCATCAATCAGTCGATATTCTGAATCTTGGAAAAATGTGCAATGGACATACTGATCAGGGAAAAGTGACCCATTTAAATAACAAAATAGAATATATGCCCTTGTTCGACCATTCACACATGAGGAAAGTGAACTCGCTAGGATTCCTATTTCTCCATGTACTGATGCAGCTATAGCTACCAGGTGGGCACATATAATGCAAGGAGGAAGCAAATCAGCTCTACTGACAGATCACTGTATCTGTGGTGTGTGGGAGATTGGGGTGATGGTGAGTGGGTTGTCCTGCGCTGGAATAAGTCACACCTAAGTCACATGTACAATGAAACCTGAACAAGACATGGTCTCATGTACAAGCAGACCTGAATGGCATAAGCACATACAGCAGAACCAAATGTCCCTGACAAGTTGACAAATGAGACCATCCTTTATGGTGTCCATCCCAGGCCACCTACCTAGCCCATGATGGATGTGGAAGATCTAATATCACAATCTACAGTGCAGACACAAAAGATCAAGGGCAGCTAACATGATGCTGTGAGCAGCAAATTCTTTTTGCTTTTGTCTTCCCCTAACAGGTCTATTTAGGTACTTTCAAAAAATACAACCCATTTGCATTCCTGGCCATTGAGAATAATCAACCCATTGCTATTTCCTGGCAGTCTCCAAAAACCTACCATTCATATACCAAGATCCCCCCACCCCCCAAATAAAAAAAGGGCACACAGTCGGCTGACAAGATTACATGTCTGGTACTGGGCTCTTGTGTCAATATTGTTTCTTTGAAGGAACATATCAAGTGTGCATGAAAAGCTGACAGGGTAGTGGTAATACAAATCAACACACAGTGACAGATCTTTTCACTGTCCAAGGAATCAGCTTCTGCGTCAAAAGCGGGGATAGGCATGTTGAGGCTGACAACCTCTCATGCTGAACCAAATCTTTTCCTACAGGTATTTTCACAGATAAAAGAAAGGACATATCAACCCGGATCACCCGGCCAACCTCAATTGGTGTGCCATCCGACAAACGAATATGCCCAATGCTTCTGATGATCGCACGGAGGGCGAGCCTAACCAGTCGGCCCGATTTCCGGAAATCCTTCTAGGTCCGAAATAGACGGGGACATCCCCACTCTCTCTTCTTGGGAATCCTCCACCGAATGTGTTGAGTACCACCTTGTAAACGTATGTAGAGAACCACTTGGCAACAAACACTCAACTTTATGCCCTAAAAGAATTGACTTAGCCAACCAATTCTTTTCTTGAAATTGGTCCGAGTCTGACCAAAAAGGTTGAGTCCTCAGTGCCCTGACTTACGTCGCAGGTTGCCTGGTTATGGAAAGAGTACAGCACAGAAGCTCCTCAACTCAAACCGTTGCAAAATAGCAAATCCAACAGTCCGCCAAACAAAGACAACTAATCAAATGCATCCTTAGTCAAAGGTCTAATCAGAGGGAATGCACTCCCTGAATAAAGGCGGCGGAAACCAAAATGAAAAAGATGCATGAGAACATCTCGAATCCGAACCTCAAGCTCATTCTAAACTCACTTCGAGATAAATAGAAAAGATCAGAATCCCTAAGATCCTATACAAGGGAAGAACTGTTCTTATCCATAAGAAAGGAGATAGAAATCTCCCCAAGAACTACCGCCCAATAGCGTGCTTGAACTCCTTTTACAAAAGCTTAACGAATGTAATGTCCCAATACATTATTATTACCTACTTGGAAACGGTTTGCTACCAGAACCACAAAGAGCCTGTCATAAACAATATTTATCTGAACCAGTTGGACTGAAGTATGAGCTTTGTACCATTAAGTATTAACTAGCTCATCTTATTTAATGACTTGTGCGTTTATATCAATGTGTATCCTTGCATCAATCTTTTGCTAATGTATCTTACATCTCTTTGAACTGAACATTGATTTATCATATTTTTCAGTAAATTTTACTGTGCAGTGCAATGTTGGTGTATTATAACTGGTCACTTTAAAATATTAGTTATATGTTTGGAATTCCAGGTTTCACAGCCTTTAAGAGTAAATATTGAAAGTTTGCGGTGTTTTACAACGATGGATCAAGTATTTGACGTTACCAAGCAAGACACTTCAACCGACAGCAACTTTGTTCGGCCATTTAAGCTCTTTTACACTCAGGTTGGATTGCTTTGAATTTCTGTAGCTTCCAGAATGGAAGTTGAATAATAAAAAACATGGGTGATTGTTTATACAGTTATGCTAATTATGAGGTGATTGTTCATGCATTTTAATCACGCTGTGTGAGTGAAGCTTTATATAACTTGAGGTTGCAGGGAATAACCAATTTTAGTAAATCCATCCGCAGGGTTTGCCTTGTATCGTATATCTTTGGGTATAATCAATAATAAATGGTTGATACTTTTGTTTAGAATGGGAAGAAGAAGAGATGGGATTGTGTTAAGTCACATGACAGGTGAGTTGTGGAATTCATTAACAACCACACAAGCATGCAGTATTAACTGCCATGGTAAACTAAAAACATATGGGTTTGTGTTTCAGTGTTGCAATTTTGATTCACCATGTGGAGAGAGATACATTTGTTTTTGTAAAGCAATTCAGACCAGGTAAGTGTGTCTTGTAGTTTCTAAATGGTAGCATACCTTAAATAAATTAATGCATTGTTATAAATGCAGTATATGTCAGTTATACATACCAAAGGGTGACAATCTGTGGAAAGTGCTTGTAAATAAATAGAATCAAAGGATTTTCCTCCCAACCATCCATTTAAGAGAAGTTTCCCAATAACCTGCTGATTCATATGAACCTTGCAGATCAGTCGATGTACCATATATATTTGAGCAGCCTCTGATCTATCTTGATCACAAAACCTTCGTTTAAACTCATTGTTATGGACTAATCAGTTATAAGTACACTTACTCTGAAATGATTTTAAACCAACTACTGCAATGTCCATCTTTGTTAACATATTGTGAACCATACTGTAACACTGGATAGCATTGCCTGTAGCAGGAGATGTCACGAAATCTGTTCATCAAGTTGTTTATTACAGGATATTTTTCAATAGTTGATCATACCCCAGCCGCTCTTCTTTCACAACAACACAAAACAATAGTTTCAACGAGATGTGATTGATAACGTTTTGTCCAAAAATGTTTGAATAACTCGGATACAGAAAGTATGGCTTCTGATGAATGATTAGTGTCAGTAAATCAATGAAATATTGCTGCTATTTAAATGTCTTTCCTCAATTTGTGTTAGTTAAGTGCAATTGATGCAATGCAAATTGTTGAATTTTTTTTAGTAAAAAATGGTGTGGTTTTGCATGCAGCTGTGTACATAAATGTGGCTGAGGCTTGCGGTGAAACAGGCAATTCAATTGACACTGCGGCAGTGCCTGGTCATCGCGGCATCACCTACGAGATGTGTGCTGGCATTGTGGATAAGAACTGTAGTCTTGTGGAGATAGCTCAGATGGAAGTCATGGAGGAGTGTGGCTACCATGTTCCATTAACAGCATTCCAAAAAATAACCACTGCCAGGTATCTCTAACCATGTCATTTGGTTTCCATTTTTAATATTTGGTTCAGTACAATTGTATGTTAATAAACTCCATCCAACTGCATATTAAACCTTTACTAGACATGTTGTGTATTTATTATCCAGATCTGGTGTTGGCACATCAGGGTCCCTTCAAACACTCTTCTATGTGAAAGTGGATGACACAATGAAGCAGTCTGTTGGGGGAGGGAACTTGTCTGAAGGTGAGCTGATAGAGACAGTGGAAGTGCCAGTTGCGAACAGTATGGACTTTATCATGGATGAGAGCAAAGAGCGACCTATTGCTATGATCTATGGTATTACTTGGTACCATCTTCATCAGGCCAATAAATCCTCTGGAAGCTGATGCTAGTATGGTGGTTTAATAAAATTAAATCTGGCTCCAAATATATCGTATATATTTGTTTGTATTTAATGATGCTGTAACATCTAGACAATTTATAGTTGTTTGTTTCATTAAAACCATATCTGCAACAATGTGCAACAAACTCAACTTGGGGATGATTTTCTTATACCTTTCTGGAATAAATCATCACGATCGGCAATCACATAAACTGTGTCACCTTAAAACTCGCAGGTTGTGGGTTCGATACCAAGATGTGAAAACCTGACTGGTTCCTTGTGACTCTGATGATCATGTTAAATGGTGGTCCCATCTCTGAAAGGGTAGCTCAATAGTACTGTGGACCTTTGCCTGAGCAGCCTGGGGTTTGTGGTTGCTGGCACTTATGGGGAGCCGGCCAAGCATTGCAATCATCCTCATCCATCACTGTTACGATATCACCTTGATGAAAGTGGCATAAAACCCCAATATTACCATTACTTTTTTGAAATAATAATTTGGCCCACAGGTTGCTTGAATCTTCACTGTGGGATTTATGTTTTGGATTCATTAAGGCACTTGTTAGTATGGGTGTTTAGTCTCTCATTTTGTGCCATAACTTGTTAGATGATGAGAAAAGAAAGTTAAATGTTCTTCAAATGTTAGCCAAAAACAATTCACCAGTTTATCATGAGAAATGGTTGAAATATTTGTAATTACAACGATGAATTCTCCCTCTTGATATTTAAGCAAAACCTTGGAATTTCTTAAATGATGGTTGCTGCAAATGGATATACAAATGATCTATTTGTTACCATGAATCAACACCACACGGTGATATGACTCAAGATATTACTTATATTGACTGAAAGGGATAGGGGTATGTGTAGGAGGCTCCTCTTTTCTTTGTTAACTGCATGGCAAATCTCACAAAACAGACTCCATACCTGATATTTTAATGAGAGGCCTAACCCAAATGACAGATTTATGTCCACCGAAATGTTTAAATGCAACAGGGAGGGGGATATTAGACCAGATTATTTGACAAACTAATGGTTGCCTATTATTTTTCTGTTGAACTCATCATTCACCCTCTACTCATCTGTTGCCATAGATGACCATATAATGTATTAGGCAAAAAAACTCTGCCCCTGACAGCTCCGCGCTATTTACTACTTTCGATTTCTCACATCCGCGCTGTAGCAGGTGGCATCAGATCTTAAAAACCCAGGGGCGAATGCCTTGTCTAATAATGTATGCATGGTATGACCACACAATCACAGGAGAAATTTGAATGCAGCAGTGCTGAAAAACAGGGGAACATTCACTCAAGCTTATTTAATCCATCACTGTCAATTGTGAGGTAAGAACACCCACCTTCTACAATGCAATTTACTTTACAACAGCTCAAACAATTATAGGTAATGATACTCCGTAGCACGGAAATATGTATCAAATACGACGTACTGTCAGGGTATGTGGATAGACCTATATGAAAGTGTACATATACAAATGTACTTGAGTACAAGTTTGATTGATGTAGCAAATGGAATTATGTGTAATATGTGCTTAGTTTTGTCTTACCCAATTCAAGTGTATTTATCGCAACTAGTGTATTCAGCATTTCAAAATTCATTAACAATGCCCCGAATATCATAGTAACAAAAATATTCTCTCATTCATACACAGGATACTGCAACTACATAAAAAATTGGTTTATCAATAGATACAGGTAAATGTGCACCACTCCAAATTGTTATACATGTACTTGCCCGCATTAACTAGTCAAGCAGAAAAGTCATTTGTTATTGTATAGATTCAAAATGTGTTACTCATGTCACCAAATTCCGACTTTGCCAAAACCCTCTGTCTATGTAAATGTTTTCTGTACCTTCTTACTCAGGTAACATGATGCTGTGACCTCATGTACTTATTATTATTATTATTATTATTATTATTGTGTACCATGCTTCTCTTTTGTACATAGTCTATCTTTTGTGTGTTTCTTCTTTTATATTATTATTTTTATTTTCATAATGTTTGGGTGGCTCCAGCAGCAGAGCCCGGGCAGCAGAGGCTCATCGGAGTCTCCTTATCAATTGTTCATTGTTTATATGTTCAATTGGTTAATAAATTGATCTGTCTGTCTTAGCTCTTATGAACCATTTGAAGGGAGTACCCGATCGACTCTTGGTCTGTTGGGCTAGTCTGTCTGTCTATCGTAAACGTCTACTGGACGAATCGTCTGGTAACTTTATTGGCAACCGGAAACAGTCGTCTGCACGTAGAATGCGTCTTCAGTCCAAATATCGAGACCTGTCAACATAAAAACTATTCGCAATGAAAAAAATCCCATTATCCAGGGATATCATCATCAACATGATATCGGCTTTAACTTTGTTGATAATATTAGTTTATGGGCCTAAGGTTTACAATGGACTGAACATAATCGAAAATACCAATATCACCATAAACATTGTGTCGGCAATCGTCTTGGTATTCTGGATTTTTAAAAGTCTATCACTTGCAGACAGTCTTCGTAAGCCTAAGGCAAGCTGCTATATTCTGAACCCTATATATGCAACGAACTAATAACTTAGTTTAAACAGGACGCATCGAAATGTGTCTAAATATAAATGCATGTGGCCGGTGGTTAACGTTTTATGATGGACCTGCTAGACTAGTATGCAGACTTTAAAGGGTGCACGTTTCATCACGTCGCTTGTTATATATTGTATGTTTTCTGCAAATTATCTTAGCACAAACTGAAACAATTCATTCAACATATACTTTAAATCTAAATATGTCCACTTTTAGTTTTGCAGTATTTGAAATTGTTTCATTTGCACAGGTTTTTAGAGTGGGTACATGTACAGTCGTGATTGCCTTGAGCATCCCAGTTTTCTACAGTTTGATCGTGATTTTCGGAGCCCCATTTACTGAGTCAGTTGTTTTCATTATTGCTTCTGTGACAGAATAAAACAAGCATTTGTTTATTGTTGACAATTTCCACACTAAATACTCCATTCAGCTGCCACATTCTCACCTCACAACTTTTTTTTTTGTGCTCATGCTTTCAATATTCTTTCAGGAAGCTATCAGAAACGTTTCAGCTTGCATTGCTGATGACAGCCTTGTGTGTAGTACCACCTGCCAGTATTTTAGGTCCTGAGCTGTATGTCTGGATCAGAGTGTTCTTTGGTGGCAGGTAGATACCTTGGTACTAAAACTATGATCCTCTTGACCTTTTACCGTATGTTTTGATTCATTTGACAAATATATGACTACTTTAGTATATATGTATATATCTGTTTGTTAATTATATAAGATGTTTCATCTATTACTCTGTATTGGTAGATGTCAGATAAGTCTGGGAAATGTTGAGAATATATCAAATGTGTGAATGCTATACAGTTACACCGGTGCAAATGTACGCGCCGAGATATCGGTCTGGTCAGCTTCTGTGTTCAGTTTATTCGGAACATGGCTTGGAGCGTTACCTATACCTCTTGATTGGGATAGACCTTGGCAGGTGAGGGCGTTAGGGATTTATATGAGTGGTTTTTAAGCTAAGGCAATGCTTCACTTGTGTTTCATTTGCAACTGCTATATTCCATTTGCTTTGCCTACTATAATATTTGACATTGGATGTATAATAAATCTTTCTTTACGGTTCTAGGTGTGGCCTATCAGCTGTGCAATAGGGTGCATTCTTGGTCATGCATTAGGATTGTTGGCTTCGCCGATCTTCCTCATACTAGACCATAGGGCTAAGGAAAAAAACAAGCTCATCTAACCATTTTGAAATCGGTAAAGCTTCCGACTTTTTGTGGGACAGATTATTTGACATACCATAGTTTTCTCTCACCTGGAATGATCTGTCTTGTCACACTTGCCTTGTCTCCTAGTACCACTTAAACTGGTTATATTCCATGAAGACAACAGATACCTCAAACGCTGGAAACTCTTTACAAAGTAAGGGCACAAATAAATATTTTAGATCATTTCAGTTTCCATTTTACTCCTTCATTTATTCTGATCTTCCTCCAGCTTTGTAGGCACCATATAGCACACTAGTGTTGGCATGCCATTAAACCCTATACCTACCTTACCTGTTAAGGATTACACCAACTGTGAATTGAAATAAAATTCTAGTAAATTGAGACACAATTCCCCCCACCACTGAATTTAGCATGTGTCCACATATATTATGATATATTGTTCATTTAAAATACCCACTCTCCTAACTGAGAGGGGAAAAAGTCATCACCTCCGTTTTTTTCAGCAAAGTTTTAGTCAATTAATCAATTGTAGATTTTCAATGCCAGAGCCAAGATCATCTTATCTAATTGTGATAATTCTTCATCGAACAAAAGAAATTGTCTTTATCATAACAAAAATAATACACAATCTCACGGATACAATAAGCTGAGGTACAGTACCTGGATACCAAACAGCAGATGCAATAATTATGTAACATGACACTTCAATTATTTGTTCAGACACAAATTATCATTATCAGGAATGATCAAGAAAAACATGATCAACAAAGAACACCAGATTTGTAATTTGACATCTACCAACGATTGTACATAATCTTTCTTATCCACAGACACCCTCTGCAGACTATACGTAATTCTAACAGTCAAAACCGTGAGAAAAATACCCATTCATGATGAGTTATATGCATTGCGAGTGCCAATAAATAGAATATGCAGATTAGTTCTTCTGGTGTAGCAAGTAGAAGGTTACCAAGCATATAACTGAGTTGCCAAGCCACTACTAGCATCAGTTTAATCAAACAAATAGGCCAAGAGGGAATTTTGACCTTAACAAAATTACATCTTCCTTCAAAACACAAACTTATAAATGGGTTATTTACATATTACAAATTCAACAGAGATGGTTTCACTATTCCGGAATGTTTTCAACTCGAAAAGCATCATATAAATGCATATAAATGTAATTATCCTAAGTGTACATTCAATCCACATCGTGTTATTTCTACAGATAATACTTTCTCCAAAACGGAGTGACCAGCACAAATCGTACAAAGCACCTCATTCATCAAGTACAGTTTTAACAAAATATCAGTGAGAGAGGAGTATAACATGGGAATCATTTAGAGTCTGCAGTCACTCTCTTCCGGACTCCAACTGTGCCCTCTTTCTCCTTGCCCCGAAGTATCTCAAATGTGTCCTCCCCAGCAATGACAGCCTCATCATCACCAGCCTCAGCAGCTGACAGGGACTCGGGTGCCTTGCTAATACCAGCTGATAGAGATTCAGATGCCATACTTATACCTGATGTTGGTGATGTTTTCTCTGGGCTCTCAGTAGCCAATGCTTTACATCCAGCTGTGGTACAATTATATATCACATATAAAATATTTAAATGTTTAAAGCCCTGCCCCCCACCCCCCACCTAACACAATTATGGAACATGATTCCAATTTATCAGACATGTTTTGTATTGAAACCTTATTTTATTTGACTAGCTGTAGGGTATCAGCATTACAGAAGCAGGGACAGACCTGTCCTCTGGCCTGGACGGTTCTTGGTTTGTCTCTTGCGATCATCCCAAGTTATATGAGTTGCGGTCGTAGGGCTGGTTCTGTCACCTGGCATAGGGGCAGGTCCAAACTTGTGCCAAGACAGCAAAGTTAAAACCAAGAGGAAGAATATGTTGATAAGGACTCCTACTGTTGCTGATATGATGGGGTAGTAGAACATGAGGTAACTGGAACAAGGAGAAATTCAACTTCATCTGCAGCTATTGAAAATGCCTCAAATACATGTCACATACATTTAAATGGGGAACAGCAAAGCAGAATTAGTGATTTCAAGTAACAGGTCGTGGCAAAAAATCCTTGGTTCATAAGTCCATTTTGTATGTTAGACAAGCAGTCTGGGCAATCAAGAATAGTGATGTAATGTATCGAGACACATCTATGCTGCAAGAACGGAGCTTGTGATGATTTGGGGAATGTGATCATTCTTCCAGCACCTCTGTTGGAGCCTTGATCTAAGTTTGAGTGAGTGATATTTTGCTTAGGAATAGCAAAATTACATTCAGAGCTAGATACAGTATTTTTTTTAATAAGTGACTGGGGTGTTTTTGTAGCAGAAGGACTTGAGAAAGAGTGGGAGTTTCCTGATGAAATGGTGTGCTAAGTCAATCAGTAAACAATTGTTCTACACAGACATCAGGTGCAAGGAGTAATTAGTGTTGCAATGAACAAGAACAAGTACTTACAATTCAAAACTGATAATTTTTGCAAATTTCGTTTGATTATGACACAACCTACCGAAGTCCAGCGAATTTGGCATGGATGATTAGGCGTGAACTGTAAATTTCAATATACTGACTCTGGACTTCAACCACAGCTCCAACTGTGGGTTTGTACTAAACAGAGAACATGAAGCAATTGGTGTTAGAGCTAGTCAAATTAAACAGCCATACAAACGCTTTGGGGTATTTTCTCCTCACATGTAAATTTGTACTTACTGGATCCTCTTCAAATTCTTCAAAAAGATCCACCTGGATTAATTGTTTTTGGTGTATTCTACCAAAGAGATAAGATCCAAGGAATACACAGGTCTCCAAGGTCTTGAGTAGATCTGACTTGTAATGAATGATGGACTGCAAATTAAGGCATATATGAGTGACATAGTGATGTTGAAATATTTGTTGAAAATTCACAATGTGTCTATTTAGCAACATGAGGTGCTAGATACACTGTGGTTCTAAAGCTTTCTGTATACTGACATACATTACTCACAGATCTTCGTGATCTTTTCACCATTGCTCCATGTTTCGTGTAGACATTAATTTCTACCATGAACATTCCTGAAAGAAATAGAGGAACAATTTAAAAACATTATAAGTCATAACGTCCTTAAAGAAACAAGGTTGTTGTGTGGCAAAGCTGCTGGGGTTGAATTTCTGGAGGTAGCTGCACAGCCCAATGTGTATTAGGTGAATATCAATGCATCACTTCATGTTGATAAAACAGACCTTGGTGATGGTTAACTGGAGATTCTGGCATGTCAAGATATAGAGACACCACATAAGGCTGACCTATCTTCAGAATCTGAAATTGAATTTCACATACATAAATAGTGACAAAGTTTTGAACTGTAAGTCATTAATTAGTGGGTTTAAAATGGCAACAGAAATTTTAAATTACTGGCTTAGAGCTGTCTCTCGTCAGTGAAAAGTTTGCTGATGGAAAGCTGCAAAGTTTGCTGACGTGTTTGTCGTATTTAGTTTCACAGTCAGTTCTAAAACACAAACAATACTTTCAGGAAGAACAGATGGATGGCATGTGACATTTGAAGCATTTAGTCAAGGTACTATTCAAGCAGGATTCAGGGAATCACAGATAAAAGCAGTAGACTACGGTGAACAGGCAAGGCAAGAAAGCTACAGGAGGGAACTGTGACCTTTTCAGAATCTTTTACCGTATAATTTCAGAAAAGGGGAAATCAGAAGAAATAAATCAGGTTGAAGGCTGAAGCCAAATTGCACGGGAAAGAATAGAAGGGCAAGTGTGTTACAATGAGGCTGCTGGTCTGCAGTCAAGAAAACCAGCAACATGTGAATAGGCACCTAATGGGGCGGGTAAGATTAAGAGGGACCAAAAATAATTCCCCGTACACAAGGAGCGCCCAAATAGCACTATGTAATATCCAACCTATTGTTAGTCTACTCATCCACCCTGCTACTTTGCCACTGTGAGTGTGACACCTACTAACCTGAACTGCAGGTGGATGTCTTTAGTGTGTGCTGCCGACGGCATATACGAGTAGTAGAAAGCGCCATACATGAATATGGCAGTCCACACTAACACCGTGAACACGACTACGATAGTGAGAACTTGTATGACCACTTCTCTCACACTAGAGTACCAACCATAGCCAAAGAATTTGGCCCATTCAAATAGGGATTCGATCCACATCCCCAGCACCATTTTCGCTGGCTGTCACAAATGAAAGTGCATGAGCACTGAGTTCTGACTTTTCACCCGGCCCAAATTTCACAATAGCCTCGAAATAAAATGGATTTTTCACTGTGTGTAATTCCTTGAATATTTGTCAATATTTTGAACTAACAACATTTATATAATAAAAACATACGTACGTCGCCAAAACAGAAAAAAACATTAACATTCTGCTTATGTGAAACTCAACTGTTTTCGCTGATCTCAGTGATCTTGCCAGTGATCAGCTGGTAGTCTAGTCATTTTTGGCGGATAGCATGTTTGAGGTGATAGATAGACGCTTTCGACTGATTAACTGTACTGACGTTTCATCTCTCACTGTAAATTGGGGCTTCGAACAGAAAAATTATTGTCATTTGAAAACCTTTAATTCCAGACGGTCAGTTATATACCATGTACCATATACGTCTTGTCGTATATTATTATTTATTATTAGCTCCAGTCGAACGGTTATATCAATATATAACCTGATAACTAGGCAAAGAAACTCCGCCTCTGACAGCGCCGCGCTATTCACTACTTTCGATTAGCTCTTTCGAACAAAGTACGGTATTGATGCATGCACTCCCTCTAGGTGATAGATAGAACCTGACGTTGGCTACTTTCGATATCTCACATCCGCGCTCTAGAAGGTGGCTTCAGATCATCAAAACACCAGGGGCGAGTGCCTTGCCTAGTGCCTTGCCTAATATATAACCGGACGTCTTGTAGAGCTAGTCGTATATATCAGATAGATGTCTCTTTCTCAGTAATTGTTTCATCTGCTGAGCTTATTCTTCTGTTAGATACAGGAACTGTTCCTGTTAAGTGTTCGTGCTATCCTTTAATGTATGTCTTATTTCATCTCCATTTCCATTTGTCGAGTGCTATCTAGTAATAGTTTGGCCAGTGACGTACAAACCTGATGAGCTATGCTGCGAGATTGTTTCATGTTGTAACCTAATTATATAGTGCCAATATCAAGCACTGAAGAATGTTTTTTTGGCTTTAACCAAGTCTTTCAAGTCTTCCACACTGATTTTACATTATTGCTCTAAATCTTCAATGAAGACCTACCATCGGCTCCTTTGACTTTCTGTAGAATGGAAAGCAATTACTGCTTGGGTTAAACTTTAGTTTGTGTATTTCTTTTAAAGGATATTCACTGAAGATGGCCTCATGTTGCACTACATTCGAGGAAGTTCCTCCAGAATTGCATCAATTGATACAACAGTCTTTTGTTGATGCTCAAGGTTTTGTCACCAGGTTAGTCTTTCATATATCATTTGTTCCCAAATGTATAGTCTGAATAATATGTGATATTTTATAGGTAGGTTGCTGTATTAGTTTGTTAGGAAAAGTATTTATATTTGGTTATGGTTCTGTATGTTATGTGTATATATATATATATATATATGTGTTTTTGATAAAGAGACACAGTAATTGAAGAGCTGAATGGTATAACAGTTGAGTGGGTTGAAGAAATATCACAACAACAGGTTGAGTAAAATTTGGATTGAAATTTTTGTATGCAATACCTAAACATAGCTTCTTTGTTGTGGTATTTTGCTATTAAAACTCATCATTTTGTATGATGATGTGGAAACAAAATGTAGGTGCTGGAAACAGATTCAAACCAGATAAAAGGGCTTGGTGCCAGGGTGGTACCATTCGGTGGCCATGCTCACCGTATAGTTCTCAATAGTAAGTGAGTGCTTCAATGTTGTGCCATTGTCATCAATATGTTATTTTAATGGAATTGATAAGAAAGGATTATCTATGATCAAGCTGACTAACCATTGGCTCTATATATTATGCAGATGGAGATATTGATGCAGTATGTCTTGTCCCTAAATGTTTGACCATTGATGATTTCCTGGACAAACTGGCCCCTGTTTTACAGAAGCACCCTAAAGTCAGTGGTCTTAAGGTAGGTACAAATGTTGCAATAATCCAGACTTACCTACACTACAGTTCAGTGTAAGTGAACACAAAACACTGCTCCAATTAGTAAGGCTGGGTGAACTGTCTATATGTGCAACATGTGCGGCGCGAAGGCCATTTGAATCCCAGCCCCATCGGCAGCTGCTGTAGTATTATCCATGCTTGGGCTCACACACCCGGTTTTTGTCCGTTTGCCTGTGAACTTAGTAAGTATTACGGTGTTAATTATTATTCAGGGGATGTATGGAACTTGTTTCAGGTTGTCAGGGGTGCCAGAGTTCCTATCATCAATTTAGTGTACATGTCAATTGAGGTAATCTTCCTTCATTACTCAGCTGAACATAACTGCCTTATTCACAGTATAAGTATAGTCCACATTGCTGCTTGAGTTGAATATGTTAACATTTATAGCAAATGGAATTATTACAATATAACTACAAGCAGTACATATCTTTGGTCGTATGTATACAATATCATAAGCAATGTGATCTACTGAATCAAATTTAAAACATGGGTGATTGACATAATAATATGGCAATGTGTGGTGTATCCTTGTTTATAGTGATAAACCTGTGTCTATCAGGTAGACTTGTGCTATGCTGTATTAAATATGGACATTATCCCAGATGAAATTGACTTTCTGCCAGACCATGTACTGAATGGGATGGATGCAACTTCATGCAGAAGTCTCAATGGTTATTTATAAATAATTAATTGTATTCTACCCTCTTTCATTGACATTTTTTATTCTTTTGGCATTCCTTGTAATCCATCACATTTAACTTCACAGGTATCCGCGCAACAAAGGAATTAAGGAACATGTTACCCGACTTAGAGCGCTTTTCTTACTTACTGAAGATCATTAAACTCTGGGCAGAAGGTTATTGTGTGATCATCTTCCCTATCAGAAACGACCACACTGATGCTGATAATTCTTAATTCAAATACCATTCTTCATTATAAGCCCTAACTTGTGAAGCTGATATGGTTATGTATTTGTTATGTGTTAGCCCAGGGAATACACAACTCTGCTATGGGTTTCCTTGGTGGGATGGCATGGTCTATATTGGTGGCTAAAATTTGTCTGATGTATCCTGACATCGAATTACCTTCAATTTTGATGGTATTTTTCAGCACTTTCTCCCAATGGCAAGTAATGTGTACGAGTATTGATGATACACGAAAAAAAACACATGCAAGTATTGAATACAGTGAGCAAACATTGAGTTGATCTATCTAGTGACTTGTTCTGTCATACAGGGAATGGCCTAAACCAGTGTTGCTAGCTCCACTGCAGGATCGAGATCCATTTAACCTGAAGCCATGGAATCCCAGGGTTTTTATCATTTGATAAACTAATTCTCTTTAATATCCACTATAGTTAATTAAGGGTCCTCTGTTAAATGCCTTTGATGTCATGGCAGATGAACAGAGGGGATACATTCCATGTGATGCCCATAATCAAGCCAAGCTACCCTGAAGTGAATTGTTCTGCTGGAGTCACTAAGGTCACTAGGGCTGTGATGATACAGGCTCTGAGGAGAGGTGATTGACTTGACACCTTTACAAACATCTTCCTGATCATCAGACAGGGATGTTAGAAATGTTGAACTATTGAAATCATGGCATATCCAGTGCTACGTTTACATGACATGTTCTGTCACTGACCCACCTAAATCTATTCCATCTTATTAGTTCATGAAGTATAACAATAAATATCAATGTGTTATACAGCATCAGCTTTGTTTGAGGATCAGTCAATACTGGACTTCACAACTGTTAGCAAGCTGTTAACTCCATTTCCTTTCATCAGTAGTTACAGGTTAGTAATAAAAGCCTTTAATCACATGTTTTTCTATAAAAAAATGTTTTTTCATTTTTTTGACAATCAGTAAATAGGATATCTGCAATAATATGTGTATTATTAAATATACTTGGAACAGGTTGTTATACTTGAGGATAAAATCATAACGGTCATGTTTCAGACATTTTTTATTAGTGCAGGCTCTGGCCAGTAGAGAAGATGGACAAGGTGATTGGTAAGGAGGGAATATCAAGAATCAATTTGCCAAACTTAATGTTCATTTGTTCTCTTGTCCTTCGAATGAATCTTTTAGTCAAATTATGATATCTTCACAGTATTCCTGAATTTATCTAAATTTGAGAGCACTAGTCTTCTGTGGTCTGTGATTGGGATCCAGTATTGGCAAGCTGTTGTATGGAACTATGGAACTATGTTTTTCAATTCATATCTAGTCTGAAAGATTCTGACATTATTACTGTTCAACATTAGTATTATAATTAGACAGCATTGGTTTAACCATATAAGTATGTATATATATATATATATATATATATATATATATATATATATATATATATATATATATATATATATATATATGGGTAAAGTTATTAAGTCTCTACTACTTTATCAATGTTTTTAGAGTGTTAATTATGGATGTGGCATCCAGGAGCGGTCTGGTGGCGTCTAGAATCAAACTGCTTATGTCCAGACTGGAATCACTTCCGTTTATACAGTGCCTGCACCCATGGGCAAAGGCATTCCCTTGGTTGGTAAACAAAGCTCATTGCTATAAATGCAGTATAAATCGTTGATGAATGAATGCAGCTTTTAAATGATCAAACTTTTTATAAATTTATTTTATGAGTTTCAATTTCTGATATGAATTCCAACCTAATTATATGATGAATATTTTCATGTTGAATTGTTCTCTGTGTGCAGCGCAGATCAGGCTAGATGCAGCTGGCTGACTGGAATTCACTTTATGAAAGGTCAGCCAATCCACTTAGATATATCTGATATTACAACGCAATGGCAAGAGGAATTAATAGAGATTGCCAAAAGGTGAAGATCTATAAGCCGCAGATGACAGTGTGTGTACAACATATTCGCAGGTTGGTAAAATTCTTGTAAAGGATGCATATTTGCCACCAGGTAGCGAGGATGTTGTATGATAAAGCAAGAGCAATGTAGGATGAGACCAAATGCTAATCATAACGTTCCCAATTCCAGAAAGGATCTATCCAACATATTGCCCACTGCAACAATATCTACATAATTGATCGAGTAAGTGGGAAGCTGTGGAATTTGAACTCATTCATCAGCACTTAATGTCCATTGTCTTAAAACATCTTGTATTCTTTCCTCAGAGACAATTCTCAATTTGGTTTCATTTTGAGTAACATGACCTGAAATAGAATTCATTGTCCACAGATATGTCAGCACATGGATATTATTGTGTACATTCTCGAGCAGATGCATTCGACCATGTTAGAAGTGCCATTCATGTGAGCTTATGGCAAGAATGTGATCATCAGATGCCCCACTATTGTAACCTACCTCATGTAAATTTTATCAATTTTAATTATGTATTGTAATAGCACCAACCGTTAATCTGTATACCATCTACGTTTACTTGGTTAATAAACCATTTCAAGTATTTTTATGTACCCAACCAGTGTGACTTGTTTTTTTTTGACTCCCTCACAAAATAAAGTGACAGGTCAATGACCAGTGGTAACCATCTCTCTGAAACAATTTTATGTGCTTCATTTTAACATATATACAAGTTAATAGTTAACTGTAAATTCATTTGATATCTCAGTGGCTGTGTGCGTGGGCACGCGTTCTGCCACTTGCATTCACTGCATGTAACGCATCGTGGCTCTTGGTCTCGTTAAAATGGTCATTTTATATATAATGCACCCTATCCTTTGTGTGCACCTAGCAAAAAAAGAAACAAGGAAAGCAATGTGATGACGATCGAACATCGTTCACTAAAGAGTTGTTAGTAGGTAAAATACAATTTTTGCCCATACAAGGAAAAGATGCCCAATATTCAATGACAGCCACTTTCGTGACCATATGCAGCAAATTACAATGATACCTCTAGACTAACAAAATGTCCACCAACACATCAAAATTGACTATTGCTAAATGTGGGCATCTCATACCTTTGAGGGGTCTATTATTGATAGGATAAGCCATATAATAGCCATATTTAAGGTGTAATATAACCATTGGACCATACGAGTACAACGGACCATAAAGCATAATGATGACGACACACAAAAAGAGGTTTACAAAAAAGGAAATGCTTGGATAAATTCCACATTATAGATTCATGACTGGCTCCTAAACCAAACAACCTAATCACCCAAGAATAAAACAAAAGAAGAAGAAAAAAATCCAACAACATAGAATGGGATGGAACCCCTTTCTTTTTGTCTAGTTTAAAGTATGGTCAGAGGGTTTAATAAGCATTACTGAATACTATCTAGCATACCTAGGAAAATACAGTCAAACCTGTGTTATCACCCAGAGTCACCTGTACATCTCGCTCAGTTTCTCCCTTGAGAATTTACATGTATGTAAAAGATAGGAGCGGTCACCTGTATAATCTGGTCACCTGTGCATAAAGGTCACTCTGGCCAAGTCCCTTGACCGACCTGATTAGACAGGTTTGACTGTATGTCTCCTGTGTCGATCAGCAGAAGCTGACCTTGCCACGGAGGTATGGTGGTGTGTACCTCTTGAATCAAGCAGCAGAAGGTGACCTTGCCACAGAGGTTGATGGTATATATATATATATAGGTGGGTAATTCCGATGACCCAGCCTCTCCGTAGCAGCCGTATTTTTTCGATGCCACCGACGCCTATGATTGGCTGCAGCCGATCTGTACTCTTTAAACACAGTATTGGCTTCAACAACTCGATAGCATTTCGTGCTATTTTGTCAGTTTCTCGAGTCCTGCCATGGAGAAGTTTATCTCTTGATAAGTGCAATTTGGTTTAAACATTCATATTTACTGCACGATCATCAAAAACGACCTTAGAATCCCCCCAAAACAGCATATATTCGGCGAGGGCGTGTAATTAGGAAAAACAACAGGTAAAACATCAAGGCCATGAGAGACAGATCGGATCATGTTCCATTATGAATATAATAATACACACATTAGATCGGTTGACTTGAGGGCGATTGATTCTCGTGTCCTTATTATCAATAAAACGCACCATGATTTGTTCTCTTCATGTGGGATGCTTTCTGGAGTAGAGTTTTCACAGGTTCATAAGCTTTGTCCTTGCCAAGAACTTTGGGCTTTAAATTTTGAAAGGTAAGCACGTGTGTGCGTGCTGCTAAAAGGACAGCCTCACCCACCCGCATGCAAGCATAAAACGTGACTAGAAACAATATTTTGAACACGATTTGGTTGTATCAGTTGGTGATGATAAGGGGGATGTTTCCTTCTAATTGGTTAGGTAGGATCATAGTTATAAGGTGAAGCGGTTCTTGTGTTTTAACATCGGATTACCGTATCACTTGGAGCATTTAGCTAACCAGTAAACCGTTAGTTCTATCAGAAAGTCTTCTAGACTGAGGACAAGATTGATTGCTGAGAAATAGGAGCGTATGGTTGCGTGTTTCAGATTTTGGTTGCGGAGATAGGTGACAAACAACGCCAATGTATAATCGGAAGGGTGCATATGTGTATCAATGAAATGCAGTGTGAGGAAGTGGAGAAAAGTGATAAAGGTAAACCCGTGCTGTGGAGTTTTTGATAGACGAATCCATTTTTTTTTAAATCCCTACCAAGTTAGCGAGGCAGCTGGTGTGAAGGGATGGATGTCGGGTAAGGCCTCATCCCAAACTGTGACAGGGCTTCATTGTGACCGTCTGTCGGGAAAGAAAATCACAAACAGTGTTATCAACACAAGGAATGTGTACTGCTGAGAGATTAATATTATATTTGAGTAGGACACGAAATAGGGGGCGTATGATATACATTACTATCTTGTGTTTTGCTGTTTATCAAGAATTTGTACAACAGCTTTGTTGTCTCAATGGAATATGATATGCGAGTTGTTAATTTTGTGTGCAAAAATGGTGATTACTAAGAATATATATGGTACAGTTCTAGGAAATGATATCATTACGAATCCATGAGGCTGGCCAGGTACCTTGTATCTAGTTATCACCATATGTGACCGAAACACCTATTTTAGAGGCATACATATTCATACGTCGAGGTGGATTGGCTAGCATGTATGTGCTGAATGAGGGTTTTCCCAACGAAATGTTGCAGGAATTACAGCCAAGTGCTGAGATCTTTTGGCTGGGAATTGTGAGAGGAATAAAATGAAAAGGCATGTCGGGCTAACATAAGAGGTTGGTGTATTAGTTGTGTTGCAGTCTTATGTGGTGGTATTAAGCTATTTACACAATCCAACAAAGCTGAAAAGCATGTCATTGCATTTTTCCTGAGTAGAAACTATTCATAAAAGGTGATCCAGGATTTTAACAATTTGATTGAAGCTTTGTTTTGTAGTTCAAAATCCAGAGAACGGCGGACGAGACGAAAAATATGACTATCATAAAAATATGATTATCATCGATTTGCTTCAGACTATGTACATCAGTTCATTGAGGTGTTTGAGCTTGTGTTGCTAATTATTCATGGCATTGTGAAATATATTGAAGTGTAACAATGTGAGCACTGAATATTTTACACAGCATGATTGATGTTCCCCCAGCGATAAATGATATGATTGTTCAACCTCAAACTGTCTGTTGCAGCAGTAGTGGATAACTTACTCATTGGTAGAGGTCCATCATTTTAAAAGAATTCAATTATGGACGCTTCCAGCACATATTTGTCCAAGCACTTTGACAGGAACCCGGGATGCTTGGTGGTGCATGTGGCCACTCCTCAGTTGTAGCCATCACCCTCTCAAAACTTCTGCAGCGCACTCGCTTGCTGTGTTCATTGGGATGCAGTGTTGACAGCTACAACTAAGTCAGGGGTTTGGGTAATTTTATATATACAGTACAATGACATGAATGTAATAGGGGAAGGGAAGCAATATTAAATAGGGTACAATGACAAAGCCATATTTACTAGACAAGTACAATTGGTGGTAGTGATTAGGTCTGCCAACAGACCATCCTCAACTTTATAAGTTGACATAGTAAAAAAAAGCTTTGGAAGGGTATTCTAAACTCGCCATTGGTCCAGGTCTTTTGTGGATTCTCCATCCGAAGCGTAGTACGAGTTAGCCTTGCGCAGACGTTTCATTTCATTATAACGTAGACGCATGGCTAAGTCTGAGTCAGAGCTCCAGGTGTGGTATGCAGAAAGTAGCCTATGCAAGTAGTGTTTACGCGTACTGCGCTTATGCATGCCGGTGCAATGAATAACGGGTCGCCGTTGGTTGATGAGTTATTCATCTCCATTTTGAAAGCATAATTAAGATATGATGTAAATCGTTGTATTTGATCTTTAAAGGTAAGAAATCACCAGCGAGCGCAGTACCATTGACCAAGGGCGCTAAGAAGCGACCCACATGATATGACCGGCCATTGGTCACGGCTGGAAAGCCTTCCTGTGTGTTCCGTGCCCACTCTAAACCTCATTTATCCTTGGTTTAATTACAAAAGAAATCAGGTGAACGAACAATAATGTTGAAAATTTATCAGCATAATGTTTGGATGATAAAAATATGCCGCCCAAAATAAAAGACGACTTTATTTAGTTGATGCGTTGTGTATAGAAACCAAATGATCTCTGGTTGCCTCACATGGTGCATGAACCCATCTTTAATATACCGAACAAACATAAATTGATTCATTCACATAAGCTCTTTTGAACAAAGTGGAGCTTGTGCTCTAATTCACATGCCTAGATGAAATACATGACTTTGCACGATCATTCTTACATAAGGAAAACGAAGTCACTTTGATTCCCATTTCTCCTTGGTCGATGTAGCAATAGCTACCCAAAGAGCACCAATCTGTGCTACTGAGTCTGTGGCGTGGAGTTGAGAAGGGTCTGGGTCATCAAGCGCTGGAATGAGTCACATGTTGTTGGTCGATCATGGAAGTCATATGAACGTCTGAGGCTCTGAGCTCACATCCATTTAACATCTATTCAATGAGGGGAACCGTTGTGCAATGCAAGATACGGAAGACGAAGAGCATTTCATGATTACCTGCCCCAAATATGAAGAATAAAGAGCCTCACCATTTAATGACATAGCCATAAACAGTAAAAATTTTACACACCTGTCACCCAACGACAAATATATTGGTAATGAGTAGAAAAAGCAAACACTTATGTAAAAATGTTGACAAAAATATAAGGGAATCACTTGGAATAACGAAACATTAAATGGCCAACATCCCCCAGATGCACGTGTCTCGGTTAGAAGTCCTATTTAGAAAATTAACCCGGTCACCATATTTTAATTTATACTGTTTGTATAAAGATGTTCTTGGTTTTGTGGTAGTAATAGTATCATATCGTATTTCTATTGTATTGTATGTTGCACTATAAAACAATGAAAATAATGTAAGTAACGTGATAGTATCTGCTCCTAGAGGCCGAGTGTTTCCAATAAGCATCATTGTCATTGTCTTTGCGTGGTGGGACAAGTTACAATAATCTTTTCACATGTCCCACCCGTAGAACGATTCCCAAAAGAACACAAGCTTCGTACGTGTTTCATTACAAATTACGACTAATAGCGGAGTTTTCTGTTGGAACACACATGTCCTTTTCGTTATGTTAATTATTTTTTACAGAGTAGTCCAGTGGACAGACTTCAATTGCCGGATACTTCATGAAGTTGGGGATTACCCATCCTTATATGTTCAGTTTGCATAGTACCACCCTAGACCGCTCAAATTTAATCCTTTCTTCAGCTGGTAGGCTTATAGCTGGAAAATTTAGCTTAAAATTAGCGCCATTTTTCGTGTATAGTGCATTGTTCATGTTTTTTCTCTCTGAAGAAACTCGGTGTGTTTACCGTCTTTTTCGGATGAACGTTGGGCGACGATGTCACCGAGTGCAGAAGAGCCACGTAACTGTCCGCCTGCTGCCCGCTTTCTTTTATTGTCTCTTTCAAAGAGCGATTTTTTTTTCACTTGCGTCGGACGGGATTCAGACATTCAGCTCACCGCTCCGGACTGGAAACTCTCTAAATTCTATTATTTGGTCAGTAAATTATATTTAAGTTGATTAATCGATACAATTATCTTGGCATATACATATATGTGCACAGCACATCGAATAACATAGCGCATCATATAATTGCCGGTCGGTAGATTGAACTGGCGCCTGTAGCACGTGGTCCTGTCTATACTTTGCTGGTGCGTTGTGCCAAAATTAATGCGTTCATATATCAAACAATTGGGTCTTTTAGTTTTTCGTTTATAAAATCAAAAATCGAAAACGAACGACAGTAGCTAAATAGTTCACCACTGGTTACAAATGGTGCAATCACACATTTTGTGCCTGTAATATATTATAAATGAAGAATAGCTTTTTCATTTGATGCCATTTTCGCTAACTTTAAATTTAAAGTTGTGTCGCGCTTTATGTACCTTAGGAAAAGGGGTCGTACCACTTTATCCTTCATACAATTGCTATATAAACTGCACCAAAATGTAGAAGAATGAAAGTGATATGCAGATCCGAGTGATAATCGGTCAGATTTTGGGATTTGTAAGTGTTAAATCGCGATTTTGTCGCTTCAAAACCGGATAACTCTCCAAATCTCGAATAACATTTCGATTATCACTCAAAATCCATATAAATGAGACTATCCTCAAATCATTGGTATGATTATCTCTTCCGTAAGACCAAAAATAAGGAAACGTATTTTGAAGTTCGTCGATAAGGAATTTAACTGATTTGCAAAGTCTACTGGACTGTTGCAGTCATTTGCACGATTCACAGTCATTTGGCGTGTGTGAGTGAAACTGTGACATGTTTAAAGTACATTTTTTTATGTGTATGTCATCCCGTTGAACCTGTCTAGCCTTACAGGACATCTCATGGTTTTTGTTTTATTATTAACTTAGCATTTGGATATATAACGATTAATTCTAAGGGATGTAGCATTTTTTGAGTTCTTTGATAACCTACCATAATGAGTTTCGAAATCGGATACATTTAGGAGACAAAAGATTATTTGATGGCCACCCCTCGTCCTACACCGACACCCCACCCCAACCCCTCATTGGACAAACGTCTGCTCTTTGATTTGCATGGGGGACGAAACGTCCGAGCGAACCTTCGGTGGAACGAAACGTCAGGATACAGGATACATATCCAGCCGCATGCACCAATTAAAACACCACCGACTGCAGCGACACTCGTTTTCCGTTGGATCAAACGTAATATTTGTTTTTGGCTCATCTTTTTATGCCTTGACAAACGAAAAATGAAAAGATGGTATAAACACGGATCTAACAGACTCAAGTTGCAAAGATTTTTCGCTAACTTGCATGTGACCATGTATGGTGTGGGACGTAAAGGTCTTATTTTAGTGATGATGGTGGTATAATTTAGGCTCAGAAAGATTACGTCAGACAAGAAGATAGACGGTGTGGCATATTGGAGAACGAGCAGACAGACGGACTGACGGATAGACTGACAGATATACGTACCAGGCCCGTAGCCAGTGGGGGTTCGAGGGGTTCGAACGAACCGCCCACATTGCCCAGAAAGGTCCGCCTTACTCTAGCGCATGTGTGTATATATAGATATATCGTGTGTCGATGGTGCCTTTGATTATGGTCTTATAGCGGACCTATACTATATGAGGAGGAATTCAGAAGAAAATCGGGATATTATCTCACGAGAGAATTCAATATTCATTGATATAAGAAAAACCATTTATCTCGTGAGATAATTGAATTATCTCGCGAGGCAATTAATTTCTCTCATGGGATAAATGAATTATCTCACGGATTACTTCCTTTCTTCCGCGAGATAATTCCGTGTTTGTGACCCTTTTTCTGCTAGGCTTGTCTCTCGTGGTAATTCGACAGCGAAAGACTGACTGTTTCTTAAAGGTCAAATACAATAATTTTTTTTATTCCGTTTTTCCAAAGTTCTATGTTTTAAAAGGGTATCGTAACCAAAATAAGGTGACTTTGACATGTACATTTTCCACGTTGAATCTGTCAAGATATTGCTCGGTAAAATTCGTGAATTTCCGGACAGTGACGTCACACAAGCTGCGAACATTCCTCGCCATCTTCAGCCTTCACGGTTGGTTGACAGCGTGTTACTTCCCTTTCTTCACGGTCTGGTGATATCCTTGGTGTGCATTACGCCTTATTGTCGTGTGTTCGGTTGTCGGAACAATGAGAAGTCAGGCGTGAGTTTTTTCTGTTTCCGAAAGACAGCAAAATGCGCCGCGTATGGGTGACGTAAGTCAAGGGTAAACACTGGAGACCGACCCTTACGAGAATGGTGCTTGAGACTGAGCCAAAGCTGCTCAAGAGTCTAGTTTTTCGTTAGAAACCTAGGCAACGAAATGAAGCTATACCGACTCTCTTTAGCAACGTTGGAATCGATGGCAGTCAAATTAAGCGACGGAGTGCCACGGAGAAAAGGCAACGACAACAGGTGAGCTCCGTTGGCTGAAACTTCAGGGTAGTCTTGACCTGTTGACGTATACTTATTTAGATGCTGATAAATTTATCACCAAGTTGCCAGTATATCAATCCAGCTGTCATGCAGGTAGTGAATGAAATGGTATTGGCAGCTGAGCGGATAGATAAATCAAGTGACAGTGATGAATCACAGACTGAGGTGTCACACCCAAGCACTGCGACCTAGGCTCTGACAGAGTCCGCGCTATTTGCTACACCAAGGGCGAGTGCCTTGCCGTCTGCCGACCATGAAGCTTGTCATTTGGGGTGCAGGCAAATGTTTCAGTAAGTGTCACAAGGCAACTGCATTATTATATTCGATGAAATGCATTGGCAGGGATAACTTCTGTTGTATGTATCCATGGGTCTTTTCACAGTCAATTTGTAAAACATTTACATCCATGAATATAATTGTAGCATACTTATTGTATTGATACCATAGATGGCTGACAAGTCCCTACAGAAAAAGAGGTCTATCTTTCTTGGAATAAAGAAATATTGCAGAGGTACCCAATATGAGCCTCAGGAGGAATCTGTTGCACTGGTGGACAGCGATGATGAGATGGAAACTGACCCTGACTATAACTTCACTGATGATGGCGAGATGGACACTGATGATGCTATGGAGTTAGCTGGCCTGAAGCTTGCCCTGAAATCCCTGTCTGAGAATGGCTTGACCGTTGACTCCATCACTACTGACAGACGTTTGGGGGTGAAAAGGTAAATGAGGGAAGAGCAACCTACAGTCCAACACTAGTTTGATGTATGGCATGTTTCTTTGTGTGATTTAAGCTAACTCAACGCTCTGTGTAACAATTTAAAGAATATTTAACATGTTAGCATACCAAATTTATATGTAAGCATTAAAGACAAACATACACTTATTTGTAAATGATGGGATCAAGAAGAAAATACTGGCCAAAGGGAAAAGAAAAGACTGCAACATCCTGAGTGAGTGGGCCAGAAGCATTTCCAATCATATTTACTGGTGTGCCGTCTCAAGTGATGGAGATGCGGATCTGGTCAGAGCAAAGTGGTTCTCTGCCACTAGGCATGTCGTCAATGAGCACATGGGGCATGGAGAGCTGTACCCGGAATCGATATATGTGTGAACCATAAATAGGATCAAAGCCACACAAAGAGTTGGAATTGATAGTCTCCAGCAAGCATCTCCTAAACGACATTGGCAGGCTCTCCCAACCAGAGCAGACATCAAGTCTAGAATCGTTTCACAAGGTAGTCATATTCTTCGCACCAAAGAGTGTCCACTATCCCTACACCACTATGGAGGCCAGGTAATACCAATAAAATAACATATTTTGAAAATCTTTTATGTAGATTTTAATTGGGGTTGTATGGAGGTTTAGCACATTTGTGTAGTGACAGCTGTAATGTTCTTTGTAGAATCATGTGTTCAAATTTCAATTCTTACTTAGAAATATGTTATCAACCTGCTATGTATATATCCAGATTGTTCCTAGCAGTTATTCACTTCAATGAAAACTCAAACAGAGCTCAAGCCATCAATCTGTCCCAATGGTGTCCTACCCCAAGGCCAGACATGGAGACCCAGTTGTAAAGCCTAGCAAAGTACCAATTTCTTTTGGTGTGTATATGCATTAATCTAAAATGAAACACAAATGTTATTTTGACATTTATAACCGAAACCTAAATAAGTTTCATATGCACAAACATTGTTACCCTATTCAATATGAGCATATAATATAACTAATTTATAATATGACTTTCATAAAATATGAATAACATTGATTTGCTTCAGACTTGGTAGATCAGTTCATTGCTGAGGGTGCTTGATCTCAGGCAAAAATACCCAAGCTGAGGTCCTTGCAGAGGACAGGAATGTCCTACCACCTATTGCCTGAAAAGGAGCTTCTCGTAGGTGCTGACAGGTGTCGGTTCAACCTGACCAAGAAATCTTCTTTAGCTCAATTGTAGATAACCTGTCTATTTGCCGCCCGGGTGAGGGAAGGATTCTCTAACAGCTGTTACCACACAGTCTTCCAGCACTATCCTGTTTCTTTTGCCCAGTCTGTGCCATATCAGGAATGTAAACTGGCGGTAGGCTAGATACCTGAATAATCTGAAGCAATATGTCAATTAGTTGTCTATGGTTTTGAAATAACTGTCCTTTTTGGTAGCAATAGTGGATAACTTACTCATTGGTAGAGACATCATCTCCAACAGGTCCATCCATTTGAATAAATTCAAACTTGGACGCTTCCAGCAGAAATTTGTTCAGGCAGTTTGCCAGGAATCTGGGATACTTGGTGATGCATAGCCCTTAATTAAGTTAAAGAAATAATTAAAGATAAGACTGTCATTGTAATTTTATATTTGCAGTACAATGATTGAAAGTAAAAGGACAATACTTTAATTACTGCATGCAAACATCTGTCCATAATATTAAATGTGCTGAGGGTACAATGACAAAGCTACATTTACTAGCCAAGTACTATTTGTTGTAGTAGTTAGGTCTGTCAACATGCCATCTTGAACTTACAGGATGTGTAAATTTATTTGGTAACCCCAAAAAATCGCCCTCGCTCGCTCGCTGTCAAATTCTCTTGGAGGCCGCGCTGCAGGTGTGACGTAACTCAACCTGTCCCTAGCGGCTAACTGAGGTAAACTGGCATCGAGAAGATGGCTTCGTATTTTTTCCCAGCGGAACCTTATCGGTGGACTTTTAGCGCTTATGCATGCCGGTGCAATGAATTACGAGGCCCCGTTGGTTAATGAGTTAATAATCTCCATTTTGACCATTAAAGAGGAGGTCCAGCTACGTATTTGGAGCGAGGTTGCCTAGCAAGCTGCTTAGAAACCGCTCCTTGGAAACCAAAAGATTAATGTTTTCCAACTTTCAGTCGCAGCTCGGCGCTGTAAAGTCTCTGCAAATAGATCCATCGCCATTGTTGTTGTCGGAAATTACCCTTGCGTACTCGTTAGTCTCATTTTTGTGAAATTTTGTCAGGATACAAAGATTGAAACTCGGTTATGATGATGTTGTCTTTGACAAATCCTTATTGAACTGTCCTACGGTGACCGGCCCATCATCCTTTATTGAAATGTTCAAGAACATAGCAGCAACTTTCCTTTTATAATGTAGGGTACTATATGGTGGGACGCAAGTTTAGTTACTAATTAGCTTGTGGGTGTGGCCCACAACTTTAACAGGTGAAGATTTGACGAAATCTACATAATGCAACCTTAGCGAAGTTATCAACCTTTGGTTACTTTGGGGGAGCGGAATGTTTCATCAACAGCAGTGGTTGTGAGCGGAATGATTTACAGCCACCAATCATGCAGTTCAGTAAAATTCGCCACACAAAAAACCCCCCAAACATTACGTAGTTGTTGTGAGCGGAATGATTTACAGCCACCAATCATGCAGTTCAGTAAAATTCGCCACACAAAAAACCCCCCAAACATTACGTAGTTGTTGTGTTAATCGCAGTAATGTAGAAACAAATATCCCTTATTGCCTTAAATATGGGGCTGGAACCCCTCTTTATGACTACGCAATATATGGGTTGCGCGGCAATGGTATCAAAACGGCAAAATTATTCCGCGCGAGACTATTCTCTCGAAATTAATGAATATTATCGTGAGATAAATGATTATTGAATCTCTTGGGATCATACCACGTTTCTGATCAGGATCCCCCGTCATAACATACCACTGACCTGTCGTCAACTCCACAGGCGAATCAGCCCCAGGGGGAGGGGTGCGGGGGCACTTGGCCTTATTCTGGATAGGGGTGTGGCGCGGGACCTCGAAAACCCGTACCCGTCGTACAAGGTCAAAATGGCCAAAAGCATACCCCGTCGTACAAGGTATTACGCGAATGTATAACCCGTCATACAGATTAAAGCTGAAAAATATACCCCCGTCGTACAAGTATGAGGCCCAAAAACCCGTCGTACAAGTGGAGAGGCCGAAAAAACATACCCCGTCGCGCGGCACATATATACTACTCTACTTATACTCTATACATATATATATATATATATATATATATAGAGAGAGAGATATATATAGATATATATATATATATATAGATATATATATATATATATATATATATATATATATATATATATATATATATATATATATATATATATATATATATATATATATATATAGCGACATGTATATATATATATATATATATATATATATATATATATATATATATATATATATATATATATATATATATATATATATATATATATATATATATATATATATATATATATATTATTAAACATGTCGCTGGCGCTCGGGGAAACGCGCTCGTTGAATGAATTGACTTGGGTGCCTGTGATCATCAGTGCCTGGTCTTCGATGGGCGCAGCAGTCTGCAGCTCACAGAAACGAATCATATAACATTTGACAAATAACGTCATGGTGCACATTTGCAATATATATTCAAAGTTTAATATGACTGTGGTCACGGACAATAACCGCCTTGTTATGTATCCAAGATGCACTATAACGGTAGACTAATCGCTACTGTTACATCGCATGACGTTCCTGCGGCCACATATATAAATATATATATATATATACATATATATATATATATATATACATATATATATATATATATATATATATATATATGTATATATATATATGTACACATATATAAATTTATTATATATATGTATATATATATATATATATATCTATATATATATATATATATATATATATATATATATATATATATATATATGTGTGTGTGTGTGTGTGTGTGTGTGTGTGTGTGTGTTGCGTTTGTGTGTGTGTGTGTGTGTGTGAGTGTGTGAATACGGTTCCAGACATCAGAACCTCCACTAATCATGTTTATGTAGAACCGTTCGCCTGCAGCATAGCCACCCCCGTCTCGTCACATAACACCACATGACCCCTCTGGTTGTGCAATTACATTTTCAAAACGTTCACTGGCTTACATAAGTGACACTGTGTCTGCAGGTACATAGGTACGATTCTTCCAATCATCAGGGTACCGCGTGACCTACCCAGACAGGTGCGCGTGGCACCGAGCGTCCAGTAACCACCGTTCGTACAATCGACAAGCAAGCGCAGGTAAAATTTTCTCTATATTAGTGGCCGAAATTAAATAATTCTTACATTACAACAGTGTGGTGGGATTATATGAACCAACTATCGTGTTTCGCGGCGATCAACCGTCACGTGATCATTTGTTCTGGAGAGATTTAACGGTGGATTTCATCAAATATCATCCACATTCCTTTCTGTAAAAAATAGCTTCATCGAGCCACTAATGTTTGTGACGATATCCCTTATGAACCGAGTCAAATCGGAGCATTTTATTGCATCACCAATTTTGCCTTTTTTTGTTTTGAGAAATGGCAAGCAGTAACAGAAGACAGCCATGTCGCCAGGGTTCCGTTATGACGCATATCATTGTCTTCATTGCCATATGGCCGTTATGCCTGACACAAAGTAAGTTTTTGTGGCGAATCACATAATTTATCACGATGTCAAGTTCGTTTAAGTTAATTATAGTTGATATTATTTCAAGTATTTCTTAAGTTGCTGATGTTTTTATTTTAAAAAACCTTTATCCATTGCCAGAATCATTAATGGCTGATATGACCGCTATGGAAGCGCATCCAGAATTATCTACAGTAGAAACAGTAGTTGATATCACGACAAAAGTAAATTTACAAGAACTGTCGACGGACTTTCACAAGGAATCGATTATCAGAGCCGAGTTACATAGCACTCAGTCTGATGAACTAACAACCGCAGCCGAGTTACACAGCACTAAGTCTGATGGACTTACAACCACAGCCAAGTTACATAGCACTCAGTCTGATGGACTTACAACCACAGCCAAGTTACACAGCACTCAGTCTGGTGGACTTACAACCACAGCCAAGTTACACAGCACTCAGTCTGATGGACTTACAACCACAGCCGAGTTACATAGCACTCAGTCTGATGGACTTACAACCACAGCCGAGTTACACAGTACTCAGTCTGATGAGCTTACAACCAGAGCCGAGTTAAACAGTACTCAGTCTGATGGACTAATATCCATTGTCGAGTTACAGTACACAGTCTGATGAACTAACAACCCACAGCCGAGTTACACAGTACTCAGTCCGATGGACTTACAGCCACAGCCCAGTTTCACAGTACTCAGTCTGATGGACTTACAACCACAGCCGAGTTAAACAGTACTCAGTCCGATGGACTTACAACCAAAGCCGAGTTACTTACAGTACAGCCCAGTTCAGTCTGATGGACTTACAACCACAGCCGAGTTAAACAGTACACAGTCTGATGAACTAACAACCACAGCCGAGTTACACAGTACTCAGTCCGATGGACCTACAACCACAGCCGAGTTAAACAGTACTCAGTCTGATGGACTAATATCCAATGTCACAGCCGAGTTAAACAGTACTCAGTCCGATGGACTTACAACCAAAGCCGAGTTACACAGTACTCAGTCTGATGGACTTACAACCACAGCCGAGTTAAACAGTACTCAGTCTGATGGACTAACAACCACAGCCGAGTTAAACAATACTCAGTCTGATGGACTAACAACCACAGCCGAGTTAAACAGTGCTCAATCTGATGGACTTACAACCACAGCCGAGTTACAAAGCACTCAGTCTGATGGACTAACAACCACAGCCGAGTTAAACAGTACTCAGTCTGATGGACTTAGAACCACAGCCGAGTTACACATCACTCAGTCTGATGGACTTACAGCCACAGCCGAGTTAAACAGTACTCAGTCTGATGGACTTGCAACCACAGCCGAGTTACAAAGTACTCAGTCTGATGGACTAACAACCACAGCCGAGTTACACAGTACTCAGTCTGATGGACTAACAACCACAGCCGAGCTACATAACACTCAGTCTGATGAACTAACAACCACAGCCGAGTTAAACAGTACTCAGTCTGATGGACTTACAACCACAGCCGAGTTACAAAGCACTCATTCTGATGGACTAACAACCACAGCCGAGTTAAACAGTACTCAGTCTGATGGACTTACAACCACAACCGAGTTACACAGCTCTCAGTCTGATGGACTGACATCCATGGCCGTGTTACACAGCACTCAGTCTGATGAACTAACAGCCACAGCCGAGTTACACAGAACTGAGTCTGATGAATTTACAACCACTGTCCAAATTACCACACGCGAAGCTGAAAAAACCACCGCGTTAATAATTTATCAATCTCAGAAATACCATATGAAGTTCTCTGGAAACTGCGCGGTAATTATCGGAGATGAGGTCGTTGAGAATGAGTTTAAGACTAGTGTGAGGGATGGTGTTGTTGGCCGCCTGGGTCTGCGTGTTACCCAGCCGCTCGTCGTGGGACCTGTGGAGTGCGACTCTGTCGCCACCATACAGTTCACCATACACAATTTCACCCAGGCGGAACGCATCGAACAGAAGCTGAAAGAACTTGTCGCTATGGGCAATTTTTCCATTACTATAATCGGGTTAAACAACACATTTATAGCTGTAAACGTGCAAAATATGGACGATACCATGACAACAGTAACCATATCAACAATCCCAGCCACTCATAAACCGCACAGCGACGATAGCGGACTGACGAACGTTATCCTTTTAATTGTGTTGTCGGTTTTTGGCGGGTCATTGTTGCTGGCAGCACTTATTGGTTCCGTATATGCCTACCAAAACGGAGGCAAATCTCAGACGTTTAACTTGGGTCAGCCAGCTAAGGTCCAGCAAGTGGGAGCAGAAGATTTCACGCTCATCAAAGTGGACTCTAACGAGCGGTATATTGACGGAGGAAGATTGAAGAAGACGACTTCGGCTGGTGATGACGGTGACCCTAACGAGTCGGCAACTCCACCCCTCACCTCCCGCTCCCACCAAGGTCACGAGGAAGTGCTGATATCCCTCCACCAAACACCCTCAGAATCTGCTTCTGGAGTCGACAATCCTTGTGGTTCGACAGACGATGGGTCTTTTTGAAATATTACCAACAGTTTAGAGGCGCCAAGCAAATCCGACCCGCCTGACAGTGAAAACCTCGTTCTCATGCAACCTGATGTTGTCACTGCACACGGCTGTACTGATCTCTTGCCGGCTTCACAGGGCGCTACTCCATTCTAGTGGCGACCTACTGGGCCAGGTGGTTATCCATTCGTTATTGGGATAGAGGTTGATGTGGCTGACATTACGTGCACACTAATGAAGTGACACACACTGGGGAACATAGCTTGGTTTTTATGCCACACAGAGTTTCAAATTCATGGCAGAGGTCTTGTTATAGGTTTCGTCTCACTAATTAAATTAGATAAGCTTTACAATTTTTAGTTTTCCTCACTGGATTGTCAACCAATATTCTAGGGGCATTTCTGACGCTATTATTGTGTATAATTCCGTTGTTAAATATAACCAGCTTGACAATAATAAATGTTGATAAGCTTTAATTTATTATTCACAAGGAGCGAAGTTATGTTGTAGTATAGAGGGCACGGGATCCTACAGGCTGTCACGAAAACAGCATGGTTATCACGATTTAGATGGATTGCAGCCTTAATTTTGACAGAATCATAACCTTTTTTCATAACTTAAGATCAGCTGTGATTAAGTTGCACAACAGGTGCAAAAAGAAATTACAAATTATTGAATGGCATAATTGTACAGGTGTAGAAGTAATCTTTCTTGGTCAGGTCGTCAGCCGGGCTCTTAGATTTTAAAATCTAGGAGCCACCAGCCAAAGTTTGGACCACCGTATAAGTTGAATAGAGTAACCCTTCGTAGCTGGACCTTCACTATAGGACCGGCAGTTAATCCTCATGAACGCGTGAGGTCAGTGGATTAAGTTGATGGTCTAGAGGGCCAACAGTTCACGCCATGGGGTTGTCTTTCTGGATAGACAAATAGGGGTATTTCCCGTCGAGTTGTTTCGGGATATAAGCAGACTACGCATCAACAGTCATGTGTACTTGGTTTTTTAAAAGTTAATTTAGCTACTTATTAAGGCTCAGTGTGATTGTCATGCCGTGCTCTGTTCGCAGTATCTTAGAGTTTGTACTTGCGTTCAGTAGCGTCTTTGGTCTAGGAGACAAATGACTTTCAGCAAAAGGAGGTGTTGACACACGATTCCTGACTTGGCCCTATTCCTGACTACGACATGATCAATCCGCGAGCATCGAATGGACCCACCAGTTCGAAAAGCTCACGTCAATAATAGTTCTAATTCCATGAAAGATTGAAACACATCGCGTTTTATTCATAAAAATTGTGTGCCAATGTAGAAAATTTGGGCATTAGAATTGCAAGCAGAGGGGATACGCAAGTGAAAACGACTGTGAATCGCTTTCTTGCAGTACTGCTTTGCTTGTTTAGATGCAGTAAAATGACCATGACTCGCTCAAGCTATGTTCATATTTAAATGATATAACTTACCTCCTCTTTTAGAATGGTCAGGTTTACTTGTTACATGTCTAATCAGTATACCTGACTATAGACGTCTCTACCTGGAGCGGGATTTTAATCTTGCTTCTCTCCCTTTTTTGCCACCTAAAATCCCGCTCCAGGTAAACCCCCAATGTTAATTACATACAGTGTTGACGTGCACAGAGAGGTCGGCTCAGATGCACAAGGGATGTGATCTCTGTTCCGGGCACTTGTTAACTACCTTAACACTAGTCGGGCCGTTCTTTTGATGATCTGTCATAATACTGTATTTGAATATCCTAACGATCTTTCAAGGCCATCATAGCATTTTCATTTCCTTTGATCTTAGCAGGTATTGCGGTCTTTATTTGTCTGTTGGGCTACCAATCTGAGCATCAAATGGAGTAGCTCTGACACACAAAAGAGCTAATTCTGGGTCAATTGCAGCACGTTTAGCGCTTTTTTCATGCTGTACTTGACAGACTGAACGACTCTTTCAGGAAAGCCATTTGACTGCGGGTAATGGAGTGATACCATGATGTGCCTGAATCCCCAATTCTTTGAATTCTCTACTGGAGTAGCATGGTCCTCCATCTGTAAATACTCTTTCTGGTATGCCATGCTCACTGAAGACAGTGTTTAGTTTTGCAATGACTGCTGTGCTGGTTTATGCATTTAGACGACTGATAAGAGACATCTTGCTGTAGTCATCTGCTACTATAAAGTGTGTTTGTCCATCAAGATTAGAACAAATCTGAACCAACAATCTGCCATGGACCGCTGGGGATATCAAGTGTTTTTCATTCTTCATACTAAATTTAAGATACGCATCACATCTCCCAACAAACTGTTCAATGTCATTGTCGCCAGTAAACACATGACCTGGCTCTAAGTCGTGTTGTCTCAATTCCTTTGTGACTAGCGTGTAGTCTCTCCATTATCTCATGGTGGAGTTCTTTGGGGATTACAATCCTTTGCCCTTTCATAATGATACCATCCTCCACGGACAAGAAGTCTTTCACGCACCAGTATGGTCGCAAACATTTTGGTAGCTCCTGTATGCTTTCTGGCCAGCCTTTTGTTACCACTTCTAGGAGAGGTTTGAGCTCTTCATCATTGTCAGTACATCAGCGTAGCTTATCCATTTCTTGCATCTGACCACCTAACACTAAGAATGGTCTTCTCTATTTTCATTGTATCAACTTGTGTTGTGTTTGACAGCGCATCAGGTAACAAAAGCTTTTTTTTCCAGGCCTGTATGTGGTATTCATGTCGTATTGCTGTGTTCTCAGTAGCATGCATTGTAAACGTGGTGGCGCCTTGTCAAGGCTTTCAAGCTGTATGGATTCCAGAGGTTTATGGTCCGATTCGACAGTAGTTCCATAAACATAGGTATGTATATATATATATATATATATATATATATATATATATATATATATATATATATATATATATATATATATATATATATATATATATATATATATATATATATATATATATATATATATATATATATATATACATATATATATATATATACAGAGTTCATTCCAGCTTTACTGTAATGTGGGACCAATGTCCCACTCGCACCTTCAATGTGGGTCATTTCAACTCAAAGTGGGACAACTAGTGGTCCCGCATCTGACTACAGAGTGGGTCCAGTCAGAAACTACTAAAATAGATTCCTCTTCGTTTTTTTCACTGTTCTTTTCATCATGAATGCGATCATCCATTGTTGTCCGTTTTAAAAAAAGTACAACCTGCTTATGCAAATGTTTTGGTAATAATAATGAAAAGAACGAGCTTCTTGTGATACATGTTTTATAACTGGAACAAAAATTACTGTTACACGGTAATATACTTTATATACCGTACTTGCAGGAAAAAGAACCATAACATATTACTTTTTAGCACTTTAGCAAACCAAACAGTCTTCTTTCCTTCCTCTTTCGCCAAACATCCAATGAATCTCTGCATGCAGAACCTGCAGATCAGTCAGACATGTCAGGCCGCTCAATAGACACAGTTATCAGCTTTATGTGGTTTTGCACCCTAAACCCCCTCTCACACTCTGCAGTGTGACAGGGGGCTGTCAATGCAAGAGCTGCTAATTTGCATAGATTTTGGAACAACCCCACCGCTCCCTGATCTTGTCTCTGGGGTAACCCTGACTTCTAACCAGTGTTTTGAGTTCCTTCTATTCATTTCTAGTAGCCTGTGAATCTACAATAGCCTCCCTGGTTATGTTTTTCCTGGTTTTTCTGTTCACCATACTGCTTCAGAAAAGTGTCAATGTTGTCATTGCCCCATTAATCCAGTTGTGTTTGACAAGAAAGTGATGGGTCTCATGCCCAATACTCCAAAAGCATTGAGTAAATTGGTGGCTGCAGGGGGGAACCTTTTCTCTAGGTTGTTTACTAAGTGATGAATAAACTGATCTTTGATAGAAAGTGACTTCTTTGACTTTGTGATGACATTGTTTCCTTTGAAGATAAGCATTCCTCTTATTAGTGAATCAGTATCATTTGCAGGTGCCGGGCGCCTAAAATAATGTGTTAATGTCCGCTGTTTTGTAACTGCTGAAGCATCCATACCAAGTAAGTTTCGAAAACACGCTTTCCCGGAAGGGCGTAACAAATGACTGCGCATGTGACACTATATTTTGTGCACATACTCCCGCTGCACCCAGACATCAGACGGTCGCGAAAACATAGCACAACAGCCAGACACCCGGGGATATGACTCAATATGTGTGAAAGCTGCTGGTGGAGGAGACACGATGCTGCCGGGTTTAGATTCATTGAACGATGTGACTGCGTTTACTGAATATGCATGCAGATTACCACAATGCTTGTTTTGCGTCCAAATGGACGCACGGCGGTTGCAAATGAGGGTCATTTGTGTAAAAATACCGTCATAACATACCACTGACCTGTCGTCAACTCCACAGGCGAATCAGCCCCAGGGGGAGGGGTGCGGGGGCACTTGGCCTTATTCTGGATAGGGGTGTGCCGCGGGACCTCGAAAACCCGTACCCGTCGTACAAGGTCAAAATGGCCAAAAGCATACCCCGTCGTACAAGGTATTACGCGAATGTATAACCCGTCATACAGATTAAAGCTGAAAAATATACCCCCCGTCGTACAAGTATGAGGCCCAAAAAACCCGTCGTACAGGTGGAGAGGCCGAAAAAAAAATACCCCGTCGCGCGGCATATATATACTACCTCTATACACTTTATATCTATATATATATATATATATTATATATATATATATATATATATATATATATATATATATATATATATATATATATATATATATATATATATATACATATATATACATATATATATATATATATATATATATATATTATTAAACATGTCGCTGGCGCTCGGGGAAACGCGCTCGTTGAATGAATTGACTTGGGTGCCTGTGATCATCAGTGCCTGGTCTTCGATGGGCGCAGCAGTCTGCAGCTCACAGAAACGAATCATATAACATTTGACAAATAACGTCATGGTGCACATTTGCAATATATATTCAAAGTTTAATATGACTGTGGTCACGGACAATAACCGCCTTGTTATGTATCCAAGATGCACTATAACGGTAGACTAATCGCTACTGTTACATCGCATGACGTTCCTGCGGCCACATATAAATATATATATATATATATATACATATATATATATATATATATATACATATATATATATATATACATATATATATAGTATATATATGTATATATATATATGTACACACATATATAAATTTATTATATATATGTATATATATATATATATATATATATATATATATATATATATATATATATATATATATATATATATGTGTGTGTGTGTGTGTGTGTGTGTGTGTGTGTTTGCGTTTGTGTGTGTGTGTGAATACGGTTCCAGACATCAGAACCTCCACTAATCATGTTTATGTAGAACCGTTCGCCTGCAGCATAGCCACCCGTCTCGTCACATAACACCACATGACCCCTCTGGTTGTGCAATTACATTTTCAAAACGTTCACTGGCTTACATAAGTGACACTGTGTCTGCAGGTACATAGGTACGATTCTTCCAATCATCAGGGTACCGCGTGACCTACCCAGACAGGTGCGCGTGGCACCGAGCGTCCAGTAACCACCGTTCGTACAATCGACAAGCAAGCGCAGGTAAAATTTTCTCTATATTAGTGGCCGAAATTAAATAATTCTTACATTACAACAGTGTGGTGGGATTATATGAACCAACTATCGTGTTTCGCGGCGATCAACCGTCACGTGATCATTTGTTCTGGAGAGATTTAACGGTGGATTTCATCAAATATCATCCACATTCCTTTCTGTAAAAAATAGCTTCATCGAGCCACTAATGTTTGTGACGATATCCCTTATGAACCGAGTCAAATCGGAGCATTTTATTGCATCACCAATTTTGCCTTTTTTTGTTTTGAGAAATGGCAAGCAGTAACAGAAGACAGCCATGTCGCCAGGGTTCCGTTATGACGCATATCATTGTCTTCATTGCCATATGGCCGTTATGCCTGACACAAAGTAAGTTTTTGTGGCGAATCACATAATTTATCACGATGTCAAGTTCGTTTAAGTTAATTATAGTTGATATTATTTCAAGTATTTCTTAAGTTGCTGATGTTTTTATTTTAACCTTTATCCATTGCCAGAATCATTAATGGCTGATATGACCGCTGTGGAAGCGCATCCAGAATTATCTACAGTAGAAACAGTAGTTGATATCACGACAAAAGTAAATTTACAAGAACTGTCGACGGACTTTCACAAGGAATCGATTATCAGAGCCGAGTTACATAGCACTCAGTCTGATGAACTAACAACCGCAGCCGAGTTACACAGCACTAAGTCTGATGGACTTACAACCACAGCCAAGTTACATAGCACTCAGTCTGATGGACTTACAACCACAGCCAAGTTACACAGCACTCAGTCTGGTGGACTTACAACCACAGCCAAGTTACACAGCACTCAGTCTGATGGACTTACAACCACAGCCGAGTTACATAGCACTCAGTCTGATGGACTTACAACCACAGCCGAGTTACACAGTACTCAGTCTGTTGAACTAACAACCACAACCGAGTTAAACAGTACTCAGTCTGATGGACTTACAACCACAGCCGAGCTACATAACACTCAGTCTGATGAACTAACAACCACAGCCGAGTTACACATCACTCAGTCCGATGGACTTACAACCACAGCCGAGTTAAACAGCACTCAGTCTGATGAAATAACAACCACAGCCGAGGTACACATCACTCAGTCCGATGGACTTACAACCACAGCCCAGTTGCACAGTACTCATTCTGATGGACTAACAACCACAGCCGAGTTAAACAGTACTCAGTCTGATGGACTTACAACCACAACCGAGTTACACAGCTCTCAGTCTGATGGACTGACATCCATGGCCGTGTTACACAGCACTCAGTCTGATGAACTAACAGCCACAGCCGAGTTACACAGAACTGAGTCTGATGAATTTACAACCACTGTCCAAATTACCACACGCGAAGCTGAAAAAACCACCGCGTTAATAATTTATCAATCTCAGAAATACCATATGAAGTTCTCTGGAAACTGCGCGGTAATTATCGGAGATGAGGTCGTTGAGAATGAGTTTAAGACTAGTGTGAGGGATGGTGTTGTTGGCCGCCTGGGTCTGCGTGTTACCCAGCCGCTCGTCGTGGGACCTGTGGAGTGCGACTCTGTCGCCACCATACAGTTCACCATACACAATTTCACCCAGGCGGAACGCATCGAACAGAAGCTGAAAGAACTTGTCGCTATGGGCAATTTTTCCATTACTATAATCGGGTTAAACAACACATTTATAGCTGTAAACGTGCAAAATATGGACGATACCATGACAACAGTAACCATATCAACAATCCCAGCCACTCATAAACCGCACAGCGACGATAGCGGACTGACGAACGTTATCCTTTTAATTGTGTTGTCGGTTTTTGGCGGGTCATTGTTGCTGGCAGCACTTATTGGTTCCGTATATGCCTACCAAAACGGAGGCAAATCTCAGACGTTTAACTTGGGTCAGCCAGCTAAGGTCCAGCAAGTGGGAGCAGAAGATTTCACGCTCATCAAAGTGGACTCTAACGAGCGGTATATTGACGGAGGAAGATTGAAGAAGACGACTTCGGCTGGTGATGACGGTGACCCTAACGAGTCGGCAACTCCACCCCTCACCTCCCGCTCCCACCAAGGTCACGAGGAAGTGCTGATATCCCTCCACCAAACACCCTCAGAATCTGCTTCTGGAGTCGACAATCCTTGTGGTTCGACAGACGATGGGTCTTTTTGAAATATTACCAACAGTTTAGAGGCGCCAAGCAAATCCGACCCGCCTGACAGTGAAAACCTCGTTCTCATGCAACCTGATGTTGTCACTGCACACGGCTGTACTGATCTCTTGCCGGCTTCACAGGGCGCTACTCCATTCTAGTGGCGACCTACTGGGCCAGGTGGTTATCCATTCGTTATTGGGATAGAGGTTGATGTGGCTGACATTACGTGCACACTAATGAAGTGACACACACTGGGGAACATAGCTTGGTTTTTATGCCACACAGAGTTTCAAATTCATGGCAGAGGTCTTGTTATAGGTTTCGTCTCACTAATTAAATTAGATAAGCTTTACAATTTTTAGTTTTCCTCACTGGATTGTCAACCAATATTCTAGGGGCATTTCTGACGCTATTATTGTGTATAATTCCGTTGTTAAATATAACCAGCTTGACAATAATAAATGTTGATAAGCTTTAATTTATTATTCACAAGGAGCGAAGTTATGTTGTAGTATAGAGGGCACGGGATCCTACAGGCTGTCACGAAAACAGCATGGTTATCACGATTTAGATGGATTGCAGCCTTAATTTTGACAGAATCATAACCTTTTTTCATAACTTAAGATCAGCTGTGATTAAGTTGCACAACAGGTGCAAAAAGAAATTACAAATTATTGAATGGCATAATTGTACAGGTGTAGAAGTAATCTTTCTTGGTCAGGTCGTCAGCCGGGCTCTTAGATTTTAAAATCTAGGAGCCACCAGCCAAAGTTTGGACCACCGTATAAGTTGAATAGAGTAACCCTTCGTAGCTGGACCTTCACTATAGGACCGGCAGTTAATCCTCATGAACGCGTGAGGTCAGTGGATTAAGTTGATGGTCTAGAGGGCCAACAGTTCACGCCATGGGGTTGTCTTTCTGGATAGACAAATAGGGGTATTTCCCGTCGAGTTGTTTCGGGATATAAGCAGACTACGCATCAACAGTCATGTGTACTTGGTTTTTTAAAAGTTAATTTAGCTACTTATTAAGGCTCAGTGTGATTGTCATGCCGTGCTCTGTTCGCAGTATCTTAGAGTTTGTACTTGCGTTCAGTAGCGTCTTTGGTCTAGGAGACAAATGACTTTCAGCAAAAGGAGGTGTTGACACACGATTCCTGACTTGGCCCTATTCCTGACTACGACATGATCAATCCGCGAGCATCGAATGGACCCACCAGTTCGAAAAGCTCACGTCAATAATAGTTCTAATTCCATGAAAGATTGAAACACATCGCGTTTTATTCATAAAAATTGTGTGCCAATGTAGAAAATTTGGGCATTAGAATTGCAAGCAGAGGGGATACGCAAGTGAAAACGACTGTGAATCGCTTTCTTGCAGTACTGCTTTGCTTGTTTAGATGCAGTAAAATGACCATGACTCGCTCAAGCTATGTTCATATTTAAATGATATAACTTACCTCCTCTTTTAGAATGGTCAGGTTTACTTGTTACATGTCTAATCAGTATACCTGACTATAGACGTCTCTACCTGGAGCGGGATTTTAATCTTGCTTCTCTCCCTTTTTTGCCACCTAAAATCCCGCTCCAGGTAAACCCCCAATGTTAATTACATACAGTGTTGACGTGCACAGAGAGGTCGGCTCAGATGCACAGTGGAGGAGACACGATGCTGCCGGGTTTAGATTCATTGAACGATGTGACTGCGTTTACTGAATATGCATGCAGATTACCACAATGCTTGTTTTGCGTCCAAATGGACGCACGGCGGTTGCAAATGAGGGTCATTTGTGTAAAAATACCGTCATAACATACCACTGACCTGTCGTCAACTCCACAGGCGAATCAGCCCCAGGGGGAGGGGTGCGGGGGCACTTGGCCTTATTCTGGATAGGGGTGTGCCGCGGGACCTCGAAAACCCGTACCCGTCGTACAAGGTCAAAATGGCCAAAAGCATACCCCGTCGTACAAGGTATTACGCGAATGTATAACCCGTCATACAGATTAAAGCTGAAAAATATACCCCCGTCGTACAAGTATGAGGCCCAAAAACCCGTCGTACAGGTGGAGAGGCCGAAAAAAACATACCCCGTCGCGCGGCATATATATACTACCTCTATACACTTTATATCTATATATATATATATATATATATATATATATATATATATATATATATATATATATATATATATATATATATATATATATATATATATATATATATATATATATACATATACATATATATACATATATATATATATATATATATATATATATTATTAAACATGTCGCTGGCGCTCGGGGAAACGCGCTCGTTGAATGAATTGACTTGGGTGCCTGTGATCATCAGTGCCTGGTCTTCGATGGGCGCAGCAGTCTGCAGCTCACAGAAACGAATCATATAACATTTGACAAATAACGTCATGGTGCACATTTGCAATATATATTCAAAGTTTAATATGACTGTGGTCACGGACAATAACCGCCTTGTTATGTATCCAAGATGCACTATAACGGTAGACTAATCGCTACTGTTACATCGCATGACGTTCCTGCGGCCACATATAAAATATATATATATATATATATACATATATATATATATATATACATATATATATATATACATATATATATTATATATATGTATATATATATATGTACACATATATAAATTTATTATATATATGTATATATATATATATATATATATATATATATATATATATATATATATATATATATATATATATATATATATATATATGTGTGTGTGTGTGTGTGTGTGTGTGTGTGTGTTTTGCGTTTGTGTGAGTGTGTGAATACGGTTCCAGACATCAGAACCTCCACTAATCATGTTTATGTAGAACCGTTCGCCTGCAGCATAGCCACCCGTCTCGTCACATAACACCACATGACCCCTCTGGTTGTGCAATTACATTTTCAAAACGTTCACTGGCTTACATAAGTGACACTGTGTCTGCAGGTACATAGGTACGATTCTTCCAATCATCAGGGTACCGCGTGACCTACCCAGACAGGTGCGCGTGGCACCGAGCGTCCAGTAACCACCGTTCGTACAATCGACAAGCAAGCGCAGGTAAAATTTTCTCTATATTAGTGGCCGAAATTAAATAATTCTTACATTACAACAGTGTGGTGGGATTATATGAACCAACTATCGTGTTTCGCGGCGATCAACCGTCACGTGATCATTTGTTCTGGAGAGATTTAACGGTGGATTTCATCAAATATCATCCACATTCCTTTCTGTAAAAAATAGCTTCATCGAGCCACTAATGTTTGTGACGATATCCCTTATGAACCGAGTCAAATCGGAGCATTTTATTGCATCACCAATTTTGCCTTTTTTTGTTTTGAGAAATGGCAAGCAGTAACAGAAGACAGCCATGTCGCCAGGGTTCCGTTATGACGCATATCATTGTCTTCATTGCCATATGGCCGTTATGCCTGACACAAAGTAAGTTTTTGTGGCGAATCACATAATTTATCACGATGTCAAGTTCGTTTAAGTTAATTATAGTTGATATTATTTCAAGTATTTCTTAAGTTGCTGATGTTTTTATTTTAACCTTTATCCATTGCCAGAATCATTAATGGCTGATATGACCGCTGTGGAAGCGCATCCAGAATTATCTACAGTAGAAACAGTAGTTGATATCACGACAAAAGTAAATTTACAAGAACTGTCGACGGACTTTCACAAGGAATCGATTATCAGAGCCGAGTTACATAGCACTCAGTCTGATGAACTAACAACCGCAGCCGAGTTACACAGCACTAAGTCTGATGGACTTACAACCACAGCCAAGTTACATAGCACTCAGTCTGATGGACTTACAACCACAGCCAAGTTACACAGCACTCAGTCTGGTGGACTTACAACCACAGCCAAGTTACACAGCACTCAGTCTGATGGACTTACAACCACAGCCGAGTTACATAGCACTCAGTCTGATGGACTTACAACCACAGCCGAGTTACACAGTACTCAGTCTGTTGAACTAACAACCACAACCGAGTTAAACAGTACTCAGTCTGATGGACTTACAACCACAGCCGAGCTACATAACACTCAGTCTGATGAACTAACAACCACAGCCGAGTTACACATCACTCAGTCCGATGGACTTACAACCACAGCCGAGTTAAACAGCACTCAGTCTGATGAAATAACAACCACAGCCGAGGTACACATCACTCAGTCCGATGGACTTACAACCACAGCCCAGTTGCACAGTACTCATTCTGATGGACTAACAACCACAGCCGAGTTAAACAGTACTCAGTCTGATGGACTTACAACCACAACCGAGTTACACAGCTCTCAGTCTGATGGACTGACATCCATGGCCGTGTTACACAGCACTCAGTCTGATGAACTAACAGCCACAGCCGAGTTACACAGAACTGAGTCTGATGAATTTACAACCACTGTCCAAATTACCACACGCGAAGCTGAAAAAACCACCGCGTTAATAATTTATCAATCTCAGAAATACCATATGAAGTTCTCTGGAAACTGCGCGGTAATTATCGGAGATGAGGTCGTTGAGAATGAGTTTAAGACTAGTGTGAGGGATGGTGTTGTTGGCCGCCTGGGTCTGCGTGTTACCCAGCCGCTCGTCGTGGGACCTGTGGAGTGCGACTCTGTCGCCACCATACAGTTCACCATACACAATTTCACCCAGGCGGAACGCATCGAACAGAAGCTGAAAGAACTTGTCGCTATGGGCAATTTTTCCATTACTATAATCGGGTTAAACAACACATTTATAGCTGTAAACGTGCAAAATATGGACGATACCATGACAACAGTAACCATATCAACAATCCCAGCCACTCATAAACCGCACAGCGACGATAGCGGACTGACGAACGTTATCCTTTTAATTGTGTTGTCGGTTTTTGGCGGGTCATTGTTGCTGGCAGCACTTATTGGTTCCGTATATGCCTACCAAAACGGAGGCAAATCTCAGACGTTTAACTTGGGTCAGCCAGCTAAGGTCCAGCAAGTGGGAGCAGAAGATTTCACGCTCATCAAAGTGGACTCTAACGAGCGGTATATTGACGGAGGAAGATTGAAGAAGACGACTTCGGCTGGTGATGACGGTGACCCTAACGAGTCGGCAACTCCACCCCTCACCTCCCGCTCCCACCAAGGTCACGAGGAAGTGCTGATATCCCTCCACCAAACACCCTCAGAATCTGCTTCTGGAGTCGACAATCCTTGTGGTTCGACAGACGATGGGTCTTTTTGAAATATTACCAACAGTTTAGAGGCGCCAAGCAAATCCGACCCGCCTGACAGTGAAAACCTCGTTCTCATGCAACCTGATGTTGTCACTGCACACGGCTGTACTGATCTCTTGCCGGCTTCACAGGGCGCTACTCCATTCTAGTGGCGACCTACTGGGCCAGGTGGTTATCCATTCGTTATTGGGATAGAGGTTGATGTGGCTGACATTACGTGCACACTAATGAAGTGACACACACTGGGGAACATAGCTTGGTTTTTATGCCACACAGAGTTTCAAATTCATGGCAGAGGTCTTGTTATAGGTTTCGTCTCACTAATTAAATTAGATAAGCTTTACAATTTTTAGTTTTCCTCACTGGATTGTCAACCAATATTCTAGGGGCATTTCTGACGCTATTATTGTGTATAATTCCGTTGTTAAATATAACCAGCTTGACAATAATAAATGTTGATAAGCTTTAATTTATTATTCACAAGGAGCGAAGTTATGTTGTAGTATAGAGGGCACGGGATCCTACAGGCTGTCACGAAAACAGCATGGTTATCACGATTTAGATGGATTGCAGCCTTAATTTTGACAGAATCATAACCTTTTTTCATAACTTAAGATCAGCTGTGATTAAGTTGCACAACAGGTGCAAAAAGAAATTACAAATTATTGAATGGCATAATTGTACAGGTGTAGAAGTAATCTTTCTTGGTCAGGTCGTCAGCCGGGCTCTTAGATTTTAAAATCTAGGAGCCACCAGCCAAAGTTTGGACCACCGTATAAGTTGAATAGAGTAACCCTTCGTAGCTGGACCTTCACTATAGGACCGGCAGTTAATCCTCATGAACGCGTGAGGTCAGTGGATTAAGTTGATGGTCTAGAGGGCCAACAGTTCACGCCATGGGGTTGTCTTTCTGGATAGACAAATAGGGGTATTTCCCGTCGAGTTGTTTCGGGATATAAGCAGACTACGCATCAACAGTCATGTGTACTTGGTTTTTTAAAAGTTAATTTAGCTACTTATTAAGGCTCAGTGTGATTGTCATGCCGTGCTCTGTTCGCAGTATCTTAGAGTTTGTACTTGCGTTCAGTAGCGTCTTTGGTCTAGGAGACAAATGACTTTCAGCAAAAGGAGGTGTTGACACACGATTCCTGACTTGGCCCTATTCCTGACTACGACATGATCAATCCGCGAGCATCGAATGGACCCACCAGTTCGAAAAGCTCACGTCAATAATAGTTCTAATTCCATGAAAGATTGAAACACATCGCGTTTTATTCATAAAAATTGTGTGCCAATGTAGAAAATTTGGGCATTAGAATTGCAAGCAGAGGGGATACGCAAGTGAAAACGACTGTGAATCGCTTTCTTGCAGTACTGCTTTGCTTGTTTAGATGCAGTAAAATGACCATGACTCGCTCAAGCTATGTTCATATTTAAATGATATAACTTACCTCCTCTTTTAGAATGGTCAGGTTTACTTGTTACATGTCTAATCAGTATACCTGACTATAGACGTCTCTACCTGGAGCGGGATTTTAATCTTGCTTCTCTCCCTTTTTTGCCACCTAAAATCCCGCTCCAGGTAAACCCCCAATGTTAATTACATACAGTGTTGACGTGCACAGAGAGGTCGGCTCAGATGCACAAGGGATGTGATCTCTGTTCCGGGCACTTGTTAACTACCTTAACACTAGTCGGGCCGTTCTTTTGATGATCTGTCATAATACTGTATTTGAATATCCTAACGATCTTTCAAGGCCATCATAGCATTTTCATTTCCTTTGATCTTAGCAGGTATTGCGGTCTTTATTTGTCTGTTGGGCTACCAATCTGAGCATCAAATGGAGTAGCTCTGACACACAAAAGAGCTAATTCTGGGTCAATTGCAGCACGTTTAGCGCTTTTTCATGCTGTACTTGACAGACTGAACGACTCTTTCAGGAAAGCCATTTGACTGCGGGTAATGGAGTGATACCATGATGTGCCTGAATCCCCAATTCTTTGAATTCTCTACTGGAGTAGCATGGTCCTCCATCTGTAAATACTCTTTCTGGTATGCCATGCTCACTGAAGACAGTGTTTAGTTTTGCAATGACTGCTGTGCTGGTTTATGCATTTAGACGACTGATAAGAGACATCTTGCTGTAGTCATCTGCTACTATAAAGTGTGTTTGTCCATCAAGATAGAACAAATCTGAACCAACAATCTGCCATGGACCGCTGGGGATATCAAGTGTTTTTCATTCTTCATACTAAATTTAAGATACGCATCACATCTCCCAACAAACTGTTCAATGTCATTGTCGCCAGTAAACACATGACCTGGCTCTAAGTCGTGTTGTCTCAATTCCTTTGTGACTAGCGTGTAGTCTCTCCATTATCTCATGGTGGAGTTCTTTGGGGATTACAATCCTTTGCCCTTTCATAATGATACCATCCTCCACGGACAAGAAGTCTTTCACGCACCAGTATGGTCGCAAACATTTTGGTAGCTCCTGTATGCTTTCTGGCCAGCCTTTTGTTACCACTTCTAGGAGAGGTTTGAGCTCTTCATCATTGTCAGTACATCAGCGTAGCTTATCCATTTCTTGCATCTGACCACCTAACACTAAGAATGGTCTTCTCTATTTTCATTGTATCAACTTGTGTTGTGTTTGACAGCGCATCAGGTAACAAAAGCTTTTTTCCAGGCCTGTATGTGGTATTCATGTCGTATTGCTGTGTTCTCAGTAGCATGCATTGTAAACGTGGTGGCGCCTTGTCAAGGCTTTCAAGCTGTATGGATTCCAGAGGTTTATGGTCCGATTCGACAGTAGTTCCATAAACATAGGTATGTATATATATATATATATATATATATATATATATATATATATATATATATATATATATATATATATATATCTATATATATATATATATATATATATATATATATATATATATATATATATATATATATATATATATATATACATATATATATATATATACAGAGTTCATTCCAGCTTTACTGTAATGTGGGACCAATGTCCCACTCGCACCTTCAATGTGGGTCATTTCAACTCAAAGTGGGACAACTAGTGGTCCCGCATCTGACTACAGAGTGGGTCCAGTCAGAAACTACTAAAATAGATTCCTCTTCGTTTTTTTCACTGTTCTTTTCATCATGAATGCGATCATCCATTGTTGTCCGTTTTAAAAAAGTACAACCTGCTTATGCAAATGTTTTGGTAATAATAATGAAAAGAACGAGCTTCTTGTGATACATGTTTTATAACTGGAACAAAAATTACTGTTACACGGTAATATACTTTATATACCGTACTTGCAGGAAAAAGAACCATAACATATTACTTTTTAGCACTTTAACCAAACAGTCTTCTTTCCTTCCTCTTTCGCCAAACATCCAATGAATCTCTGCATGCAGAACCTGCAGATCAGTCAGACATGTCAGGCCGCTCAATAGACACAGTTATCAGCTTTATGTGGTTTTGCACCCTAAACCCCCTCTCACACTCTGCAGTGTGACAGGGGGCTGTCAATGCAAGAGCTGCTAATTTGCATAGATTTTGGAACAACCCCACCGCTCCCTGATCTTGTCTCTGGGGTAACCCTGACTTCTAACCAGTGTTTTGAGTTCCTTCTATTCATTTCTAGTAGCCTGTGAATCTACAATAGCCTCCCTGGTTATGTTTTTCCTGGTTTTCTGTTCACCATACTGCTTCAGAAAAGTGTCAATGTTGTCATTGCCCCATTAATCCAGTTGTGTTTGACAAGAAAGTGATGGGTCTCATGCCCAATACTCCAAAAGCATTGAGTAAATTGGTGGCTGCAGGGGCGAACCTTTTCTCTAGGTTGTTTACTAAGTGATGAATAAACTGATCTTTGATAGAAAGTGACTTCTTTGACTTTGTGATGACATTGTTTCCTTTGAAGATAAGCATTCCTCTTATTAGTGAATCAGTATCATTTGCAGGTGCCGGGCGCCTAAAATAATGTGTTAATGTCCGCTGTTTTGTAACTGCTGAAGCATCCATACCAAGTAAGTTTCGAAAACACGCTTTCCCGGAAGGGCGTAACAAATGACTGCGCATGTGACACTATATTTTGTGCACATACTCCCGCTGCACCCAGACATCAGACGGTCGCGAAAACATAGCACAACAGCCAGACACCCGGGGATATGACTCAATATGTGTGAAAGCTGCTGGTGGAGGAGACACGATGCTGCCGGGTTTAGATTCATTGAACGATGTGACTGCGTTTACTGAATATGCATGCAGATTACCACAATGCTTGTTTTGCGTCCAAATGGACGCACGGCGGTTGCAAATGAGGGTCATTTGTGTAAAAATACCGTCATAACATACCACTGACCTGTCGTCAACTCCACAGGCGAATCAGCCCCAGGGGGAGGGGTGCGGGGGGCACTTGGCCTTATTCTGGATAGGGGTGTGCCGCGGGACCTCGAAAACCCGTACCCGTCGTACAAGGTCAAAATGGCCAAAAGCATACCCCGTCGTACAAGGTATTACGCGAATGTATAACCCGTCATACAGATTAAAGCTGAAAAATATACCCCCGTCGTACAAGTATGAGGCCCAAAAACCCGTCGTACAGGTGGAGAGGCCGAAAAAAACATACCCCGTCGCGCGGCATATATATACTACCTCTATACACTTTATATCTATATATATATATATATATATATATATATATAGATATATATATATATATATATATATATATATATATATATATATATATATATATATATATATATATACATATATATACATATATATATATATATATATATATATATATATTATTAAACATGTCGCTGGCGCTCGGGGAAACGCGCTCGTTGAATGAATTGACTTGGGTGCCTGTGATCATCAGTGCCTGGTCTTCGATGGGCGCAGCAGTCTGCAGCTCACAGAAACGAATCATATAACATTTGACAAATAACGTCATGGTGCACATTTGCAATATATATTCAAAGTTTAATATGACTGTGGTCACGGACAATAACCGCCTTGTTATGTATCCAAGATGCACTATAACGGTAGACTAATCGCTACTGTTACATCGCATGACGTTCCTGCGGCCACATATAAATATATATATATATATATACATATATATATATATATATACATATATATATATATACATATATATATTATATATATGTATATATATATATGTACACATATATAAATTTATTATATATATGTATATATATATATATATATATATATATATATATATATATATATATATATATATATATATATTATATATATATGTGTGTGTGTGTGTGTGTGTGTGTGTGTGTTTGCGTTTGTGTGAGTGTGTGAATACGGTTCCAGACATCAGAACCTCCACTAATCATGTTTATGTAGAACCGTTCGCCTGCAGCATAGCCACCCGTCTCGTCACATAACACCACATGACCCCTCTGGTTGTGCAATTACATTTTCAAAACGTTCACTGGCTTACATAAGTGACACTGTGTCTGCAGGTACATAGGTACGATTCTTCCAATCATCAGGGTACCGCGTGACCTACCCAGACAGGTGCGCGTGGCACCGAGCGTCCAGTAACCACCGTTCGTACAATCGACAAGCAAGCGCAGGTAAAATTTTCTCTATATTAGTGGCCGAAATTAAATAATTCTTACATTACAACAGTGTGGTGGGATTATATGAACCAACTATCGTGTTTCGCGGCGATCAACCGTCACGTGATCATTTGTTCTGGAGAGATTTAACGGTGGATTTCATCAAATATCATCCACATTCCTTTCTGTAAAAAATAGCTTCATCGAGCCACTAATGTTTGTGACGATATCCCTTATGAACCGAGTCAAATCGGAGCATTTTATTGCATCACCAATTTTGCCTTTTTTTGTTTTGAGAAATGGCAAGCAGTAACAGAAGACAGCCATGTCGCCAGGGTTCCGTTATGACGCATATCATTGTCTTCATTGCCATATGGCCGTTATGCCTGACACAAAGTAAGTTTTTGTGGCGAATCACATAATTTATCACGATGTCAAGTTCGTTTAAGTTAATTATAGTTGATATTATTTCAAGTATTTCTTAAGTTGCTGATGTTTTTATTTTAACCTTTATCCATTGCCAGAATCATTAATGGCTGATATGACCGCTGTGGAAGCGCATCCAGAATTATCTACAGTAGAAACAGTAGTTGATATCACGACAAAAGTAAATTTACAAGAACTGTCGACGGACTTTCACAAGGAATCGATTATCAGAGCCGAGTTACATAGCACTCAGTCTGATGAACTAACTAACAACCGCAGCCGAGTTACACAGCACTAAGTCTGATGGACTTACAACCACAGCCAAGTTACATAGCACTCAGTCTGATGGACTTACAACCACAGCCAAGTTACACAGCACTCAGTCTGGTGGACTTACAACCACAGCCAAGTTACACAGCACTCAGTCTGATGGACTTACAACCACAGCCGAGTTACATAGCACTCAGTCTGATGGACTTACAACCACAGCCGAGTTACACAGTACTCAGTCTGTTGAACTAACAACCACAACCGAGTTAAACAGTACTCAGTCTGATGGACTTACAACCACAGCCGAGCTACATAACACTCAGTCTGATGAACTAACAACCACAGCCGAGTTACACATCACTCAGTCCGATGGACTTACAACCACAGCCGAGTTAAACAGCACTCAGTCTGATGAAATAACAACCACAGCCGAGGTACACATCACTCAGTCCGATGGACTTACAACCACAGCCCAGTTGCACAGTACTCATTCTGATGGACTAACAACCACAGCCGAGTTAAACAGTACTCAGTCTGATGGACTTACAACCACAACCGAGTTACACAGCTCTCAGTCTGATGGACTGACATCCATGGCCGTGTTACACAGCACTCAGTCTGATGAACTAACAGCCACAGCCGAGTTACACAGAACTGAGTCTGATGAATTTACAACCACTGTCCAAATTACCACACGCGAAGCTGAAAAAACCACCGCGTTAATAATTTATCAATCTCAGAAATACATATGAAGTTCTCTGGAAACTGCGCGGTAATTATCGGAGATGAGGTCGTTGAGAATGAGTTTAAGACTAGTGTGAGGGATGGTGTTGTTGGCCGCCTGGGTCTGCGTGTTACCCAGCCGCTCGTCGTGGGACCTGTGGAGTGCGACTCTGTCGCCACCATACAGTTCACCATACACAATTTCACCCAGGCGGAACGCATCGAACAGAAGCTGAAAGAACTTGTCGCTATGGGCAATTTTTCCATTACTATAATCGGGTTAAACAACACATTTATAGCTGTAAACGTGCAAAATATGGACGATACCATGACAACAGTAACCATATCAACAATCCCAGCCACTCATAAACCGCACAGCGACGATAGCGGACTGACGAACGTTATCCTTTTAATTGTGTTGTCGGTTTTTGGCGGGTCATTGTTGCTGGCAGCACTTATTGGTTCCGTATATGCCTACCAAAACGGAGGCAAATCTCAGACGTTTAACTTGGGTCAGCCAGCTAAGGTCCAGCAAGTGGGAGCGGAAGATTTCACGCTCATCAAAGTGGACTCTAACGAGCGGTATATTGACGGAGGAAGATTGAAGAAGACGACTTCGGCTGGTGATGACGGTGACCCTAACGAGTCGGCAACTCCACCCCTCACCTCCCGCTCCCACCAAGGTCACGAGGAAGTGCTGATATCCCTCCACCAAACACCCTCAGAATCTGCTTCTGGAGTCGACAATCCTTGTGGTTCGACAGACGATGGGTCTTTTGAAATATTACCAACAGTTTAGAGGCGCCAAGCAAATCCGACCCGCCTGACAGTGAAAACCTCGTTCTCATGCAACCTGATGTTGTCACTGCACACGGCTGTACTGATCTCTTGCCGGCTTCACAGGGCGCTACTCCATTCTAGTGGCGACCTACTGGGCCAGGTGGTTATCCATTCGTTATTGGGATAGAGGTTGATGTGGCTGACATTACGTGCACACTAATGAAGTGACACACACTGGGGAACATAGCTTGGTTTTTATGCCACACAGAGTTTCAAATTCATGGCAGAGGTCTTGTTATAGGTTTCGTCTCACTAATTAAATTAGATAAGCTTTACAATTTTTAGTTTTCCTCACTGGATTGTCAACCAATATTCTAGGGGCATTTCTGACGCTATTATTGTGTATAATTCCGTTGTTAAATATAACCAGCTTGACAATAATAAATGTTGATAAGCTTTAATTTATTATTCACAAGGAGCGAAGTTATCGTTGTAGTATAGAGGGCACGGGATCCTACAGGCTGTCACGAAAACAGCATGGTTATCACGATTTAGATGGATTGCAGCCTTAATTTTGACAGAATCATAACTTTTTTTCATAACTTAAGATCAGCTGTAATTAAGTTGCACAACAGGTGCAAAAAGAAATTACAAATTATTGAATGGCATAATTGTACAGGTGTAGAAGTAATCTTTCTTGGTCAGGTCGTCAGCCGGGCTCTTAGATTTTAAAATCTAGGAGCCACCAGCCAAAGTTTGGACCACCGTATAAGTTGAATAGAGTAACCCTTCGTAGCTGGACCTTCACTATAGGACCGGCAGTTAATCCTCATGAACGCGTGAGGTCAGTGGATTAAGTTGATGGTCTAGAGGGCCAACAGTTCACGCCATGGGGTTGTCTTTCTGGATAGACAAATAGGGGTATTTCCCGTCGAGTTGTTTCGGGATATAAGCAGACTACGCATCAACAGTCATGTGTACTTGGTTTTTTAAAAGTTAATTTAGCTACTTATTAAGGCTCAGTGTGATTGTCATGCCGTGCTCTGTTCGCAGTATCTTAGAGTTTGTACTTGCGTTCAGTAGCGTCTTTGGTCTAGGAGACAAATGACTTTCAGCAAAAGGAGGTGTTGACACACGATTCCTGACTTGGCCCTATTCCTGACTACGACATGATCAATCCGCGAGCATCGAATGGACCCACCAGTTCGAAAAGCTCACGTCAATAATAGTTCTAATTCCATGAAAGATTGAAACACATCGCGTTTTATTCATAAAAATTGTGTGCCAATGTAGAAAATTTGGGCATTAGAATTGCAAGCTGAGGGGATACGCAAGTGAAAACGACTGTGAATCGCTTTCTTGCAGTACTGCTTTGCTTGTTTAGATGCAGTAAAATGACCATGACTCGCTCAAGCTATGTTCATATTTAAATGATATAACTTACCTCCTCTTTTAGAATGGTCAGGTTTACTTGTTACATGTCTAATCAGTATACCTGACTATAGACGTCTCTACCTGGAGCGGGATTTTAATCTTGCTTCTCTCCCTTTTTTGCCACCTAAAATCCCGCTCCAGGTAAACCCCCAATGTTAATTACATACAGTGTTGACGTGCACAGAGAGGTCGGCTCAGATGCACAAGGGATGTGATCTCTGTTCCGGGCACTTGTTAACTACCTTAACACTAGTCGGGCCGTTCTTTTGATGATCTGTCATAATACTGTATTTGAATATCCTAACGATCTTTCAAGGCCATCATAGCATTTTCATTTCCTTTGATCTTAGCAGGTATTGCGGTCTTTATTTGTCTGTTGGGCTACCAATCTGAGCATCAAATGGAGTAGCTCTGACACACAAAAGAGCTAATTCTGGGTCAATTGCAGCACGTTTTAGCGCTTTTTCATGCTGTACTTGACAGACTGAACGACTCTTTCAGGAAAGCCATTTGACTGCGGGTAATGGAGTGATACCATGATGTGCCTGAATCCCCAATTCTTTTTGAATTCTCTACTGGAGTAGCATGGTCCTCCATCTGTAAATACTCTTTCTGGTATGCCATGCTCACTGAAGACAGTGTTTAGTTTTGCAATGACTGCTGTGCTGGTTTATGCATTTAGACGACTGATAAGAGACATCTTGCTGTAGTCATCTGCTACTATAAAGTGTGTTTGTCCATCAAGATAGAACAAATCTGAACCAACAATCTGCCATGGACCGCTGGGGATATCAAGTGTTTTTCATTCTTCATACTAAATTTAAGATACGCATCACATCTCCCAACAAACTGTTCAATGTCATTGTCGCCAGTAAACACATGACCTGGCTCTAAGTCGTGTTGTCTCAATTCCTTTGTGACTAGCGTGTAGTCTCTCCATTATCTCATGGTGGAGTTCTTTGGGGATTACAATCCTTTGCCCTTTCATAATGATACCATCCTCCACGGACAAGAAGTCTTTCACGCACCAGTATGGTCGCAAACATTTTGGTAGCTCCTGTATGCTTTCTGGCCAGCCTTTTGTTACCACTTCTAGGAGAGGTTTGAGCTCTTCATCATTGTCAGTACATCAGCGTAGCTTATCCATTTCTTGCATCTGACCACCTAACACTAAGAATGGTCTTCTCTATTTTCATTGTATCAACTTGTGTTGTGTTTGACAGCGCATCAGGTAACAAAAGCTTTTTTCCAGGCCTGTATGTGGTCTTCATGTCGTATTGCTGTGTTCTCAGTAGCATGCATTGTAAACGTGGTGGCGCCTTGTCAAGGCTTTCAAGCTGTATGGATTCCAGAGATTTATGGTCCGATTCGACAGTAGTTCCATAAACATAGGTATATATATATATATATATATATATATATATATATATATATATATATATATATATATATATATATATATATATATATATATATATATATATATATATATATATATATATACATATACATATATATATATATATATACAGAGTTCATTCCAGCTTTACTGTAATGTGGGACCAATGTCCCACTCGCACCTTCAATGTGGGTCATTTCAACTCAAAGTGGGACAACTAGTGGTCCCGCATCTGACTACAGAGTGGGTCCAGTCAGAAACTACTAAAATAGATTCCTCTTCGTTTTTTTCACTGTTCTTTTCATCATGAATGCGATCATCCATTGTTGTCCGATTAAAAAAGTACAACCTGCTTATGCAAATGTTTTGGTAATAATAATGAAAAGAACGAGCTTCTTGTGATGCATGTTTTATAACTGGAACAAAAATTACTGTTACACGGTAATATACTTTATATACCGTACTAGCAGGAAAAAGAACCATAACATATTACTTTTTAGCACTTTAACCAAACAGTCTTCTTTCCTTCCTCTTTCGCCAAACATCCAATGAATCTCTGCATGCAGAACCTGCAGATCAGTCAGACATGTCAGGCCGCTCAATAGACACAGTTATCAGCTTTATGTGGTTTTGCACCCTAAACCCCCTCTCACACTCTGCAGTGTGACAGGGGGCTGTCAATGCAAGAGCTGCTAATTTGCATAGATTTTGGAACAACCCCACCGCTCCCTGATCTTGTCTCTGGGGTAACCCTGACTTCTAACCAGTGTTTTGAGTTCCTTCTATTCATTTCTAGTAGCCTGTGAATCTACAATAGCCTCCCTGGTTATGTTTTTCCTGGTTTTCTGTTCACCATACTGCTTCAGAAAAGTGTCAATGTTGTCATTGCCCCATTAATCCAGTTGTGTTTGACAAGAAAGTGATGGGTCTCATGCCCAATACTCCAAAAGCATTGAGTAAATTGGTGGCTGCAGGGGCGAACCTTTTCTCTAGGTTGTTTACTAAGTGATGAATAAACTGATCTTTGATAGAAAGTGACTTCTTTGACTTTGTGATGACATTGTTTCCTTTGAAGATAAGCATTCCTCTTATTAGTGAATCAGTATCATTTGCAGGTGCCGGGCGCCTAAAATAATGTGTTAATGTCCGCTGTTTTGTAACTGCTGAAGCATCCATACCAAGTAAGTTTCGAAAACACGCTTTCCCGGAAGGGCGTAACAAATGACTGCGCCTGTGACACTATATTTTGTGCACATACTCCCGCTGCACCCAGACATCAGACGGTCGCGAAAACATAGCACAACAGCCAGACACCCGGGGATATGACTCAATATGTGTGAAAGCTGCTGGTGGAGGAGACACGATGCTGCCGGGTTTAGATTCATTGAACGATGTGACTGCGTTTACTGAATATGCATGCAGATTACCACAATGCTTGTTTTGCGTCCAAATGGACGCACGGCGGTTGCAAATGAGGGTCATTTGTGTAAAAAATGGGTCAAATGACGCAAGGACGCGCTCTGAAATGAACTCTGTATATATAAATATATATATATATATATATATATATATATATATTTATTATATATATATATATATTATATATATATATATATATATATATATATATATATATATATATATATATATATATATATATATATATATATATATATATATATTATATATATATATATATATATATATATATATATATAGTGGTGTAAGCCAACCCATTGCGGTCAACACGCGTGATACTAACGCATCGTCTGACACAGATGCTCTAGCAGTGCTAAGGCCTCACGCCTTATGGAAAATCAAGGCGTACAGTCTAAGTAAAATTCAAGGTTGTCACCTGCAACTCTCGTGGCCTTCGTCTAGGACAAACTGAGAGTGACAAAACTCGACGAGTTTGATATTATCTGCATTCAAGAGACCTGACTCGCTAAGTAGGACTTATGTGCCCTCAATACTATTCACCCACACTTCCATGGTATTGGGGAGTCAACCACTGACTATAAAGACAAATTGATGAAAGGCCATATTTCTGGTGGTGTCAGAATATTGTGGAATAACAAGTTTGATCATTTAATTAACGAAATCAGATTAGATGTGGACTGGGCGGTAGGAATTGAAGTCAAATGCGATGATAAGAAATTTGTACTTATAAATGTTTATACTCCACGCGAGTCAAATGCTAATGAAGAGTTATATCTCGAAAGGTTAGCGTACCTTAGTGTCTATTTGGGTGAGATTGAAACAACATGTGTGTATATTTTTGATGATCTAAATGCAGATATATCTGACTGTAACTCTTTATTCTCTAAACCATGTT